>JAHSPW020000002.1:23402002-23748544 GCA_019985065.2 Arctostaphylos glauca | reverse complement strand
GGTATTCAGTCTCGTCGCTGAGATGCTCGGTTGACTCCTTAACCTTGATAGGAAGATGGCTTATTCATTAATTCATGCATAAGGGTAAGAAACATTGAATGAACTAATGCAAATGGGTGTAAGCCTTGTTGCTCGGAAACGCCCAGTGTTGACCATAGAGACGAAAATGCTTTCTTGAACATAGTTTTTTTTTTTTTTTTTTTATATTTGCTTACTTCTTTAAATTGGTGTAAATAAAATCTTAAAAATATGCAAAAAAAAAAGACTTTAATTTTTGTATCCGAAAAAATAGCATGAATTTGTGTAACAGAAAAAAATTGATTATAATATATGGCAACAAAATATTTGACCCACTCATCAACAAAAAAAGAAGTTTATTTATTTATCTTAAATCATGTTCAGACTAATTTATGTGCATCTCGATTAAAATTTGAAGAAAAATAAAATTGTGTCATTACAAGATACTTGAAAAAGATGCAAATGGTCATAACCCATAATGCTCATAGAATTGTGTTTTTACATGATTATTTAAAAAAATTATTTCCAAAACAAAAATTCTCCTAATGGTTTACTATTATACCTTTATCGAACAAGTAACATTTTCGAGCATTTAGCCTTCCAATTGTATAGATTTTTTCAAGGTATATTTATTATTTTTTACAAGGTATTTATTTCTCGTCAAAAGTGTCAAATTTCAAAAGTTTTCTCAAAACAATTATTGAAAAAATATTAAGGGAGCGAGTGTGAATAAATGACAAAATGATTATTAGGTCTATTTGGACTGTGGTTTTTATGTGTGTATTTATTAAAAAAAATTCGTCCTTATTTGAAATTTTTTTGTAATTTTTTGTTTTTCATCAATTTTTTTGATTTATTGGTTCATCTCGACAAAAGCTTTCAGAAAAGTTATCAATCATCGGCTAAATTTGAAAAAAGTTTAGAAAAGACAAAAATAAATAAAAAAGCAGAGTTTTTTGTACTTATTCGTCGTCTTTAGTGATTTTTTTTTAACTTTTGGACACAATTTTATACTCATTAGATTCTTTTCATCAAGACGAACCAATAAACTACAAAACATTAAGATTTAAATAACAAATGCAAAAAAAAAATGAAAAAGGACAAAAATTTTGAATAAATATTAACTAGAGGCCAAATAGGGCCTAGACAAAACTAATGGCATCTATTAAAAACTAATGGCAGGAGAAAAAAAAATCAAATAATTAGTAAGGGATGCCAGTGCTTTTACAAAATTTCAACAAAATTTCTTGACCGCTTACCCTTTTTATATTTGTCCTCTCTCTCTCTCCTCTCTCTCTCTCTCTCTCTGACCTTTGCCTGCAAAATATTCAATTTGATTGCTTTGAAACTTGCACTCAACATCAGTAGTATGACGGAAGTATTTTGTATCTTTTCCTTTTAAAATGAACATTTATTTCTATGAATTGAAAGGAATGATTTATATAGTAAAGCACGAGCCTCACGCGTGTGATATTTTCTAGTACTTAATTACAATATTTAGGATCGGTTCAGAAGTCAAGATTCAAGAAGAAAAACAAAGTTTGGAGTAATGTGTCACATTTGCTTTCCAAGGTCTGGTGGGACCCTATCCTCCAAAAAATATTTTAAAAACTCTAGTTGGATTGCAAGTGTTACATACAGATCACTTTTGTATATTATTTTTATACATCACTCAAAACTATATCATTTTGTGTTGAAGAAGATCCAAATATATTTTGAGCGATATGGGTAAAAAACAAATATGATTTTTTCTTAACACAAAACGACGTAGTTTTAAGTGATATGCAAAAATAATGTACAAAAGTGATGTATGAATATCATTTTTGTAAAACACATATCCCCAAGCTCCTAGGGAAAATTTATATGGTGCAACCCAAACATTGGTTCCAACCTACAACGTTCATACATAACATTCAAACCTCTTACTTCGTCTGATCAAGCTCCGGATTTACACATGTTCTCAATATATTACCAAAATTAATTCCTGGTCTTCGATAAAAATAAAATTAATTCTTGAATAATCGTTCGTCTCCATTTATAATTAAATCTGGTCTCGATTTTGCGTTAATATTTCATTCTTTTAATTTTCCAATTTCGGGTCAGGGTCCCTAACGTACTCTCTAAGCTTTTTCCCGAACAACCATAAAGTCACATGTCATGTTCACCCATTCGATAACGGGAAGCACAACGGCTGTAACAAATCCATTCCATACTTCAACGAGTAGCACGAAAGCTATAACAAAATCATTCCACAAACATCGGGTAGCACGACGACTATACTATACCTGGAACTTCATCGATAACCAACAGTTCAAAAATCCAACAACAACAACTTACGGTATCCAAAAATCCAACAATAACTCAACAATTATATATTGACAAACAACATCTTAACAAGACATAGCATAAGCATCAAAACAAAAGTCCCACAGGACATTCCTGCTCTCACAAGATCCCACAGAAATCTGTGAATATAAACAAAGTGTGGTGGATGCCTGTGCAGTGTGTACATACATTCTCAACAAGTTTTATATTTTGGAAATAATGTCCATACAATGGAACAACAAACTATAAATCCTGAAAAATTGCACAAGTTTTTTGAGCAACCTATAACTCGCTTGACCAATCTACTGAAATGTAGGTTCCAATTTTGTTGCCCCGAGGGGGGGGGGGGGGGGGTGTTTCTTGAAATAAAACAAAGTTTTAGAAAAAATTTCAAGTTGCTCAAGCAATCTAAGCTTGCACGAGTGAGCCACTTAGAGACAAATTCTAACAAAAGGTTCTGACTTTCTAAATATTGGTCAGAATCTTAAAAAATTGGTTAGGTCACTCGAGCGATCTAGAGCTCGTTCGAGCAAGACTTCATTTTTGAAATTTTGAACTTTTCTATTTTTAAAACTTTGGCTCAAATAGATCTAAGACACTCGATTTCTTTTGATCAGAAACAATAATAACAGCAGGAAAATAAATCCTAAGGGTTTAAGGTAATCTCTCATACATTGATTGACCAAAATATCAAGAAACATGAGTGAATCAATGGAATGAGCTAAATTGATTTGAGTGTATCCTTGAGCAATGTTTCAACAGAAACGTCCTCATTTTCTCTGTTTCTTTCTTACTCTATTTCTTTCTATGAAACAAAATAGACCAAAGATAATGAACAAAGATTAAGATTTTAGGCTAAGTAATATAGATCTTTGGGAAGTTAATCCCCCATCAATTCTCACAATCACTTCCATTATTTGCCATCAACACCAAAAGAAAAAACTTATTTTTCTTAATCAAATCCATGAAAGTCATTCTTAAAACTCATTATCCTGTAAAGTAAACCGATTATTTTTATTTATCCTCGGTAAGTTGCCATTATATGCCACGGAAACAGAATATAATGCCCAGAACTCGATCAGTTCGCTCAAGCGACCTCAGCTCGCTTAAGTGGTCTACCAAAATTAAGAAGTTCGAATTTTATAATGAAAATTAGAGAAATAATGGTATAAATAATTAAAATATTTAAAATTTTCTGTAAAATTCTGGGTTATTAAGTAAATATTAAAAATATCATTAAATTTGAAAAGTAAGTCAAAATTTGATCCATAATTTAATTTTTTGAATCATCTCATGAAGACGAATATTTAACTTTTAAAATATAAATTAAAACTCAAACAAGATTATTAAATATGAAAATACATAAAATTTATACAAGGCTAAAAACTACCAACATAATTTATTAGTAAGATGAATTTGTATTAAAGTCAAACCTCAAGGGAGGTCAATGTATTTTGTTCTCTGATGGAGGCAAAATGTTCTCTCTCAGCTCTTTAACCACATCAATAGTATTTGGGCCCACTTTCGGCCCATGCAACAGAACTCATTGCCTGTAAACTAAAACCGGACCTAACCCAAAAGGAAACCGGACTCACCCGCCATTAGAGTCCCCGGCTTTCCCGACCCGTTCAGAAACAGTGACCCGCCTTCTCTCCCACCTAGCATTTTTTTTAACTGATACAGACTGCACGGTCTGCACCTTCGAAGAAAGCGAAAATGGCGAGCGAGAGGGGGAAGTTGGTGTACGTGCTGTACAGAGCCTTGAGCTACGGTCTATCGCCGTTGGTGCGCATTCACGTGCGCTGGCGCAAACTCCGAGGCCTCGAACATCCTCTCCGGTGGCCCGAGCGCCTCGGCCGTCCTTCTCTCCCTCGCCCTTCCGGTCCCCTTATCTGGTTCCACGCCGTCTCCTTAGGTTATAATTATTTCTCATCCCTATGCTACGGTTACATTTTCATGGTGATCGCGGAAGTATGCGGTCTCACGCTCCCATTGTGTACAATTTAAAGTTAATGCAGTGAAATTGCTCATTATTAGCTGAGCTTCATTCAAATCATTTACCTATACTAGGGGTTCATATCGTTTCACTCCCGCAATACATTTCATTCAAATACAAACAGGGTAGTGTTTTGTCGTTTGGATGTTTTGTTGTATTTGTGTTGTGATTGTTGTAGTTCTTTGAGCAGGTGAAGGAATCGCTGCGATTCCTGTGATAAAATGCTGCATTGAGAGGAGGCCAGATATAAACATCTTAATGACGACAACGACTCTATCTGCATTGTCAGTTGAAATTTGATTCGTTTTTGTTTTCGGTCATATTCTGCTGTTGTTGAGATTATGGTGTTCAATTTGTTTAGCTATCTTTTGGAAAAAGCCATCATAGTATAGTAAGCTCTGGTTAAAGTTCATAGCGCAGTACTAATAACATCCAAATTGCTCTTTAGCTTTTCCAGCTGTACTCCTTATCATAAGCTAGAAGAATCTCTCTATCGGCAATGTGGAGTGTAACTTAGTATAAAGACGTCCTTTTTGTGGATTGATGTAAATTATGGTCAATATATCTGACACCTACAAGGAATACAATTCTCTTCTTAAGCAGTACATGTGCATAAAATTAAGAGTAATTAACAGAAGAAGATTTGAGAAGAAAGTATGTATGTGGGTGTGTTGCATTTTGTTTTGTTCCCTTAAGTTTTTATTTTTGGATGTTGTGCCTATGCTTTGTCTCAGCGAGGAATTACATCTTATAAATGCTGGTGAACTGCAGTTAATTCCAATTCGCCTGTTGTGCTGAAACAATGGAACAACTGCACTGTTAAAAAAGTAATCTTTTCTTTGGGAAACAAGTTTTGGGGGGTGATTGGACGTTACATTTGTTACAAATAAATTCTACAGATAAAAACAAAGCCAGAATCAAATTTATCACGGGTCTTAAGAAGCATATTTTTGCACTTTGTTCAACTTTTGGGATAAGCTATAAAGATCTTGTTGAAATGATATTTAAGAACAACTGTGGGAGACTCTTTTGTATTAAGAACTAAATAATTTGGATGAATTCCTTGATGTTTTCTTTCTATATGCAGTACAGTAATAGAGAATCAGCTTCCAAGTGGTGTCATATATCAAGTACGTATTTATTGTGTTCCTCACATGATATTTTGTTTCCCTTGATGCTTGTAGTTGTTTTTAGTTTCCTTGTCTTTTGCCATCGTACTTGATTATGAAACAATGTTAATTCAACCACCTGTCGAGTTTTGAATTCCTTGATCATATCGAATCTTTTGTCAAGTGAATGTCTTACTTCCAATTCGTTTTCTTTCCTGTAAGTACTGTTTTATTGACATTCACTGGTAGGCAAATTTTTTTTTAGCTTTCATTTAGGATCTTATTCCAGCATAAAAGTGCATGAAAGTGTCATTTTTACCCTTTTTTGCTGCATGTCGTGTTCATTTTTCTCCTGCTTTGAGTTGGTTGTCTTATTCCAGCATCTCTTCTTTTTCTCGTCATGGGATATCAAATTTCAAGAAATAGATCTGCTAGATCAAGTGGCTATGATTTCACTGTGATGACTTTCCATTTTTGCGAATGGCATCTGATGTTGGTGCATTACTGTTGAAATTTTCTAAATTACTTGTGTCCTTAACTTCAAATATTGCTGTATCATTTGGCTTACATGTACTCAAACCTTCTGGATGACTCAGTTTGCTCCACTTGATATACCTTCTTCTGTTGATGCTTTTCTTGGCCATTGGAAGCCAAATGCTATCATGCTAATGGAGAGTGAACTTTGGCCAAATCTAATCATGGGTGCCTCCAAAAATGGTGTAAGTCGTTCTTTTTCATGGAACTGAACTTTTTGACATGCACATGGTTTTACAAATAACAAATGAGATAATTTTTTTCCATGCAAATGTCATATTCAAGCGTTTGTTATAGATGGTGATCAAATGAGTTCTTAAATCTACTCGAGCATTTTCGTAAAATTGTAAACTCTGTATGCATTTTCCTTGTTTCTTTATCAGTTTGCCTAGTTTTCTAATGTTTGTAGGTGTGCCCATTTTTTTGTGCATTTGATATCAGTTATGTATAACATATCACCATGCAAATTGCATCAGATTACGTTGGTGGTGTTAAATGCTCGGATGTCGGCAAAGTCCTTCGAAAGGTGGTCTGGATCTCTATTTCTTCCATTGGCTTCATTAATGCTGTCAAAATTTTCCTTGATTTCTCCATTGGTACGTTTCCTAACTTTCATTAGGCATCGTTGCTTGTTCTGTTACGTTTCTGCTAACTCTTTTTCTATGTTACAGAGCACTATGCAGGCTATTCGTTTTCAGCTTCTGCAAGCTCCCCCATTTATCATTAACTTTTCTGGTGACTTGAAATATGGTATGCCAAGTCATTCAGAGTTCATAGGTTGACTCTGAATAGCCCATCAATAGTTTCTTGTTTTGTTTCCTTGAATCAGTATGGTGTCCGTTATCTGGTAATGATGAGATTACGTCAATGGTCTGTAGCATACCTTTTGAAAGTCACCTAAAAAATGGGAAATATCAATCTATGTTATTTCCGTTTTGTACATATACTGGTGTATAAGAAGCTAAATTGGTCAAAGCTTATTGGGAGTCGCTAATTTTTTTCCATGCAGCAACGGAAACATTTGACTTGCCCGGTGGGGACAAGAGAAGCATTGAAGATCTACAGGCACAGCTTGCCTCTAGACGGGTTTGGATGGCTTCTTCCATACATAGGGGTGAAGAAGAAGGTTAGTTCCCAGTAGATTCCCTCTTTTGTTGTTTTGCAATTGCTTGGATCTGCTTGAGCTTGAAACAAGCTGCTACTTTGAAATTTGCTTATGGGCTTCCAGTGAGCTCAGTTTGAATCTGATGAACTGGACTTGGTCAGTACTGATTAAATCTTAGATGGGGGAGACCATTAAGTGTAAACAAATGACGAAGTAAGCTCCCTTGAAAAAAGAGAGAAATGTCATATGATTTCTTTTCTCAAAAGAAATGGCAACAAAATCACTCATGTTCAATTGCAAATAACTAGAATGACATGTTTTCTGTTTAGTCCTGAGGATTGCCGCTTTCAATCTCTTAACAGTCTCAACCCGAATCAACACAAGCCTAGTTTGGAACTTCTGAGGGGTCTGGGAACCCCTTTGAGGAACTCAGTTTGGTGTACATTGGATGGTATATGAGGACTTATAAATGTGGCGAGCCAACCCAAGTTAAGTACAATATAGACAAGTGATCTGTTATATGCTTGTGTTTTTCTGGTGCAAAACATGCCTTTTTTTTAGTAGAAAAGGCTCTTGTTAATTGAAGGTAAGTGGCCATAGCATGGGATTGTTTACAAAACATAACCTCTTAACATCACTATACACAAGTTCTCAAGAAACTATTCTAGCACTCTTTTTAATCCTGTAGAAGAGACTATTTCTTCCCTATCCCATGTTGTGCTTTTTAAATGTGTGCAGCTTTTCTAAACCACTCTTTTTGGAGGATTTCAATGGTTTGTTATATCTTATTAGGTGAGGGGGCCTTCATATATTCGGATTTTCGTAAATCAATAATAACATTAGCTATCTGATTTTCCTATGGACCCTCACATATGTGAGTGTCCCCCCCCCCCCCTGTAGCCCCTTGTTTTGCAAGAAGCTCGACACATGCAAAAGTAATAGAGTGTTAAACAACATGAGCAAAGGATTCCGTAGTAGCTGAAAATATGACAATTGAAAGCAAGAACTTTTTTCAGTGAAAATACTAAAGAAACATGATATTCACCAACGAAGTTGCTAATGTGTGTTTTACAATTGACCACGACAAGTTTTCATGTTTTGAAAGCTTCGAATGCTACTTTCATTGTCATCCCTTGCAAATCTCTCTCTCCCTGCATGCTTCCAAGGCATCACTCGTCCATTGGTCACCCATTCAGTTGTGCCACTGATTCTTCACATAGTTTGTAACAATGCTGAGTAGATTTAGGTAAAACTATGACTAACGGTTAAAGTACAAAAAGCAAATTCTAGTGGGGCGTGTGCCCCCACTAGGGCCATGCTGTCTTTGCCACTGGCTCTAATTCCCCTCCTGTATATATAAAGTTATTTGAACTGGACTTCATTCTTTTGCTTCAATTTCAGTTTGTGCTCATAATCCAGTGTTGCACATTCCTATAAAAGGGCTATCCAGTACACGAGGCATCCACTATTGCAAGTCTAAGGAAGGGTTGGATGTACACAGCTTTATCCCACAAGCAGAGAGGCTGTTTTCGCGACTCGAACCCGTAACTAATAGGTCACAATGAGAGCGTTGCTCCCAGGCAGCCCTTGATAAAAAATAAATCCATCTTGTTAGGTGATTTTTTTTTTTGCATTCAGACATCTAACATGAGATGTTAATGGAGTGATTCTCTCTGTTGTCACAACATAAGTTTATCCAATCAGAACTGAAGTAGATATTTCATCCCTGATTGAGCCTCTTCTAGTCTAGGAAGCTCTAATGCATGTCATAAACCCCTGCGAGTTTGAGTTGAAACTGCTATCGGGTACTCTTGGGAGGAGCCTACAAGACCTTGAATTGAGCCTGGTTGAACCTTTACAAAGCCACCTTCCCACGGTCTTAGTTCTTTGTTGTTCTCGTGCAAGCTCAATCTTTCTTGATACGTGACAAAGGTTTAGCAGTTATCTAAATCGTCTAAAGTGGAGATAGTTGGAAGTTGGAACAGCCAGTTCATATATTTTTTTTTCTTTCTTTCCTCCTTTCTGTTGGGGGGGGGGGGGGGGGGGGGGGTGTTGTTGTTGTGTTTATTATATGTACCAGAGGATTAGTCCGGCAAACCCATGGACACCCTCCTCGTCAAACATAAGGAATGAAAATCTATAAGATTTAGTGGTTTCAACCGAAACTTAATTGAAAAATTAGATTGGTGGGTGAATGAACTGATGGCCAAACTGCTGTATTGTCCATTGCTTCCACGCCTACTCAAATTACTTTATTGCCCATTGCTTCCACGCCTACTCAAATGACTGTATTGCCCATTGCTTCCACGCCTACCCAAATTACTGTATTACCCATTGCTTACCAATTTAAATTATCCTGGTAATGGCAAACTGGAGCTCAGCTGGGCTGCTGGGCGACTGTTTGAGGTAGAGAAATGCTGAGGCCGTGTGGCCGATCGCAGCTTTGTCTAAGCATTCTGGTCTCTTGTCACATACACTTCTCTAAGTAACTAAGTGAAGATCCATTGTGCTTCTTATTGATATTTCATTGAATCTCTGTGATGGTATTATACTCTTAAAAAATAAACGAACAAACTACTAGTACATGTTTTCATGATATAAATTTGTACATTATAGATTCACATAACAACTAAGGAAAAATAAGCCTCCCCCCCCTCTCTCTCTCTATATATATATTTTTGATTAAATTTTAATGATCTGAACCGTTCAATGTGTTTAAAACATGTTTTTAAGGGTACTCGCGAGAAATCAACTCAAAATGTTATCAGAAAGGATTTAATCCAAGAAGTGGTTAAAAATGCTGCCAAAAACTGCTTTATGAATCACTGCTTGGATCAAGCCCTTTTCGGTAATATTTTAAGCTGATTTCTTGCAGGTAATTGTAAAAACATATTTTAAACACATTGAACGGTTCGGATCATTAAAATTTAATCATGAATGAAGAGATTAGATGTTGGTCTAATATTGGTCTAAAAAAGTATTGGTCTATATATATATATGTGTATATATATATATATATTATTTGTTTATTCATTCATGTAATCATTGCCGTTGCATAATGTCCGATTCCTGTATGAGCAAGCAGTTTACCGAGTGACCCATGTATCCACTTTGGATGTTGAATTATGGAATTTTGGCCCATGTAACGGCTAATGAAGGTAGCCAATATGGCATTTCCAATTTTGATGCCTATAGAAGTCTGAGGGTGATATTGCCGTCTTCATCTCATGATTTTGAGACCTTCTGTTCGCCTGGCAATATGCTATTTACTTGTCTGTCTACTTCAAGTCTGATTGGGTTTTTTTATTGTATTCAACCTCTACTGTAGTAACTTCACTCTACCCTATCATTAGGTTGCAGCCGCACTATCTTAACTCAGAAATTTGATATATTTGTAGAACTCCACTTAATTCTTACATTGTTATGATTAAATGTTTGCATGCAAATTTTTATCCACCAAACAGCCATATTTGTTAGTTTATGTAATCATTTTCATTTTTGCGATATTTCCAATACAATTGCTATCTTTTGAGTTACGCAAGGCTTGTTGGTGCATAATAGCACTGACTAACTAATGAAGGCTTTTAGTGTGAAAATTGTGGACTGAAATTTACCTAGAACGTATTCACAGTAATTCTAGGAGTTCACAAAGTGCTAAAGCAAGTGCATGCTGATGTGTTCACCATTATTGTGCCTCGTCATCCACAGCATGGACAAGAGATTGCACAGGTAAGCTGCATGTGCCTTGTCCTGCCAACATGTATGTTATAGTCTGGAGGTGACTTGTGTTATCTAGGTTAATTACTTGTGCTTGTGGGCAAATATTTATCCCTGCTTGTAAGAACTTCAGAACTTAGTTGTATGACATTTTCTTCTTGGATCCAAGAAAAATGAAAAGAAAGAAAAATAAAAACATTCCTACATAAGGATGAAACTAATAGTGGGCTCACTTTGTTTCATAAACACATGCACATGATCTTATCCTCATATGAAGTTGCAAGGTACCAATTGGGGTGCAAGTTGGTTTTATGCAATCCACCGTTCTAACCACATGGTCAATGTCTTATTAGATTTGGTTGTCGATGCATTTTAGTTTCATCCTGGTTCAACATTTAGTGAAATGATTTCAGAGCTTTTGCTTTAGAGCTAATCACACAAGACAAAATATTACATGTAAGCGTAAAAGAAGGCTGTTCTGCACCCAGAAAAGTTCTACAATCCTGCTCTCCCCTATTACCCCACATCAAGAATAATGGACTTGCTAGCCATGCTTTTCTAATTCACTTCCCCAACGTGCACCAGCAGAATATGCATAAGCTCAGCCACATTACTAGGGAAAACCCAAAGAATCTCTACAAAGCCTGAAAATCAACCCAACAACAAGCTTGACATCTAACGATGAGCAAGTGATTCATCGACCCCGTCATCTTTATTTTTTACACATATAACACCTACTGACGACCATCACTTTGAATAAATTATCCAATCTAACATAAATAACCTCCCAGGCATGTCTGATCAATAAAGGGACAGTTGGCACGCCATATCTTCCTCCAAGGTAAAGAACCCAACCTTTCCATCAAAATTAATTTAAACTTCAAACCTGTCTGATCTACTTATTAGAGAAAATAAACATCAAATTTGCCTAGTTTATGAAGATTCCATGTTAGAACATCCCTCCATTGCCCAAGTAGTCACCCAGTATAAAAGCTCAAAGAACTCTCCGTGTCACTTGATTCCCAAGGTTTCCAAAATTCCTATTCATCGCTGAATGAAACAGTCTACCACCAAAGCATCTCTATCCACCATTATTTTATATTATGGGAAGCATCATGTTCTTAATTGTGATATGTCTTTGCTGCATGAACATTAAGGATGACCCCAGGGGCATAAAGCTGAGATTGCCATTTCATTTTTTTTATTTTGAAGAATATTTTCCCTTGCTGCATGATGGAATATGCAACAGTCATTTCTTCGCCTTAATAATGCAGGAATTACAGAAAGAGGGAGTGAGTGTAGCACTAAGGTCTTGTGATGACAAGCTTATGCCGGGAACAGATATATACGTGGTGGACACATTAGGTTCGTATTTACTCTCTCTCTCTCTCTCTCTCTCTCTCTCCCTCTCGATGTATCTGCAATTTGTACTTTCTTCGTTGATCTAATGACCAACTAATACTTATATCCTATGACAAAACACTAACTATTCTGGTTGATCATGTCTTCACATTCTTTTTATTTCGTTTTTTGCAGGCGAACTAAGATGTTTTTACAGGTTAACCCCAATTGCTGTTATTGGAGGTTCTTTCTTTCCTGATTTGACTGGTCATAACATTTCAGAAGCAGCTGCAGCTGGGTGTGCTGTTTTGACTGGTCAGTTTTCTGTTTTCTTTAAATGCCCTTCCTCATTTTCTTCATATATCCTTTTGACAATCTTAGGAGCATTCTGTACAGGTCATCATGTTGGGCATTTCGCCCACATGATAGAAGAAATGAGACAGTTGAATCCCTTGGCAGTTCTCCAGGTGTGAATAAAACCTTTTTCCTGTTTGTATAGTGAGATGATTTTTATGCATGATAGTAGTCCACACTGGTCCTCTTCCATATGCAGTCTAGATTAGCATATAGCTAAAAAACATGATTCATGTTGTTGATTTTAGTTAGTGTGGATATCCGGGAGTCTTCCACCACAAGACACCTGGGGAGGAACTTCCACCTCTGAGCGATCCAAGTCGCCGAGGCGCCCGACATCCATGGAGCTCGTTCATCTCCCATAACGGCCCGTTTGTTTGGGGTCTTAGGAGGGATGCTAAGTAAGAGGGGCGTTATTTAACATCCCTCCTTTTTTAAGCCATGATTTAGTTGGTGAAATGGAAAGGTGTTATTTAGCACCCCTTGTGTAAATGATTTTTCTGCCCTCAAAAGTGGGTTTTTGGAGGGGGGCAGAGTACTAACGTTAATTAATGCTCTCTCTTTCCCTCTCTTCTCCATTCATTCTGGTTTATTTCTCCATTCATTCTGTTTTCTTTCTTTCACTTGTTGTTGTGCCAAATCGTTTCACTTCCCCTACTGATTCGTGTTTGCATTAGTGATCTCCTCCTCCATAGGCTTGACCGTCCATCGAAGATTAGAGTTTTGAGGAGTTCTAAACTCGGGTGTTCTTGTCGAGCCTTGTTTAGACAGAGAACCACTGCTGCATACCTGGCTTTGAGAGCGAGGTATGACTTCTGAGTTCGTTCCTGGTTCATGTTTCTGGATTCTTTCGTGGTATTGTTCTTCATTTCGAACTGATATATGGCTGGCCTAAGGTCTTCGTTTTGTGGTACTGTTCTAATTTTTGGTACTATTCTGATTTCTTAGTAATGAGTTCTTAGGCATTCAATGATTCTTCTATATTTTCGATTTGATTTGAAAAGCAGTATGGATTTTTTTATTTGATTTCCAAAGTCCTATAGCTTTTGTTTTCCTTTTGTGATTTTCTGAGTTCTTCGGTTTCGGCGGTTTCTTCAATTTCTTCGAATTAATGTCTGTGATTTTCGAAGTCATGAGTTCTTCATTTCGTGGTACTGTTATGTTTTTGGATGTCGGTTGGCTTGAGTTTTTCTTTGTGTGGTATTGTCCTGATTTAGGGTTTTGTTGTGATTTCGTGGTAGTGATGAGTTCTTCGGAATTCGTTGAACCAATGTTGCAATTTTTTTGCAATCCCCTTTCGATTGTGGTAATGCAAAGTACTGATCTTGCGTTTTTCCTAAGTTTGTGGCGTGACTTTGATCTTGCGTTTATCTATTGTTTACGTGTTCACATTCTTCGTGATACTTCATTGTGAAATTTTTGGTCCACATTGTGTCCCAATCAGACTGGTTAAGGGGGGTCTGTGTGTGAATTGGGTGTGTGCGTGTGAATAGGGTGTGTAAGATCACTTGGGCAAGAAACAAAGAACTCAGTAACGAATCAATGCTTTGAAACATATATTCGGAGCCCAAATCGAGCATTGGCGTGCTACAATTGGGCTTTGATGAATAATAGGATATTTGCATATTCTGAGCCTTGAGGCTGTGACGAATTTCAGAATCTTTAGTGATATCATCCATGATTCCTGGTATCCTGTTGATGCATTCCCATCGGTTGTGATGACTAATACGGATTCAATGGGGAAGGCGGGTAGGTATGCTTGGTAGGGCATGAATTTATGTACCCTTGTATGCCCTATGCCATCAAAGACCGTAGCCGCGTACATACAATTGCACTTATATTTGCATTACACTTGGATATTAACAATGCTTTTGGTTGGTGGAAAAGGATAACTGATGACAAGTACCTTGGGACGAATGCAACACCTAAGTATCTGTACATAGTAGTTGTCGTCACAAGAAATTCCAGACTTACGATGAAGCTTATGCCACATTCATGGCATATGAACCAAGCAATCAACCTACACTCACACCCGTCTGTTGCACAACCCTACCCATCGATGTAACTACTGTGGTTGATGAAGCACCAATAGTGGACAATGTTGCTCCACTTGAGTCATCACCTATTGTCATTTTCATATTCGGATTTCTTTTAGGTTTGACAGTAGCGTGGATAGCACACTAGTTTTTACTTTGTACTATATGTTACGTAAAAATGTTCACATAGTTACATAATAATAGGCATGTACTCATTAATATCAAGAATTGTAAGGTGCCATGCTTGCAAAAAATTTCCAGCTTGAGATGTTTAAGTTCCGTCGGTTTTATCCAATTTGTTTTACTTTGACATCCGAATCATGGATGTCAAAGTAAAACAAATTGGTCGAAACCACCGGACCTTAAAACTCCCATGTTTGAAATTTTTTGGATGCATGGTACCTTACAATTTTTGAAATTAATGCGTACAAGGATAATTTCAACGTTTATTATCAAATCGTATTTTGTACTTTGTTGTACCAATGTTAACTTGTTGCAATTATAAGAATGGTTCATACGTGGGTTGTTTAGTTTTTCGGATTTGAATTTTGTAATTCTTCATTTTCATTCTCGGCCCTAAAGATGTGGTTACAAGCATAACATGAACATCACGGCATTCTTATGGCAACGGACACGATGGTGTGATTTTGAAAATTTTAATTACGATGTATCAAAATATTATCACATAAAATTGATATATTAAATAATAAAGTACAAATGTATTTTAAATATAACTAACAAATCAAAATATTTCATTTACGCAATTTTTTGGAAAACAAGTCATTTTTAATAAAATTATCCACTATAAAGGCAATAAGGTCAAATAACCCATTTTTGGCTTAATATCCCTTCTAATCCACCCATATAAGCCTCCAACCAAACTATCTCTAAAATAGTCTCTCCCCCTCTTGTTACAAAACTCATCCAAACACTTTATTATTTAATGTCCCTATTTAATCCTCCTCTTATTTAACACTTCATCTTATTTAGCACCCCAATTTTAAGATCCGGTCCAAACGGACCATAAGGGACGGGCTCACTAAAGGCTTACACATTCATAGCTATACGAACTGACTACAACTATGGTGACTCTATTAACATAATAACACCCTAGGTCGAGAGCAGGGCCTAGAGACATGACCTAAAGAGGCATTTTATTTGGAGGTTAGAGCAAAGGATTTGTCAAGAGGATGAGCCGCCCTCGGCGAGCTCTAGCTTGACCGCTCCTAGAGAGAAAGGGCGGCGTTACCATCCGACATTTCGAAAGATGCATCACACCTACCATCCGACACCTCAGAACTCGTATTCATACCTATCACCTGACTTGGTCATATGATATGGGTCTCCACACATCACCAATGTATCTTCTCTTGGTCTGGTGATACAAGCTACGAGGTCTGACTTTAGACTAATAGAGGAAAGCATGCCAACCTCCATTCTCGCCACCAATGGGGATAAGCCTGATAGCTGGCTCTTTCCCCCTCTAAGGCTCGTATATAAGGGAGAATTGACACTTGGGAGGACAAGCATTCAAGAAGTATTCGACAAACATTCAATATGTATTGAATGGACCTTGCGACGGTTGACTCTCTGGTTTTGATCACTCTCCACTGCCATCCCCCTCCTTCTCTCTAAGGTTGTCGTGAGCTCTCTCCTCCTCCACCTTTGGTGTTCTTGAGTTGTTCTAGTGCCGCCATATTCCAAGAAGACCACGTCAGGTGCACTTCCTCTCCGAATATCCACAGTTAGAAGTCTTGAACTCAGCTTTTGGGTCTTGTATTTGGCTTAGACAACTTCCAAGCTTGATCCAAATTATCTAGTCAAGAACACTCAGGCTCCTTAAATTTTTGCTTCCTCATTCAACTACTATTTTTTTCTACAGGGTATTTTTAACTCCAAATTCATGGGTCATTAAATTGGCCATTTCATGTCTAAGGAAGTCTCATCCTTGGAACTAATAGTAGTCACTGGAATAAAAAATAGCCTGCAGTTGTATTAGTAGGTGTGGCACTTTTCCAATTATCCAAGATACGAGAGAGACTAGTGGAAGCCCTCAAGATCTGAAACAAATTAGGCGTAGTGGTAGATAATACCTATCTAGATATCAATATCTACAGAGGATACCGACTGTGTAATCCTCTTGATAAAATTTGGTCTCTGGAATTTGTAGTTATAGAGTTATCAATTCGTCAGTGATCTATTCAAGGTTTATCAGTCCGCATATTTTCTTTTTTTGAATGTAGGTGTTTTTCATTTGTTCACTCTTCTTCGTTATCTTTTTAATTTGTTTGTTCATTTATTCATTCATTGTTTTTCCTCCTTTTTGAGAAGCTCTGAAGTGTCACCGATCTGCAGGTTTCAGGAAAACTAGAGCTTGAAAAAGCTCTTGGTGAACTCTTCAGGAACTCGGCAGTTCTGGAAGCACGTCGTGCGGCGGCAAGACAAGCATTCCATGCCTTGTCGATCGGGGTTGTTGACAATGTTTGGAATCTGTTACATTCCCATGTTTTCAGAAATCTATGATTTAGACAGGAAAGCAGCTCGCTACAGAGCTAAAGGTGAAGGTGAATGCTTTTTCCATATAATTTTCAGTCCGTCTTTCTTTTCACCCTCAATTCCTTTTGTAATGCACAACAATTTGTTACCTTTGTGGCTTTGTGTCCTTGACTCCTGGTGAATGGATTATTTTGAACAATTGCTGTGTTAGGGCCTAGGAGCAGTAACTGCACAAGGGCAAGGTTTTATTTTGTTTGTTGTTATCTATGTTGCACAGACTGTCTTACAGGTATGGTGCGCGGCAAAATAGGATCGTATTTTTTATATTTAATTTCCTTTGATAACATACCATGGTGTTTTGTGTAACATGTAAATTAGAAAGGGCATTTTACTGATTTTATAGCAACAGTACGAGAAAAATTACATTATAATGACAATTTTAAAACAATTAATATGGAAGTGCCAGTAGGAAGTATCGGACACACATCCCACATCCTACACATGGAAAGTGGTCTTGTTAATTGGATATTGATTTCTGTCCTATACAGTTTTAGTACTCGTACTTTTTACTCTTTCCAATAGTTTGTTCAATTGGTTGATTTTTTAGTAGTAATATGCTGTAACTGGTCCTTAAAATTGTGACACAATGCAGGAGAAGAAAATGTGCAGTGCTGAAAAATGAGCATTGTTAACAAAGTTGAGATCCAATAGTTCTTAGAGCCATGATCATGATTTTCCTTGCTGTTGTTTGCATTACATTTTCTCAAGTTCATCGTGAGAATTATATAGTTTCTGTATTGAATTTGAAAAATGAGCTTAAGACATGTTAAACTGAAGAAAGGACAATAGAGGGAGAGACAGATCATTCTTCTCATTTTGATTTGGCCTCTTTGATAAGTAAGCAGTAAACTTTCAAAAGGTATGCAAGAATGCCATTATTGATTATTGTCTTGGATTCCTGGATAGTGAGCTAACTTGGTATGAACGTGTTTCATCTTGTTTAATTGACTAAGCTCTGTTCCTTGGCCTTACCTAGTTTGTTAGATAGGCTATATAAAGCTCAATTTTTGTGGTAAAACTCCACTTCCCCTGCTGTCACAAACTGGCAAATATCATAATGTTTTGTATAATTCAAAAGGATTTGCTTAATTTTTCAAAATATTTACTTTTTAGGGAACTAAAGAACGACGACTTTTGTGGAGGTCCTCATTTTTATGAGATTGACACTTCTACCGTACTACTTAAAAACCTTTTCCAAGAGGGGTTGTGGTTCAAACTTGGCTTATTAAGAATCCGGCTTTCAAGCTTGGTTCACCTAGGTAACAACTCTCTTATAAAGTCCAAGTTGTCAACCTTAACTTCAGTGGCGTAAATGAGTCCTTCTGCAACAATGCAGGACACCACTTTATTTCCGTTTACATCTACTCATATTAGTTCAAAGCTAAATTTGACATCGTGATGTTTTTTCAGAAGAAGTGAATGTCAATTATCTGTAAAGGCTGAGTATTATATAATTATGATGATGGTAGTCTTCCAACCAAAACAATGCTCAAAGAATATCAGTTATTGCTTTCTTGCTTATTTTCATGTTTATTGCATTAGCAAGAGGGAAAAAATCCTACTCCTTACACTCTGCTGCACTAGAAAACAGGTGAGAAATGCTACTGCTAGCTTGATGGTGTAGCCGGAGAGAAGTAGGCCATCCTCAGATGATGTCTGACAAGGAATACTCCTTCACCCACAATCTACGGGGATGTTTTAGTATCGTGGTGTTCTCATAAAGCCATACCGAAGTCGTAGTGGTTTCCCCACAATCTTAAATTTGAACTTTTCAGCCTCATGACACAAGTGGCTTGCCCATGTATGGAGATACTTCATTCACTCATATGGAGAGTATGCTTGGTCTAGAAGCTTCTCACAAATTGGATAGCACAGGTAATCTGCCCTTAATGACAACCTTCCTTCTTGCTTTCCCCACTGTCACCGCTAGGTGACCTCGTGGAATATGGGCAATGATTCTTGCCCAAACTTGTGCAAAACGGCTTTCCTTGTCTTTTGTGAACTGTGTTTTTTGTTTTGGATCCAAAAAATGTACTCCTATTTGTTTTGATGAATGAAAGCGGAAAAGTTAAAAGTTTTGACCAAAAGTTAAAAGAAGCTCCCTAAGGTGAAAATAAGATGATCACCAGAATGATGAGGCAGCACAAGCTCAGATTGATGTTTGCGCCACATCCATTTCGTTTTAACGTTCACAATGTTGCTGATATAACAAGTAGGTTGCACTGCATGTGAATCCATGAAATTATTTTGGTGTTCTGTTCAGGTTTTAGGGTGGTCCTATGCACTTATTTATAAAACAGGGGAAATATTGTCTCAGGTTAAGTCCTCTCCAGTCAAAGAAAGGTGCAGGATTCCAGTATTAGGTGGCAAAAGTATATGTATTATAAATATTTGTAGAAAACATGTAAAACTAGGGAGGGTTATGCAATGTTAAACTAGTTTGATCGTATTCTAGTATGATAATAGGAATTTTTAAGAACTTGAAGTGGGTGGTTGCACCCGCCCAATGGCCCCTCAATCCATCCGTTTGTACAATTTGTTCCTTACACATTGCAATGTTTCATATTGTAATTAATCTTTCAGGTTTTTGAGAAATGACCAAGAAACCCCCTCGAGTTTTGGCAGATATGTGGCTAGGGTAAGTTTATTTGATTGCAGTAACTACTGATGTGTCTTATATTATTGAGCTTTTTGACAGATTTGTTTTGTCTACTGCTACAAATGCATGCTTGCTCTTTTTGGCTATGAAGGCATTCCTGTACTTGGGTTATATGGAAGTTCGAAATAAGGTTCATTGATTCGAATTCCCTTGTCACTTCTTTTGCATTTTCTTTTCGAAGTTAAATGAAAGTATGTACCTTCTTTTTTCCTTTTTCTCTTCCTCTTCACAAGTTCGAAATGCAGCAATGTTATCTTTTTCTAGAAAAAATGCCAAAGTACTTTCTAAATGTACAATGTTATTTCTCTACGAGTACGGTTAATACAAAGACACCGTAAAAAGGATATTTATTAAATATAATATTTGTAGTATGCCTACACAATGAGGAATTCCTATAGCTGGTTTTTTCATCACACGAGATCTTTGATCCATTTCTTTCCCTGTCCGGAATATGTTTTGCATTTTGTGTTTTTTTTTTTTTTTAAATAAGCTTGTAACGCTGACTTTTTATATATGATTTATTATTTTTACTTTGTAAAATTACACAGTTGGTAAACATTAATTTTACTTCATAAAAATTATTATTTGTAACTCAATTTATTTGCTTAATTGAGAAATTAAACTTTTTTGTTCTTAATTATTTCAATAAGGCTTGTGGAATATTGTATTTTTAATTAGAATTAATAGAGAAAAACAATATGAAGCTCAATTTAATTGTAATTTTTTATTGTAACTAACTAATATTTTTTAGTTATCTCTATTTATTTATAAAACTAAACAAAGAACAAATAAACTTAAGGACAATCTTATAATGTAATGGTTGTTATGAGGACAAAATTTACAATTAAGTTTCAAGTGTCATTGTATTAAGGATCTTAGAATATCTATTTGAAATAAACACATGATATCGTTCTATTCATATCTAATTATATATATCCACCGAATATCATATTCATATTTAATTTCACAGATTTTAATATCTCAATCATTTATATTTTAGACAAATAAAGAGGCCCTAAGTAGGGATGGCAATTTGTAGCGAACCGATGGTTACCCGAACCGAACTGCTTAATTTTTCCCGAACTGTAACCGTTTTTTTCCCCGTTGGTGTGGATATGGTATGGACGGATGAATACCCGTTCGGGTTCGATTCGGTTATGGTTAGCAGAATAACCGAACCGTTATCCGAACCGAACCGAACCTGAACTGAACCGAAAATGAAGTCAGTATATATACACACACACACACACACACACACACATATATATACATATATATTATAAATATATATAATATATATTGAAGGATGAGAGAGAGAGAGGGGGGGTTTAGAGAGAGGGCGATTCGGTTTGGTTCGGATCGGATCAGGTAATTAATAACCGAATCATTCGGTTAACCGTTCGGTTCGGGGAATAACCGAACCCCGTTTGGTTCGGTTATGGAATATGCACTCTCCCTCCGTTCGGTTATCGGTTCGGTTTCGGTTCGGATTTGATTATCCGAATAACCGAACCGAACCGTCCCGTTGCCATCCCTAGCCCTAAGTGTTGGAGATGCTGTTTGGAGATTGGAACTACCTAGGAATCCAACACTAGAGAGGCATAATTCCAATTTACTTTAAGGATGTTGTCGGCTGGTGATGGGTCCCATGTAACTTAAACAATATAACCCAACATTCCAAAACTTGTGTAATGTCCCACTACTCAATTTGGCCAGTTTTGTTTCTATTTAAATTTTTTTCGCATTTATTGTTTTGATCTCAAATAATTCACAAAAAGTTTTAAAAAAAATTTCGCATTTAACTTTTCTGAAAGCTCTCGTCGAGACGAATTAATAATCCACAAAAAATTGACAAAAAATAAAAAAATACAAAAAAATTTCAAATAAAGATGAAACAATAATCAAATAATCACGTCAGACCAAACCTAGCCTAAACCAATTATATATGCATATAAATATAAATATTTGAGTGCCGTGCATTTAACGTTCGTTTGAACGTCAATCCCGCCTTCAATCTATCTTTTGTAATAGTAACATAAAGCAAAGACTATTATGGCTTTACCCATTTACTTCACTAATGCCAACATCATTTCTGTACCCCCCACCAAATTAAAGGCATTTTGAGATTTCGTCAATATTATTTGGTGCGGTTTTTAATTTGAATCTGTCTCTGACGCCCAAGGTGGTTGTGGCACATGCAGTGATTATTATTAAGTGATCTTATAACACTACTTATTCTTTTATGATATATTTTTCTAGAGTTTATACATTCACAGTGAAGTTTACTAAAATGCGTGGCCGTTAAAAAATATCGGGACAATATGTGACAATGCATAAGGGTACCCAATAATTTTACATGACGCGCATTTTTATGTGATACTTGGGATTTTTTTCTTATTTCTTTACATATGAGATTTTGAAACATGACGTGACGATACTAATTTGATTTTCTGACAAAATGGAACATTTGATCGCAAAACCAAGAGGGGGTGAATTGAGTTCACTACTATTACAATAATAGTTAAAGATAACAGTTTTGAAATTGTTATCCATGGAATTGACATTAAAAGCCTTAAATTTTTATAATAGTTTGCAATTGTCACTAATATTTATACATATGACATTTGTAGGTAACATTAACAATTATAAGATAACAGATTAAAATTGTCTCGTTAACTATAAATATGACAGTTACAAAACATCATTAAACATAACACCATTATTCTTCCTTTTCAAGTTTCGAGCCTCTGACCTTCCATCCAACCAAGGCTTTACGCACATCATCTCTAACCACTACATCAAACATAATATTTATGAGATATTTATAATATCTAATATATAACATATGTGTAAATTTTTTTTTTTTTTGTCATTATTTCAATTTCAGTCAAGATTAAAAAGGTTTCGGTGATTTTAATGTCACTTTTAATTAAAATCGACATTATAAAAGAATTTATTTGTTTCAATGTCAGTTTTAATTAAAATCGAGATTAAGAAGATTTTCATAAAAATTTTACTATTTGGTTCGATGTCAATTTTAATCAAAATCGATATTATAAAAGGGGATTAGTTATGTCACCAACTTGAAAAGCAACATAATAAAAATATTACATAATAGTTTTTTTATAGACTAACATCAATACTTATTCTAGTTTTTTCGATGACAAATTTACAAAAATTGATATATTATTTAAACACTATTGTAGTAGTGATAACAGTATTTTTTGTAGACTGACATCAATACTTATTCTAATTTTTTAAATAGCAGGTTTATAAAAACTGATATGTTATTTACTTTTATAGTGTTATATTTAAGTATTATTGTAGTAGTGGTTACTAAGTGAAAATACCAAATAAAAATTCTTTCAAGCAATTTATCAAACACCTAGAATGCAATAAGTAAGAGAGACAAGAAAACTTATAGTGGTTTGGTAATTCGTTGATCTCGAATTCATATTCCACTTCTATGATTTCTTGAGTTCCACTATTGTTGAAATTCCGTTACAACCTTCTAGCTTTCTCGAAAAGCTGGTAAATCGCTACTTGATCCTTACCAAAATATTTTCTACTTTGGTTCTATCACTCTTATAAGTGTTTATATCTCAAACACTCAATGGGTTACAATGATTTGTGTATGAAAGTATTTGTAGCTCAATACAATGATCACTCATGTGGCTCATCAGATCGTTAGATGTTTGAGCGAGTAAAGATTTAGAAGAAAAAATTTAAACGTTTATTAAACTTGAGTATTTGAAAGTAATCAAAATTCAGTTTTAACTTATTTTAACTTATATTTCTAACAATCTCTCTCTTTTTTATGATAGCACAGATACTTAAGTTTTAGTGATTAAGTCTCTCTCTAAACATATGCGCTCCTATGAATATGTAGAAAGTAGGAGGATGCATTTTTCACACAAAAAAGTTTTTTCAAATATTAATGTCAAGAGTCAAATTTTTTTTAAACAAATGAAGAAACAATGCTACGACTAATTACAATAATAATGTGCAACAACATCCCAACAAAGATTATCAAAGATAATAAGCATAATAAGACCAAATCACGTTCGTAATTAACGAAATGATATGACAAAGTTTAAAAATCATAAGAGGTGCATAATAAGTCCAGAACAGGGCCAAAAAAGATCCCTAAAAGAATACTAAAGTAAAAGAACGTAGGTGATAAGAGTCTTTTAACACAAAAAACATAAACCAACTCATAATAGTCTAAACCATGTGACATCATCAAAAGTAAGTAGAACAGGGAAATAAATAAACTGTCAATCACTCCTCATCACCAGCAACATCATCATCACCGTCACTGGTAGCATCGGGTGCAACGGATTGATATGGATGATATGAAGGATAATGAATGTAGCCCGAATAGTGTTGTTGATAGAACTGAGAGAAATGTTGGTAACCGTGCTAAAGGTAGGATACTTGATGGGCGAGATTATCGAAGCAACGATCATGAGCATCTAGACGCTGATTTTGAGCAATGGAGAATGCTAAGAATTGATTGATCAACTGATCTTGGCCGAATTGGAGAGACCTAAGAGAGGTCATGATAGAGCCATAGAAGTCACTAGGCATAGGAGGAGGTACGAGGCTAGAGGGACCACCAGAGGGGGGTAGCAACATTAAGACTGGTAGGGGTTGCATCGTCACCACCACGCTTGACAAGATAAGTGGTAATGGGCCCTTTGTTATGTCCTGAATGCTCTTCTCCGCGAAGAAACACCGTCTTGTTCGATGATTTTGGTCAAAAGAGCGTTAAAATGTAAATTTTTAGAGACATCATGTAAAACGTAGCCATTTCTTTGATAATGATGAAGTTGAGATCTAAGCCGGTATTTGTTTGAAAACAACAAAGAATGTAGCTTGGCATAGGAGTAAGAGTATTGAAATGTCCGCCCTTGGGAGTGACATTCTCGCCAAGGAAGGAGTGAAAGAAGTGACGTTTTGGTTTAAGGTGATGTCGTTTGAGACCACCTCCTACAATTCGATTCACAGTTGATATCAGCCACATAATCAGGAAATAGGTAAAGAGTTCAGCTTCAGAATTAATGAAAACTTGATTGTCACCAATGGGGCAATCAATGTAGTCAGACAATGTAGAGATATCCAAGACAATGTTCACTCTGCGACACAGGAGTGAAGCACAAATTCATCCATACCAGAATCAATGGTCAAATTGTAATAAAAATAACAGACGAGTTTGGGGTAAACTTTGGAGGAATATCTAAGCATATGCCAACCCATATTTTGTATAGGCATAGTCAAAAGATGATCATAGTCAGAGGATAACGTTACCTAACGCCCAGTGAGAATGTTTTGTTGTGGAGCTAACTCTACAATGTTTCGGTAGAAACAGAGGCAAAGTTTTTGTAATTGAAAGATGGTTGGTTAGATCCTCCGACGATGGATCCTTTGGTGACCTAGTTGGGTCGCTTTGACATGGTGGATTTCGAAAAAGAACCCAAATGAGGAAGAGATATGAGAAGTAGAAGATGAGCGAGACTAAAATTGAGAGAAATAGAGAGGTAGGGTTCAGATTTAGGGGAGAGGTAGGAAGAAAATAATTAGAAAATCGGAGGGAAAGAGAGAGGGAGGCTCCAAAAAAATGATAAGAAATAAACCTTAGTTCGTAGAATAAGAAGTTATTAGCCGAACTATCGTGCACCGGTCTACTGGCAGGAGTACCGGTCCGTGAGAAAAGACAAAAACAGAGATGAAAACATGTTTTAAGGGAAAATCAAGAATTTTTGTAGGAAAATATCACTTCCATGTATGACAAGGAACATGTCGCATAAAAATAAAAATAATATAAGTTCGTGCAATAGCAATCTTTTTAGAACAAAATCCCAACGAAAGATCATATTTGATTAGACATACCAAGTTTTCTTCGAATAAAAGAAAATAATTCTTCTCCAAGGAGTTTTGTGAAAATGTCCACCAATTGTTAAGTGATATTCACAAAAGTAAGCTCAATATCCTCTTTTTAAATATGGTCACGAATAAAATGATGTCTAATTCAATATCTTTTGTTCGAGAATGTTGAATGAGATTTTGGTCAAACAAATAGCACTTGTATTGTCACATATTATGGGAATGTGGTCATAATGTAAATTATAATCTTTCATTTGTTGTCTGATCAACAAAATTTGAGAACAACAACTACCGGCTGCTACACATTCCGCCTCGGTTGTGGCCAAAGCGAGGAATTTTGCTTTTTACTATGCCATGAAATAAGGGATTGTCCTAAGAATTGGCATGTATCACTAGTGCTCTTGCGATCAACTTTAAACCCTCTAAAATCTACGTCAGAATATCCCATTAAGTTAAAGCTACGCCACGTGAATCAAATAGTCATAAATTATGAATGTCGATAAGATATCTAAAAATACATTTAATGACAACTAAATGTGATTCATTAGGACATTATTGAAATCTAGCACACATACATACGCTAAACATAATATCCGGCCTACTTGTCATGAGATAGAGTAGACAACCAATCACATATCAATACATCTTTTTATTGATGTTCTTGCCATGCTGATGTTTGTCAAGTTTTGTTGATATACTCATTGGTATGCTCATAGCCTTGGATCCTTCTATGCCAAACTTCTTGATGAGCTCCTTGGTGTACTTGGCTTGATTGATAAGGATCCATTCTTTCGTTTGCTTAATTTGAAGTTCGAGGAAAAAGTTTAACTCCCCCATCATGCTCATTTCAAATTCACCTTGTATATACTTAGCAAACTATTTGCATAGGAGCCCATTAGTAACACCAAATATGATATCATCAATATAGATTTATACAATAAGCATGTCTTTGTTCCTTGTCTTAACAAAAAGAGTAGTATCTACTTTGCCTCTACAAAAATCATTTTCAAGTAAGAATGTGTTAAGTTTATCATACCAAGAACGGGGTGCTTGTCTCAACCAATGTTCTGAATACCGGATCGGATTGAGTACCGATTTTTTTTATTGATATGGTACGTAATGGTACCGGTCATACATCGGGTATCGTATCAGATTTACCGTAACTATTAATATAAGTATAAACCATAGAGAGAAAACCTAAAAAAATTATCAATATAAATATAAACCATAGAGAGAAACCCTAAAAAAATTAAGTTTTTTTTACAACTCTTTAAAAGAAAATAATAATAAATTCAGTACCGGCCGGTACTAGCTGATATGGCCGGTACGACCGGTATTGAGAAAGTACGGTATTAGAGGTACTTGATACCGTTTTTGTGCCAAAACGGTACGTACCGGCCGGTACGGTACGATATTTATAACTATGGTTTCAACCCATAAAGAGTTTTGGAAAGTTTATAAACATTATTGGGATAAATATGATTTTCAAAATCCGGAGGTTGTTTTAACATAAATTTTCTCATTAATAAAACCATTCAAAAATGTACTCTTGACATCCATTTGGTAAAGATTGAAATTTTTGAAACATAGCATGCGAATAACTTCTAATATAACTACGAGTGCAAAAGTTTCTTCAAAATCAATCACTTCTTCTTAAATAAGTATTCCACATTTGTTTGTCTAGTAGCTGTTTAGACAATGGATGAATAAACTAGCTTTCCAAGTACATAACTCCTTAAATAAGTGATATAAAAGTAGAGCTCAGTTTTAGATCTGATAGCATCGTCATTGTTTTTTATAAATAGTGTTACAGAAAGCTAGACAGAAAATTCACAAAGAACATGACAGGGTATATGTTTCAATAGAAAATGAAGTTTATGTTTAGATTTTGTGATATCATTAAGAAAGTATTGACTCACAAAATGGACGTTAAATCCTGTATTAAATGCCCCAACTTCATATCGAAAAAATAATTAGACGGAAAACTTCTTCTTTCCCTAGCAAACCCTCGAGTGTTGTATCATATACGATCATTTCTCATGTGATCTTTTATACCACGTAGTAAAAAATTCACAAAAACTCAATTTTGACAATCCCTACTACTCATTATTAGACCTTCATGGATGCATTATTCATGCAACATATCAAATTAATTGAGCATCATTAAATATTTAGTCATATCATGATTTTTTTTTAAAAGTAATGAAATTCAGACTTTAATTATTTGTTGCTCTTAAGATAAATATTCTCCATTGAAATGAGTACTAATAACCTAACTTTTGACGGGAAAGAAAATATACTTATGAACATATAAAGAACGAGAGTGTTAAAATGTAAAATGAAATGGTAGTAAATTTTATTTGTTGTCATGTAAAGACTGACTAAAGGAGAGAGATCGTGGCACGAGGGATGACATTGGTTTTTTCGAAGAAAAACAAATCAAGAGATTTTGTTGTGTAGTGCACACAGCAGAGTCCCCATCCCGAGAAAAACCTTAGAAGGGGTGTCAAAGAATTAAGAAGGTGATGAGAGTGTTGTTGAATGTTGAAGGGGGTGTCCACTTTATAGGGTATGTATAATACAGAGACCTAAAGTGAAAAGAGAAAAAGAAGGGCCTCCAACTTTGGTCATCTTTTACTCAATTCCCTTTGGGGGGAAGTGGAGAACATCCATCATTCATACAACCACCCACCTCCCTCCCTCCCTCTTCTCCTTCATCATTCCTCCTCTTCTCTTTTGACAGTTTACAGATAAATAAATAATTTGACTCTCTTTCTCTCTCTCTCTCCCCCTTTAATCATGGTGATAACGTGCCAATTGTTTCTGATGAAAACATACTCATTGACCAAGTAGGTTGACAATCGGTTTCTCTGTTTTATTTGGAAGACTTTTGTTTAGATTGAGAGGCATTTGAGATCTTACCTGTGTGAAGCTCCAACTTTTCATCTCCTAACAAAGAAATAAAGATTGGGGAACGATTAAAGATCCTGTCTAATTCTTAGTGTTATCTTTTTGCTTTGATGTTCGGAATAATTTATTATTTAGACTTCATTGAAAATGCACGAAATTTGTGGATATCGTTTGGTTTATTTTTGAAACACGTTTATGTGAAATAAATAAATTTTGAAATAGTATTTCAATATTTATTTACTTTTCACATAAACCTCTTTCGAAAGCATATCTACCGATAAAGAAGGTAAATAATTCGATCATTATAGTGAGACTGGAAAAAGACTAAACAATGACCAAATTTAATGGTCCAGTCCATAAAGAAGACCGCAAAGGAGTTGAATCCATAAAAAATAATATATATATATATATATATATATATATATATATATAGAGAGAGAGAGAGAGAGAGATAGAGAGCACTTCTATAGAGAGATTTCTCATTTTGCTAAAATGAGGACCTCCCATTTTCGGATCAAATATTGATGATCGGAACCGTTCAATGTGTTCAAAACACGTTTTTAAGGGTATTCAAAAGAAATTGGCTTAAAATATTACCGGGAATGGCTTGATCGAAGAATTTTTTATAAAACTGTACCTGTCAGCATTTATGGACAACTGCTTGGAT
Organism: Arctostaphylos glauca; assembly: GCA_019985065.2. Lineage (NCBI taxonomy): Eukaryota > Viridiplantae > Streptophyta > Magnoliopsida > Ericales > Ericaceae > Arctostaphylos > Arctostaphylos glauca. The sequence goes on along the minus strand of JAHSPW020000002.1, from coordinate 23,719,331 downwards.
CAAGTCATTTCTAGTATTTTTTTGAGCTAATTCCTCACGGGTACCCTTAAAAACGTGTTTTAAATACATTGAACGGTTCTGATTATCAATATTTGATCAAAAAATGAAAGGTCCTCATTTTAACAAAATGAAAAATCCCTTAATAGAAACTTACTTTTATATATATATAAAGCTCAGACACGTTGTTCTCTTAATTTTGAAGAAATTATTTAATGCGCTCATGTAATAGATAACATTAAAACTAACTCTAATAAAAATATCTAAAGAATTGTCAAATTCTATGTGACAACTAAAAAAATTATTTAATATCAAATTTGACATTAAGTGTCGAATGTCTTTTTATCTTAAATGTTTCAATTTTGATATTTTTGTTGGAGATTAAAAAATTTGAATGTCAAATTTAAATGTGTTAAATTGTCACATAGACCATTAAAAAAAATAATACACCAAAATTTAATATCTTTCTTAAAAATACTTCTTTTAATTTTGAACAAATTATTTAACACGCTCTTGTAACTTTTAGAGTTACACATTTGTGTGTATTAATAAAACTTTAATGTCGTACATATTTTGGATAATTAATTAGTGTTTCCATCATCTATTGAATATACAATTATCATGTAATAATTTTCCACTAAATTTTTATGATTTCTATTGATTCCTGATTTTCAGTAAATATTTTTACCATATTTGTTTTCAAATTTCAAACCTATAAAAATGATTATATTTTCAATTTATTAAATTGGGAATTATAGGATATCTCTTAAAAATGACAAAAAGATAAATCTACTTCTTAAAATAATCATAAATACGTCAAATTATGTAAAGTCGGACATAAAATATAACTCTCAAATGTTGATGGGATGAAAACCTAAGTTGTTTGCGCAGATAGGACTCTAATTTAAATTACTCAAAATTTAATACTTTTTTGAAAATGCTTCCTTTAATTTTGGAAAAATTATTTAATGCGCTCTTTGTAGCTTTTAGAGTTACACATTTGTTTGTATTAATAAAACTTTGATGTCGTACATTCTTTGGATAATTTATAAATCAGTGTTCCGATCATCTATTGAAAATACAATTATCACGTAATAATTTTCCACTAATTTTTTTTTCTTAGGGCCTGTTTGTTAGCAGTGGATAAGGGTGGATATAATATGCCCCGGATAAAATAATCCGGGGTAAAAGAAATCCGGGAGTTGTTTGGATGTTTTGGAGCCTTAATATGTTATCAAGGGATAAATATATCTCCTTGTGGGTGTCTTATATATGGCCAAGGTATTAGCAGTCCATAATTAATCCGGGTGTTAATATTACTTTCTTACCCTCTTGTCGTTCATTGGTTCTCTCGTTCTGTCACCTCCTGGAATGGGATAGTGAATTATTGGATAAGCAGCCACTTTATTTTTTTCCTTCAACATTTACTTTGCTTAGACTTGAAAAGGAAAAAAGTGATCAAATGTTATTAAAAAATTCACTTAATATGAAAAAATGAACTAAATTTAACTTGTTATTATAACTTTTTAATTTTTTTGAATATATTTTTTGATTTTGCTTATATTTTATATATTTTTTTAGAGGGAGTTACATTCAATTCAATCAAAAAGTTAAATTAAATTAAAAAAATAAAAAAACACTGAAGATAAGGAAAGAATTATATAAGGGTAAAATGGGAAATTATCATATTATTCATCACTTATATCCACTACAAAACAAATCAATCATATACATACACCCCCTTTATATGTTTGGATAAATAATTATAGGTGTATCTTGTTGTGTTTTGAAAAAAAAAATTCATTTTATCTTTTTTGCCTTTAATCGATTTGTTAAAAAACATTATCAATGTTGTTTGTTTATTTAGTACATTTATTCTACATACAATTGAAAAGTAAAAAAAATTATAAAATATTAGTCAAGATTCACTTAATATGAAAAAAGCAATCATGGATAATTTGATTTTTTAATTTTTTTTATATATGTTACTAAATTTTTATATTCATTTTGTACTTTTCATACTTCTTATAGAGGATTACATTAGATTCATTCAAACAAATCAAATGGATAAAAAAAAATTAAGAAAATTACTAGTAACAACAAAAGAGTTGTATAAGGGCAAAATAGGGAATTATCACAATTTTACATTATCCACCCTTCATATCTACTCACATCAACTATAAAACAAACCAATCATATCTATATCTCCCCTTATATGAAAAGTAAACAAACCAAGTAAATATTAATCTCCCCTTATAAATTAATCTCCCTCTTATTATAACCCCCTCTTATTAATATCCTCTTTATTCCTTCTAAAATTTTAACCTCTAACAAACGGGCCGTAAATTCGATATAAGTCGAATTTTTGTTTCTTTATACTTTTAAAACCGAACTCCCCATCATCCACTTCCCGCGTACGCAGCCATGGAGGTTCCTCCTCTCACTCTTCTCTCTCTCCTCCTCTTCCTATCACTTCCCCTTTCCACACTCCCTCTCTCTCCATCCACCAACGACTCTGCCGCCCTCCTTCTCTTCCGCTCCCTAGCCGACACCCACGGCAACCTCCTCTCCAACTGGACCCTCCCAACCACCTCCTCCTCCGCGTGCTCCGCCGCGTGGCAAGGCGTCCGCTGCTCCTCCAACAACCGCGTAATCTCCCTCTCCCTCCCCTCCCTCGACCTTCGCGGCCCCATCGACTCTCTCTCCATCCTTGATCAGCTCCGCTTCCTCGACCTACATGGTAACCGTCTCAACGGCACCCTATCCCCCATCACCAACTGCACCAACCTAAAACTCGTCTACCTCTCCGGGAACGACTTCTCCGGCGAGATTCCGGCGACAATATCATCTCTCACTCGCCTCCTCCGGTTAGATCTCTCAAACAACAACCTCAAAGGCCCAATTCCGGACTCGATTTCAAACCTCACTCGCCTCCTCACCCTCCGCCTACAAAACAACGAGCTCTCCGGTCAAATTCCCCGATTTCTCGACTCAATTCCGTCGCTCAAACAACTGAATTTGTCAAACAACGAGTTGTACGGACACATACCGGAAAATCTACGGACAAAATACGGCGATCAGATTTTTTCCGGCAACGAGGGGCTTTGTGGATCTAGTACACTGCCGGATTGTTCGTTAACCGGAAGACCTCCGGCCGCTGCATCGGCGCAGACTGTAGAGTCGAACCCTAGCTCACTGCCTTCTTCGACCTTAGTCGACGGAAATAAGAAACGAAATCGAAGAGGCCTTAGTCCTGGCGCTATAGTCGCGATTGTGGTCGCGAATTCAGTGTTTTTGCTAATAATCGCGTCCTTTGTCGTGGCCTACTACTGCGGTAGAAATTCCAGAGATTCGTATTCAGGTAGTGAGATCGGGAAGAGGAGAAGTTCCAGTAGTTACGCGACGGAGAGGAAAATCTACAATAACGGAGGAGAAAGTGACGGAACGAACGCAACGGATCGATCCAAGCTCGTGTTCTTCGATCGGAAGAAGCAGTTCGAGCTGGAGGATTTGCTGCGGGCGTCGGCGGAGATGCTGGGGAAAGGGAGTCTGGGAACGGTCTACAAGGCGGTGCTCGACGACGGGTATGCGGTGGCCGTGAAGAGGCTGAAGGATGCGAACCCGTGCGCGAGGAAAGAGTTTGAACAGTATATGGATGTGATTGGGAAGCTCAAGCATCCGAATATTGTTCGGCTTCGTGCTTACTATTATGCGAAAGAGGAGAAGCTTCTTGTTTATGATTATCTACCCAATGGCAGCTTGCATTCACTTCTACATGGTATGAACAAAATTCACAGAACCCATCAATTGCCTGATATATATTATCTTGTAGTTCTTCACCGGTTCAAGTAGGCATAACTTCAAATGAAATCATTTTTTTATCTTCTTGTGTGATTACTCTGTTTCGATCCTCGTTTTCTTTTTTATTTTGGTGTCATAACAGTTTGTTTTGTTAATGCAATAATTAGGAAATCGGGGTCCGGGAAGAATTCCATTGGACTGGACTACAAGGATCAGCTTGGTACTCGGGGCGGCTAGGGGACTTGCTAGGATTCATGAAGAGTACTCTGCGACGCAAATCCCTCACGGGAATGTGAAATCATCGAACCTACTGCTCGACAAAAATGGCATTGCTTGTGTTTCTGATTTCGGATTGGCCTTGCTTTTGAGCCCCGTTCAAGCCACTGCTAGGTTGGGGGGATACAGAGCGCCCGAGCAAGTTGAAGTCAAGAGGCTCTCTCAGAAAGCAGATGTGTATAGCTTTGGAGTCTTATTATTAGAAGTACTCACCGGGAGAGCTCCGTCGCGGTACCCTTCCCCGACCCGCTCTCGGGGGGAGGAAGAGGAAGAGGCGGTGGATTTGCCAAAGTGGGTCCTGTCGGTGGTCAGGGACGAATGGACGGCGGAAGTGTTTGATCAAGAACTACTTAGGTACAAGAACATTGAGGAGGAACTGGTGTCAATGCTGCAAGTGGGGCTGGCTTGTGTGGTGGCTCAGCCCGAAAAGAGGCCTAAAATGTCTGAAGTGGCTAAAATGATAGAGGAAATAAGGGTGGAGCAGTCCCCGCTAGGGGAAGACTATGACGAGTCACGCAATTCGCTGTCTCCTTCACTCGCCACCACCGAGGAGGCGCTAGCCGGTTACTGATCTTTTGTCGCCCACCATCGTTTGCACCATCTTATTGCAACTTCTTGTTTCGTGCTCTACTGCTTCAGAAGCTTTGGATTTTTTATTTTCTATTTTGGGTTTTTACTCAAACCTTGTAATTTTTTATGCTTCATGTTTAAATTAGTTTATGCAATGTAATGTAATTTTGAGATTTTAGTTAATAATTGATCAGTTTTATGTTGTGCAAAAAACAAAAAAGACCATAACTAGAGTGAGTTGAGTCACCACATAGATATAGCCAGCCTATCTGATCGTTCATCTCGTCAATGGACAGTTTAGATTCAAGTCAAATTATTCGAGTTAATTTGATTTGAATCTGAACCTTCTGCTGACAAGATACGAACGAATGACTTCACTACATTCATGTAATTCAATTCACTACAAGCCCCGCTTGCTAGAAAGAGTACCCAAAAATAGCCCTTGGGCATTACAAATCACTGCAAGTAATGGTTTTAAATTTTTCTGTCACCTTTTCTTCATTCGTTTAGCAACGGGAAGAAGTGTTCAAGTCAAGTTATTCACACATGACCTAGAGAATTCACGAGGAAAAAAAATTTTACCAGCCCCTTTGGCTACAAAGGTGAGAAAGGAAAAGAAAAAAAAGTATGTTTTCTCTTAATGATGAGAATAAATAAATAAAAAATGATCCATCGTCATCTCATTTGGATATGCAAAATGAGACAGAAAGTGATTTCTTTCATATTCTTATTTATCTTATTTTACTAAAAGACCATTTACTGTCAATGGTACCAAAAAAAAAAAAAGAATAAAATTGGTAACAAGAAAAATTGAATCCCTCCGGTTTTTTTTTTTTTTTTTTCATGAAATCTTATCAAAATTTGTAAGAATAAAAACAAAGACTTTGAGGGATTTTTTGTTCTCGTCATTTCTCACTTTCTTACTAATCCAAATACGAGAGAGAATATTTATTCCTTCGATTTTTATTTTTTTCTATTGAAATTCATGAATACAAAGGGACTGTACCGAAATTAGACACTTGAGAGGAGAGAGAGAGAGAGAGAGAGAGAGATCTCGCAACTTGAACCGTTAAGGATTACTGACGTATTCGTTCAAAAATTCCACGAGGAGCCAAAAGGGTAGGCAAGAGACAGATGACTAAACTAAAGTGAAGAATTCGCATTTCCAGCCTGTCAATGTCATTATCACTATAATTTCACTCCCCAAAACACCAAAATGGTGAAAAAAGGAGGAAACTTTGATGGCAACCAACAGCTTTACCGGATCTTTTCTAGTAAGGGAAAATTACTGATTTGAACTCAAAATAATCTCTACAATTTTGAAATTATTGACACGTGGTCTTTAAAAAAATAATTAAGTAAAGACGTTTTGATTCTCACAAAGAATGTCTTAAGAAAACATTTGCCGCGTAACAATGTCAAGCTGCTGAATATGTACTAGCGAAGCGTTTATCCCAAGCTCTAGAGGAAGTCAGTAATATGAGAAGATAAATAGAAGAATTTACAGCCTTGCATGTTCACTTTAGTAGTGTCGTTCGATGGCAAAAACTCAACCGACCACACCAACAAGGGTTCAGAAAGGAACATTTTTCATACAAACATATAGTCGAGAAAATTTTTCATGGTTTGAGGCTTTCTTATTCCATTATTACTAAAATATGGTGACCATAAGGATTTTTTACTATAATACTCTTCTACCAGTATTGATTTACACCTCGAAACAGAGTAACTTGCACCCTGAAGGTGAAAGACTTGAATCATAGTCGAACGACGATTTGCATGTCACTGTTTGGTAATTTTTTCTATGGTACAAGTCGTTCACCTTCAAAGTATAAGTCATCATATTTTAAGGTGGAAGTCGCTCTATTTCAAAGTATAAGTTGATGCTGCTATAAAGGTATTATGGTCATAAATATGTGTAATTGTCATATTTTAAATATAGATCATGATTGTGAAAATTATTTCTGAACTACTGTTTGGTAATTATTCCTTTCTAGTAATTGACTTTAGTTTTTGTTATCAGACTTTGAAAGTGATAATCCTTTTTCTTTTTGCTCTGTCATCAACTCATTGCTGGGTGTGAAAAGTGAAACATCTTCATGGCTCCCACCAACATCAAACAACTCCCAAGTCTCTCACTACACTTATTAGAGATAGTTCCCTCAGAATTTTACCTACAGTTTCTTTGATCTACTTTTTACAAAAAAATTTAGATTTTTGTTAAATGTTTAAATTTTATTTATTTATTTTGACAAGTAAAATCTAAAAAGTAAAAGTGAAACAAATTCACAAAGAAATTTAAAAGGTAGAATTTTACCTTTTTGCTCATTTTATCTAAGTTTTTTTTTTTAAATTCGATGCATATTTTTATATTTTTTTAATTATTCTTGTTGAGATAAGTAATTAATCTTAATTTGACAAAAAATTAAAACAATATTCAGTCAATGCAAATAATACCAATGGTTTCAAAAAACAAGCACCAGCTCATTTGCATCAACCTCTTTCTCCAAAGAATATATTCCCTGATCGGTCTGTTTGTTAGGAATCATAAAAATTGATAATTTTATCACACTAACATATAATTATCCAGAATTGTCATATCTATAATTTATTTACTTCTTTACACCCGAATATAACATCCGAACTATTTATCCTTTTGGAATTAGATAATATTTTATATTCCTTCTCTTGTTCATATTGTCTCTCTTTATCTCCATTCTATTTATAACAATGTCATTATTAATTACAAAAACTTTATTATCAATTATAAAAATATAATCCATCTGCTCATATCTATCATATTAAAAAAAAAACACTCAAATGAATTATTTATAATTATTCAGCACTTTATAATAAATTACTTATTCTCCTATATTTTTTTTTTTTTTACTATATCTATCACATCTCATCTAATATTCCGACCACATCCGAAATTTGAATCAAATTCCACCACCAGAAATACAGGAGACCCCACAACAGCACGATGACTAAAGCCAATCATATTGTCACTCTACACAATTGATTTTACAGCACGCGAATAAGGGGGACCTGGGGGCATGCCCTGTAGATCAGTGTCATCCCGAGCTCATTGGCTCCACTCAAACTGTTCCTGTTTGACTCGTCCACTTTAATCAGCCATGTAAAAATGAGATCGATCAAACATCGATAACAATGCGAACAAAATGCATTTTCTTGGAAAAAACATCAAAAGTGTGTTTCGTTCATGTTGGTACTGATATTTGATGAATCTCATTTCTGACATGAACAAAAAACTCGATGAGGCAAATAAAATGAATAATTCGAACCACTTATGGGCTCGGGACGGCACCCATCTTGAGGGCATAACAAATCCCCCAGCTTCAAATTAGAAGCTTAACTTTCTATACTATGATACAAGAGTCTTAACCAGAGTAATGTTCTGTTTCTGAAGCAATTACAAGTTAACCTCTATTATTAGGTATAAAAAGAACCACCATATGGTTACATGATCACTGATTCAAATCCCGAAGTATTGTAAGTTGAGAGATGACAATCCGCAAATATTAGCTAACTCTTCCGTTCTGATCAATCAGTGTACCGACTTGTTCTCCGCATAATGCTCTTGAAATGTTCCCAGGCTCATGTAGATTAAACACCACAACTGCAAGAAGAAAGAATTTCTCACCACATTAAATCAAACAAAGAAATTTGGCTGCTCTCCGTGTACTATGCTATTAAACATAACTTGGAATATGGAAACGTGAAACCCTTCCATGAAGTACCACAATTTCTCACGGTTCGCATGTTTAATAACAGAATGGATCAGAGATCCTAGTCGTGGAAAAAAACCATTGCCCAAAACCGAGTCAAAACAACAGACACAAGCATGCGCATGTCCTATATAAACAATCTTTTAATGGATAAGCAAAGTGCGAGTACGAGAAATATACAAACCAGGAATTCCATTCTCCTCGCAGAATGTTACAGCCATCATGTCCATGGGGGAAGCACCTCTAGAAGACAACTCCCTGAAGGAAATGTGCTCAGATATGACATTGTTATTCCTGGAGTCGCAAAGATAGACACCATCCACATTGGTTCCTTTGAGTACAGCATCTGCATGAACTGAAGAAAATGAATATTCAGCATCCCCTTTCAGAGAGACTAAAAAACTCATCAATAAGTTAATGGAAAAAAAAAAAGAGAGGGAATTTCCAAATGGTGCAAGGCCATACTCTCTGAAGCCCTAAGAGCAGCTGCTGTATCCGTGGAGAAGAGTGGATTTCCAGTGCCAGCACCAATACCGCCAAATATCACAACCCTTCCTTTTTCAAGATGCCGAATAGCCCTTTGCCTACTGTAAGGTTCAGCAACCTCCGGCATAGAAAATGCAGTCTGCACACGTGCCTGAATGCCCATCTTTTCTAAAGCTGACTGGAGCAATATCGAATTCATCACAGTTGCCATCATTCTGTTAACAGTTTCAAGGTCAAATCTTGATTAGGTCATGGCTAAACTTGATTGCAAACAATCTAACAGCTGGTATTCCAGTCAAACTGCAAGAAGGGACAGAGAAAAACTTCTCATGGTTAAGCAAATAAAATCAAGACAGAAATTTCTTTCTCCTTGATCGACTGCTACTCCAGGGTTTTGGTGCGGAGTACCTTCCCGGGGTGTTGGAAAATGGCGTGGAGTTATGTTGTGAAAAATAGCAGTTATTAGAAAAGGGTTTACTACAATTTTGGTCCTAAAGTGGGGATTTAACAGAGGAGGTTAGAGGCTCATAGGTGGATAGGCTTCTTGAAGGCGGATAAGAAAAATAGCACTTACTAGAACACTATTTTTGGGGTGAGAATTTGTGCTACTACCGTGCACTGGCTGGAAACTTCGTGATGCAGGGTGTAAACTTTGTCACTTACTTTTATAGCATAGGTGTAAGTAAAAATTCATTTGTGGCAGAATGCAGATCATATGGGTTTCAATGGTCCAGGGTGGTATACGATCCTCGTTCCATAAGACCTGTTCATGATTGGGAATTGGAGACGGGAGATTAGTTTTTCAAGCTTCTTTATGGAGCAGATACTCATCATGAGGGAGAAAGGCGATGAGATGAAGGAAAGGACAAGGGCAAGGGGTGGGGGGCAAGGGAGGGAGCAGAATCAGCATAATCTCGAAGATGGACAAATGGTGGTGCATAGATTGCAATATCTTTGCTACATAAGTTTCAGTAAGACTACAGGAAAAATAAGTGATTCTGCTACTGCTTCTTTTGTTGACTTATTTTGCATAGACTGGAAATATTTTTGGTTCAATTTGTCAATAACAGTTTTATTCAAAATGAAAAAACTGCTAGATGAAACGGTTTCATGAAGTAGACGACAATAATTTTACTTCTTATTTCATAGAAGCACAAAAAAAGGCTATATTGCTAATCATAGCCACATTACCCAATTTGATAGGCCGTACATCTATCTAAACCCGTTGCTGTAACCCAAGTGTCTCCACAAAAGAAATTACGCCCTCCAACAACAATTGCCACCTAAGTATCAAATGAGGATATGCATGTTAACAAGTCAAATTCAAAAGTAAGTATAAAACCAGCCTTTGACAAACATTTGAAGATGAATACCTCAACGCCAACACGGCAAGCAGTTGAAACTTCTCTGGCAATCAACATTGCGACCTATCAAAAGATTTGAAGAAAAAGGGCCAATCTTAATGTGATCCAGTCCAGATGAAATGCCAAGATAGTACAATTCACTAGCCAAAGTGGTTAGTAAGTCATCCTTATGCCATCCAAATCTCTATCCATGTGAAGAGTTTAAAGCAAACCTTTGGGTCGATATTCTGAGGAACAGTGCCAGCCAAAGCAGCACCACTGATTTTGAAAACGACTCTCCGCCACCTAGGATTCATTAATGATTTTGACTTGATATTAATTATCTGTCCACCAGTGCTTGGTGTTCCAACTCCATATCTGTCCAAACAGACACCAGACATTATTACAAAGCACATATACCACATATCCTACATACATGTGAACAAATATTGAAAAAACAACGAACATCATAAGAAGCATGGACACCGACATGAGGAACGGACATGAGACATGACAACTTTCAGAAATTACAGAATATGGTACCAGAATACCGAAACTAAGCAACCATTCCAAACATAGTAACTTTCTACAAGTTTAGCGAACAGCTCTTCTTCTTTTTTTGCATCTGATATGAAACAAAAAAAAAATCCTTTCTTAAAACTAAAAATTACATTTCGACTCATATAATCAACCAAAACTTTCAGTACCAAAACAAATTGATATTTGTTCAGTTGAATCAATACTGCCAAAGATTTCTTCGAAAAGCATGAGTAACTCAGTAAGTCAGAGGACTTCTAATCTGGCAATTGCTCTTCAACTGCTTGACACAATAACCTTTCCTACAACTCAATATACCAAATTCGATGACATATAACTATCTTAATCTCATCTCTCCTGGCCTTTTATCTTCACCACCATTATTGTTCTACCCTAAATTCAGTCTTACACCACTTCACATCTACACTCTGAAAACCTTCCCCCAGTGGCCTCAACCGCAAACAAGGGATTATCACATATAATCATAACATGTGCTAGCAGCTTTATAGCATCACTTGAGCATCTCCAAGTACCAAACAAAGATAAATAAATTATCTAACTCCCCCTTAAACCATCAAAATAGAAGTTACCTCTCCTCCTCATAGTGTTGTATGTCAGCATGTATCTAATGAGAAACCAGTCATTCCAAACAATAGAAATCTTGAAGGAATTTCAATTTTCCAAACACCATTTCAAGGAACAACAATCGCAGGAATACCACTCAAATACAAATAGTGAAGTTGCCTCAACTCTTGCAATAGACAGCTCCTTTGAAGACCCGCCAGCCGCCAACAACCAAAGCAACCCATCTCAGACAAACAACAACTGAATCCATCTCCATAAAATGACCTTCAAACATCCAAAACCAACCCCCATTCTTCACACCAGATTATGCCACCGGTGCAATTTTATCCACAGACAATGCAAAAGAAGTTCTAAACTTTGGTCCAGAGAATGGATCCCCCAATGGTGATCGTATGGAGCCAATCCTTCATGTTGTTGGCTTTGTGAGCTTTCCCTGTAGTTTTTTTTTAGGGTAAATATATGTAAGCGACGAGAACTAGATTCCCAACTAAACAAGAGTAAGGGTGGATCATGAGAATCCAGCATGCCATCACAGCCACGTGTACCATTTGCTAGCACCTTAAGTTAGTTAAGCAGAACAAGAAGCCAACTCAGGTCAATTGCCAAGTACTTTCAGTTCGGAATAAGAAGGAAGCTGTGGAAAACTAACTTCACCAAACTAAACACTTCCAGAAGTCTTGCAAATACATTTTTACTTCCATGTGCCCGTGACTGTGACATCGTGTCATCCACTTCTGAAGCTCCGAACACTAAAGTTAATGTACAATCAAAGCCCACTAAAGTCGGTCTATGTTTGGTTTGTTCCAATGATTTTGGGAAGCAATGGAATGTCATTCCATAGACTTCCAATTGGAACGGCTATTCACCAAAATTGGTAAGGCAAATTCACGACGTACATTCTGTCATTCTCTAGCAAATCAAAGTCTGAATGAGCATTCCAACTGACAAAGTGTTTTATCAACACCATTGCAAGATCTTAACAGTTATAATTGTTCCTTAGTGTAGCACCAACAATTCGGAGCAACAGAGAAAAACCATCACAACATCAACAAATAATGACCAGTAGAATAAACCAAAATTCCAGAGTAAATTGACTATGCAGCTACAAACCCATACCTTTTCGATTGTCTAAGTGAGTTCGATGATACGACAACCTTATCATCCTCTGACACGGCCTTTGAGGGCCCTGAATTCCCCACAATCACCTCCATCTTATTGAACCACGGCCAATGGCTTGCGGAACCGCTGCCAATCCCGGCATTATTCACCCTGTGCTTCTCCAACTTGTACCTCTTCTTCAAATTATCCACCTTATTCTTGCACTGGTCCACGGTCTTCCTCTGCTTTTCACATCTCTCGCTCACAACCGCTGCCACCTCCTCCCAATCCCTCCCTCGTAAATTACCCCTGTTCAGCTGCGTAAACTTGTCTATGTACGCGTCCAGCAGGCACGCGATCGCCATGTCACTCCACTCTTCCCTGTCCTTCCTGCACTCGCCGCTTCCGCCGGAGGATGCAGAGGCGAGTCTCGACCTTTTGTGCGAATAAGGCGTCGTTCCGCCGTCGCTGAGCTCCTCTCGATCCTTACGCTTCTCGATCGCCAGGTTAGCCCTAATGTTGTTCGGATCGGACTCGTCATCGAACGGATTCGAATCGTTAGGGTCGGCCGAGCAGAAAGCACTGTCGCTGTAGTTCTCGCCGCCGCCAACGGCATCGGGCGATTTATTCTGACATTGGCCACCGGCGGAGGAAGAAAGCGGTAGTGGGGGGATCGAAGTCGACTTAGAGGGAAATCGGTGACTGAAGGATGGGGTGTGGTGGACGGCGGCGGCGGCTGTGTGGTGGTGGACGAGGTTGGGTGTTGACGGCGGGACGTTATCGTCGTTGAGGAGAGAGAAGTCGTCGTCACAAGACGCCATGGACGTTAGGGCTAAGAGAGGGTGCGAAGACGACGTTAGTTTGAAGGAGGAGGATTGGTTGGTGAGCCGTGATTACATTGGTAACGCGCCGTGACTTGGTGGGAGCGGTACCGTCACGGCTTCTCACGATCCCGTTAAGTAATGAAGAGAGTACGTGGGTCAGTTGGGTGGGACCCCAATTGGTAAGAAGGCATGGTTCGTAACGACAACAATCGAAACAAAGCACTGTCTTTTGCGGTTTCGTGTCTTCAGTTTGGTTTAGTAAGAACAATAATATTGTTCCAACTTCCAAGTCATTTACCCACAAATTACTGTTCCAAGTTTGTTTGTCTCATTTTTATTTATTTATTTTTCTTTTGTGTTAGGAGTAGAATAGATGGGTCACTAGTTTTATTGTGTGGATATACTTTAAAACAAAATTCTATCTTTCAAAGTTAATATAAAAACCTCCCTTTAGTATAATTAATTTAAAATTTTATATGATTTTTTTCTTGTTTTTTATTTAAATGCACTTTCTTTCTAATTTTAATTATTGTTTCAAAGATTAATAGTCATCTCATCAAGATAATTCGATAAAATAAATTATATTGACCAAATTTTAATTTACTTGTGGTCGTTAGTGAATATTTTTTATGTTTAGTTGTTGGGGATAAGAGAGTATAATAAACTTTATGATTTTTTATCATTATCTATTTTTGTGTATTTATTAGTTCTGCATCAAGTTTTTATGAATTGTTAGCTTATCTTGACTAGATAAATCTAAAAAAAAAACATTATGACAAAAAAATAAGAAATATTATAAAAGACAAAAATAATTTAGAATAGACAGATATTTCTAAATTATTTTAGTTTTTTAATTTTTAAAAATTTTAATTTTTTTCCTCAAACTTTCTTGTTCACAAAAATTTAACGTAAAATTTAAAAATACGAATATTTTCTTAATAAAGATAAAAAATATTTCTAAAGGAAAATTAAGTCAAACCCAAACTGTATTTGAGATGTGTTAATTTTTTAGCTTTTTTTTCCATCTTTTTTTTACTTATTTTTATGAGGCCAAAAATTATGTCATGAAACTACTATCATAACCCGAGAAATTACATAAACTTATTTTTTCAAGTCCATTGGTATTGCTTTATTTTTATTTCCAGTTATTTGTTTCTATATTTTGACATTTCCTAGTAATATATTTAAAAAGAAAAAATAAATGGAAACATAACATCGATAAGAGTTGTTAACAAAGATTAAAACTTGGCTTGAAAAGAATAATACAAAAATTAAAAAATTAAAGGAGACAAAGACAATCCAAAAGAATTGTTCGTTTTAAATTTGGTTTGTTTTTAATGATCTTCTATAAATTTTAATTATAAATTATTATTTAAAAAAATTTCTTGACAAGACAAATTAAAAAAACTAAATAAATAAAAAATTTGAACCAGAGAAAATAAAATTTAGAAAAGACAAAATTGAGATAAAAATAATTTGGACCAATTGTCTCATGTATGAAAACAAATAAAATATCGCAATAAAAAAATAAAAAATTAAGACTCAATTTATTTTTCCTACTATACAACTAAACAGTAAAAAAAAAATCATTATAGTTGAAAAGTAAGTAATAATTTGAACAATCCGACTTTTTGAGCAATCGATAAATAAAGTGTTAATCATTTAATGAAATTAGTTTCTTCTTCTTTGAATTTAATTGATCATATTTAATTTGGTATCGTGTATCCAAACGATTTGTCGAGAACATCAAACCACGAGTGCATGTGTGCATGTGAAATACGAGTGGTATTAGATTATTATTATTATTATTGTTATTATTATTATTTTCAAAATTCTATCATTGGGTACTCCTAATTTGAGTGGTACTTTAGACTCATGCCCAAGGTAACAACTCTCACCCTTAGGATTTCTCAAAACGCTTTTGTTTCTTTTTTTTTTTTTTTTGAAAGGCAAACAAATATATTAAAGGAACAAAGTAAGTTGGAAAGACTTCAACTCCTCCAAAACAACAAGACAAGCGCAAGGAAGCTTGGAAAACACAGGCAAAATCAAGAAAGCAAAACAGAGAGCCTAAAAAAACACACCTGCAACAAGAGACTGCTAGAGACCTTAAGCAAAATTATCAGTAAAGGAAACCATAATGTGCGATTCCACTAACATTATAAAGGATTGACGAGATAGAGTAATTACCCTCTCGAACCTGAGTACACTTCCCCTGGATCCATCTGAACATAAAGTCCCTCTAAAAATAATCTCAGTCCACCATAATGTTCTTGAAAACAATTTGGTTCCTGGCCATCCAAATGGAATAAATCAAGAAAGTAGAAAAGACATGCCATAAAGCCTTTGATAGCTTAACTCCTCCTCTTCTAAACTTGTGGCCATACCACCAGATAATGGCCTCAGCCACTGACTTAGGAGTGACCCGACTCAGACCCCACCAAGATAAACAAGCGCACCACAATGCCCACACTTTGTGGCAGTGCAGGAGCAAGTGGTCCTGGGTTTCGGCTTCTCTACCACAGAATTTGCACCAAGCTTCACTGGAATCCAGGATTTCCATCCTAAGAAGCATATCAACTGACTTGACTCTTTCTTTCCAAGCTAGCCAAGTAAAGAACTGCATCTTAGAAGGGCAGTGCTTATTCCATATAATCCTAGAAGGAATAAGAGATGTTAAAATCCTAGTCGATTCCACCATAAGGTAGATTGAATTCACTGTAAATTCCCCAGTCCTTGTCGAAGGCCCTATCCAAACCACCCTATCCTCCTCTTCTGATAAAACAATCCCAGCACTTGTGCAAACCTGAGTTAGATCCTGCAGATTTTCTTCTTCCCATGAAAATAAAGACCTCCTAAGAGCTAAATTGCCCCTAAAAAAGGTTGAAGACAAAGCTTCATTCACAGAAAGGGATTTGTTATCGAATATCTGATATAACCTAGGAAAGAGTTGCATTAAGGCCTAGTCCTTTTGAAGCCAATTGTCCCTCCAAAAACTCAAGCTAGAACCATTGCCAACTCTGAACACCATATGGGATATAAACTTATCATAGAAGTTTGAGAAAGTTGATTTAATCCTACATATGCCTCTCCAAAGAGCAGAACACTTGGATCCTCCACCTACACTTGGAAACCAACAGTTGAAAGGCAGGCCATAAGAATCACAAATAATTCTTCTCCAAAGACTATCCCTACCCACAGCAAATTGCCACCACCACTTAACCAATAAGGCAATGTTCATTTTGTTATACCACCTAATCCTTAGGCCACCCTGATCCTTTGGGGAAGTGATGGTATCTGTGAGACCCCAATTCGGGAAAAAAAATAAAAATAGAAAATAATAGAAAATAGTATGAATAAATTAAAATTTTGATTAAATTAAGAAATAGAGACTTTTTAGGTCAGTTAGGTAGTTTGTTTAACAAATGCGGAGATACTCCAAAGTTATTTTAGGGATTAATAAAATTGGTTTAAAACATAATCCGAGACCGAGGAATGGTTCGATAAATTATTTTAAACATTAATGGTAACTGGAGGTTAACCTCGATATTACTCTAGGGGACAATCGGACGAGATTCAGAATTTCTAGAATTTATATATTTATTTATTACCGAATAGATAAGATCGGTGGTTATGACTTATCCTAAAAGAGTGAGATATTTGTTTGTAGAGTTTAGGAGTTGACACGGAGGAAAAAAAATTACACCTCCTGCTTCATTTTTTCCCTATAAATAGTCATGGATGCTTAGGGATTCATATAAAAACTTGAGAATAATACTGAGAGAGCGGGGCGAGGAAAATTACGCAAAGAAAAGAAGCTCAAGGTTTGAAGGATATTTTTCAAGATCTTATTTACGATATCTAAGGCGAAACATGGCATTGAATACCCTACGTCACTCAAGGTGAGTCCGGATATACCCATTTACTTGTAAATTTTTAAGATATGCCCCCAAAATAGAAATTTGCTATATTTTGTTAAAAAAAAGAAAAAAAGAAAAGAGAAAACTGTTATATAATAAACTTACGTATGCATGAGATATCCTTAAAATTGTTAACGATGATCATATAAACATCATCTCGTAAAATGTGAATTCCGGTGATTTCCTGATCTCTAGGGGTGTGACAAGCAGTGGTTCGATACAAGGTTGGGTCCCACGGCCAGGTGGCATCGGATGACGTCATGCCAAATATGTGTTATATTTCAAAGGGTAGCTCCCTTAATCAAGTTCTGGCATATACACCGAAGAATCAATTGTTGAATATATTTCATTGATTATTTTCGTTTAAAGCACATAAATTGTTAATTCCAGTATTGATATAACCCACGGATTATGAAAACTATATATTGTTTATATATACGTACTCAGCCACGGTCTATGGACCCAATCATAAGCATTGTCAATATACTAATAAATTGTCTTTTTTTTATGTCTTGTAAAATCTGTAAAATGGTATATTTAGATTCATACTAGCTGTAAGCTAATGGGTATTGCCATGCAACACAACAGAGCCTGTGCAGGATCTGGCAGACAATAAAGAACTGATCAGCTAAATTTTACGCTTTGAATTTTGTAGTTGAAAACTTATGTACGTATAGAGTTCTATTTCGAGGCCATGCTAGGCCAGTACTACAGTTTGTAATAAGTATCAGATAAGCATGTTTTTAATTCAATAATGATTGTCAGGTTTACACGTCCTTGATGTTATTTTGTTATTGAACAAACAACGCTTCTGCTAAACTCTGCAGCATGTCAAGGGTTAAATAAGATAATTCGATAAAGTTCATAAACTCTTTAATTAACGTAGGAGGCCTCAGCGAGTAGAACCGTTGACCGGTCACTAATCCGTTCCAGTTTGGAATGGGTCGTGACAGTATCCTAATTGACCAGACTAACTTTTTTACAGTCCAAATCTCCTCCCCAAAGGAAGTTCCTTCTGATCCTATCTAACTCCTTTTGAATTGAAGCAGACAACATGAATAGAGGAAGATATTTAATAGGAAGGCTGCTAAGAACAGATTTGATCAAGACCAATCTACCGCCAAAAGACAACAGCCTCCTTTTCCAGGATGCTAGCCTCCACTTGACCTTCTGAATGACATTCTCCCAAGTTTTAAATTTGACTGGGCTTGCTCCTAGAGGAATCCCTAGGTACTTGATGGGAAGAGAAGAGGCCTTGCATTGTAAAACTACAGCACACTCTTTAATCAAGCTATGATCCCAACCCACTCCGCAAATAACTGACTTATGGTAATTTATTCTTAGGCCTGAAATAACTTCAAATACTCTTAAAATCCTTTTAATATTTCTCACCTCTTCCAAGCCTCCCTCACAAAACAAAAGGATATCATCAGTAAACTGGAGATGAGTAAAGGATCCAGACAAAGGGCCTAACCTCGCACTCCCAATCAAGTTAAGCTCTCTAGCTCTGAACAACATATGGCTGGGGCCTTCAGCAGCCAAAATATACAAAAAGGGGGATAGGGGATCCCCTTGCCTAATACCTTTACCCATAATAAACTGGTTGGTTGGAGAGCCATTAACCATAATACCTTTACACCGAAGAATTAGTTGTTGAATATATTTCATTGATTATTTCCGTTTAAAGCACATAAATTGTTAATTTCAGTATTGATATAACCCACGGATTATGAAAACTATATATTGTTTATATATACGTACTCGGCCACGGCCTATGGACCCAATCATAAGCATTGTCAATATACTAATAAATTGTCTTTTTTTTTATGTCTTGTAAAATCTGTAAAATGGTATATTTAGATCCATACTAGCTGTAAGCTAATGGGTGTTGCCTTGCAACACAATAGAGCCTGTGCAGGACCTGGCGGACAATAAAGAACTGATCAGCTAAATTTTACGCTTTGAATTTTGTAGTTGAAAACTTATATACGTATAGAGTTCTATTTCGAGGCCATGCTAGACCAGTACTACAGTTTGTAATAAGTATCGGATAAGCATGTTTTTAATTCAATAATGATTGTCAGGTTTACACGTCCTTGATGTTATTTTGTTATTGAATAAACAACGCTTTTGCTAAACTCTGCAGCATGTCAAAGGTTAAATAAGATAATTCGATAAAGTTCATAAACTCTTTAATTAACGTAGGAGGCCTCAGCGAGTAGAACCGTTGGCCGGTCACTAATCCGTTCTAGTTGGAATGGGTCGTGACAGTATCCCAATTGACCAGACTAACTTTTTTACAGTCCAAATCTCCACCCCAAAGGAAGTTCCTTCTGATCCTGTCTAACTCCTTTTGAATTGAAGCAGACAGCCTGAATAGAGGAAGATAATAAATAGGAAGGCTGCTAAGAACAGATTTGATCAAGACCAATCTACCGCCAAAAGACAACAGCCTCCTTTTCCAGGATGCTAGCCTCCACTTGACCTTCTGAATGACATTCTCCCAAGTTTTAAATTTGACTGGGCTTGCTCCTAGAGGAATCCCTAGGTACTTGATGGGAAGAGAAGAGGCCTTGCATTGTAAAACTACAGCACACTCTTTAATCAAGCTATGATCCCAACCCACTCCGCAAATAACTGACTTATGGTAATTTATTCTTAGGCCTAAAATAACTTCAAATACTCTTAAAATCCTTTTAATATTTCTCACCTCTTCCAAGCCTCCCTCACAAAACAAAAGGATATCATCAGTAAACTGGAGATGAGTAAAGGATCCAGACAAAGGGCCTAACCTCGCACTCCCAATCAAGTTAAGCTCTCTAGCTCTGAACAACATATGGCTGGGGCCTTCAGCAGCCAAAATATACAAAAAGGGGGATAGGGGATCCCTTTGCCTAATACCTTTACCCATAATAAACTGGTTGGTTGGAGAGCCATTAACCAAAATAGATAAGGAAGCTGTTGTGATGAATTCCTTCATCCAGATCCTCCACTTTTCTGGTAGACCAAAGCTAGAAAACAAAGATAGAATGTACCCCCAGTTGATGTTATCATAGGCATTCTCAAAGTCAAGCTTAATCAACAAGCCTTTCCTATTCCTAGACTTCCAAAAATGGAGAACTTCATTGGAAATAAGAATCTCATCCTGAATCCCTCTTCCCCCAACAAAAGCAGATTTAAACTTCCCAATAAGATGAGGCATAACCAAAGAGAACCTCTTAGCCAGCACCTTTGCCAAAATCTTGTAAACAATGCCTATGAGACTGATAGGCCTATAATCACCAAGGTTAGAAGGATTGTCAACCTTGGGGATTAAGGTGATTAAAGAAGAGTTTAAGCCCTTGACATACTTATTCTTCCATTATCAACTCACGCCAAACAACAGAGGGAGGGATTGAAGTTCTGAGAGTTAGGGAGCACATTGTCGAGTTCTAATTCATTAGATCGTCCTAAGTACATTGCTGGAACCACAAATCAAGGTAGAAACACATATCTTGCAACTTTAGTTTCGTGCAATTTGTAAATATTATGTGTAATTATTTTTTTAGAGGAATCGTATATTTTTTATCAGGTTTCGGCCCAAATGATTGGATCTTATCCCAATTACACAACACTTGCACTTGCATATACCTTTAAATGTGTTATGATGTCCAATTCGACTATATTGTTTTGGTTGTTTGCTGTTTAAATAACATTAGCTATATTGTTGAGGATTTGAAAGAAAAGAATCTATTGTTGATGGAATTTATGACGTAATTAGGTCATGATAAAATTCGGGTTTGTTCATATATAGCCATTTTGCAGCTGAAATTCTTAAAACTTGGTGTACTTGTAAGTGAAAAAACTCTAGAGTCACAGGTTAGAAATACTAGACCGGATGATGTTTGTGTCACAGAAGCGGAGGATGTCAGAGTGTGTATTATATTTTGGATAATGTGTAGAGACAAGTGGGAAATGTAAAGGAAATAGTAAATCAATTTGGCCCGTGGTGCCAATTGATTCAGGTTTTGACCCATGTGTTTATGGTGTAGTTATGCCAAGTTAATTATGATTTGATTATAAAGCCCAACTAGGAGTAGCTGGACACGGTTGGAGGTGACTTTGGAATGTCTGTGATGACAGCTTCAGACCCGAGGGAGTGATGACCAATGTCTTGCGCGTCCTTGAGCCAATAAGGAGAAACAACTAAGGTTTGTTGTGACTGGACCTGGTGAAACCACGTTCGTGGGATCTAAATAGGGTGCAGTAGGTATTGACCTGAGTGGATAGTAGAAAGTCCCTGTCTAATCGGATCGGTAATCAGTCGGGTACATAACCTTAGATTACGAGCCCTTGGTAGGTAAGAATTGGTCAATATCAACCGATTGCATATGCCAATGTTTAAAAGGGTAGGATTGGATTCTCGAGGTGGTGAATCCTAAAAACTTAAATATAAGATTCATAACGAACCTACGTGTTTATTCCCGCTACTTTATACTCTGTTCTTTAATGTAATTATTATATCTGTTAAATTACATGTTTCTTGTGTTAGTGTTTCGAGTATGTTTTTTGTTGACTATTATGTACTTATGAAGTAATTTATCTGCCCCTGGCATTCATGTCAGATGAAGAAGTGAAGCATGAGAAACAACCTAAGTTGGAAGACCCCGGCTTTGGAGCTGAAGATTGTGACAGCACATGAAAGCTTTATCCGTATAAGTTCTGTTACATTATTTTCAATTAACAATTTAAGCCCATAAGGGATATTTTAGTAATTTTATTAAACTTCCGCAAATAATGTTTTATTTTGAAACACATTTATGAATCAAGTCTTTAATTATG
Source organism: Arctostaphylos glauca (assembly GCA_019985065.2). NCBI lineage: Eukaryota > Viridiplantae > Streptophyta > Magnoliopsida > Ericales > Ericaceae > Arctostaphylos > Arctostaphylos glauca. Next base: position 23,697,324 of record JAHSPW020000002.1, on the reverse strand, counting down.
TTTTATTTATAGTAATGAAATTAAATCGTTTTAAATAATGTTCCGAGAAATCGAGGGGTTACAAGTCGACCCTATTTTTTAACTCATAATCCCAAAAAAGACCCTGTTTTTTACTATACAGTAAAGTTGAGAATTAAGTTTGTTTTAACTAAATTTACAATTAAGTTTGTTTTAACTAATCTACAATTAACTGGTATAACCTTAGATTAAACATAAATTCAGTCTTGGCGCTAACATAAAGAAAAAAGTCTAGCAACAGGGCGGAGTTAATTGGAGCCTAAGGTGGAGTCAGATTGAGCCTCATGGAGTTAAGGGTGGAGCCAATTGGGGTCAAGTACCAGTAGGGTTGCCTCTATTTTTTTTTGTGAGTTCATTTTTGTTCATCTTAGAGTGAACAAATTTTGTTCACCCTCCGCCGTGTAAGAATATCTCGAGATTTTACTTCCATAATCAAAATCGTTAATTTTGTTCTGATTTACTTTTTTAGTTATCACAAAAAAATCGATTCAATTAGATATCAGTAAGTATTTGACCTAAAAGTCTAGTGATTTTACTTTGAAATTTTTAATTTTTAAAACTTAATAACTATATTTTTAAGTAAAATAGTTACCAATATTCAAATAAGTTGGTTTTTTTGGGACAATCAAAGAAATAAATCGGAACAAAATAAATAATTTTGACTATTGAAATAAAATTTCGAAGTGATCCAAACGGCGGAGGGTAAATAAAACTAAACTATTTTTTTGGTTCATCGCACCGTCTTAGATTGCGTGCTATTAAAAATAAAGGTAAAATTACAAAATAAAAAAAAAGAAAAAAAGAAGAAGGTGTTGATCCAAAATAATGATGAAAACATGGTATGGAATCTCAATATTACCTTTAAAAGACACGGTGGGAAGCATTGATATTACCTATTTGTCCCCCTTTTAATGTCTACAACGATGACCTTAAACCCCAGTTTCACTCTTCTTCTACCCTTCGCCTTCTCCCAACACTCTCAGCCGTCGTCGTTCCCAATTAGCTGGTACGTCTCTCTCCCTTCTGGTTCGGTACCCCCTGTAGAGGTTGGATCTATCTATCTATCTCGATCGATATTCTCTGTCGATTTATTGCTCTGCCCCCCATGAAGCTTGTTTCGATTTGTTTTCATGAAATGTAGCTAGAGCTTGATCAATATAAGGTGAACATTGTCTATTTACTACGTCATAGTTTGTTTTTCAATTTATTTGAAAAGTTCTACATGTTTTCAAACGTAAATGTGGATGACTTTTCTTTCTAGCAGCAGATACGAGAACAGAATAAGTTCCTCCCTTTAATAAAACAAAAAATTGGTGAAAAGTACAAATGTACGGTGAGTTGACCTATTAACCTATTAAGGCTACGTTGGGTCTAACTTGATTATTAGATTATTATTTCATTTTTATTTAAAAAAAATTTGCATTTTTTTGTTTTTCATCAACTTTTTATAAATTATTGGTTCGTCTCGACGAGAGCTTTCAGAAAAATTATAAATCATGGATCAAATTTGGAAAAAGTTCAGAAAAGACAAAAATATAATCTAAAAAAGGGTTTTTGTACTTATTCGTCATCTTTAGTGACTTTTTTTAAACTTTTGGACATAATTTTATACTTTTTAGATTCGTCTCATCGAGACGGACCAATAATCCACAAAAAATTAAGGCCAAAACAACAAATACAAAAAAAATTTGAATAGAGACAAAACTTGATTATGAACAATCAAGTTAAGACAAATGGGGCCTTATCTGGGCTAGTTTAATTTTTTATTTAGAGTAAAGTGTTAATAGTAGCTCATTTAATGAACGGAATTGTCCTTATTGGTAGTATCTCTTGTTCGTCTTCGTCTTCATATTCCACCCTTGCAATTGCCGTTTGCCTTTGCCTTCGCTGTCGCCGTTTTTCATGGACACTCCAGATCTTTTGCTTCTTGTTTATAACAATGGCGACAAGCGTTATGATTTACAAAGATGAAAAATTGTGATTTGTGAATGGAAGCATGTTATGGATTAAGGTAGGGTTTCGTGTGTTGGGATTTCAAGATTGGAAGAGATGATCAGAGTGATAGTTGATGATCAGACTTCTCTCTCTCGACCACAGACAAGGCCATAGATAATATTATTCGATAACATTATCTAATAATATTATCAAATAATGTTACCTAATAACATTATCAAATAATGTTATCAGTATATATAGTTGATCATTCGTAAAACAGATAATGTTATCAGTTATTTGATTTCATTTATCAGATTACATTATCTGGGTTGTTATCGGATAAAATTATCTGTATATATAGCTAATCACGTGTAAAATTGATATGAATCGATGAATGGCAGCCTCTTCGTTGGTTAGGTGAGTGAATCTATCAATGGCGGCCTCTTCGTCGTTCACCTTTCATCATGTTAAGCTAAGCTAACTGTTTAGTGCAAGGATATTTTTGGAACAAATGCGTCAAAAGGACTTCCGGCTGAAAAAAAGGACTTCTGGAAGTCCTTTTGGCTTTTAACAAGGACAAATATGAATGGACTTCGTTGATTAGTGCAAGGGTATTTTTGTATATGAATGGACTTTGTCGTTTCCTCCTAGGGTTTGACCCACTTCAATGAGATTCTACAAAAAGCAGATGGTATAGATCCTCCATATGAGAAGGTCAGTTATTAACTGAAAATATTTTTTTGCGTCAATATGTGCACAACCGAGTGGACATGCAGGATGACTAGAAGTCCTTTTACCATGTACTTTTGCGGTCACGAATTATTTTGATGTCCACCTGCTCTTACCCATCTAATACATTAATAGGAGGGTTATCTCTGTTGAAGACCTGTGACCCTAAGCCAAAAAAGGGTAAAAGTAGTTTTAAGTATATGAATAGTAGAGTAGGTGTTATCATTGATTCCTATGATCCTTCGGCATAAGGTAGGATTTATATGTTACTATGTATGGAGTCATGTTTTGTACAAAATAACTCAGGATTTATATATAATGATATCGTCCAAGGTTCTACTGTCTATCCTCTAGCATGAATTCACCCATTACTGAGAAAGTTCCATATCTAGGTTGTTGGATAGTTTGGACCTTTCCTTGCCTTTTATTTTAGATGGATTATCTGCACATGTTACTACGTGTAAATGGCTGCCAACTATACCTTTATGCAATTGACAAGTGTTCTTATTTCAAAAGGATGGTGTTTACAAGTGCAAACATGGCTGAAAAACCTGCTGTGGTTACTCATGTTGTTGATAGTATGATTGGAAGTCTTCGGCCAACTTGTGCAAGAGCGACTGATGTTGCCAATGCTGTATTGGATCGATGGTAAGTTCCTTTCCTGATCAAGGAGCTCATTTTTTGGCAGCTGCCCACATTTCATGTTTTGCATATCATACTGCGTGTTTATGAACATGATTGTATGGTATAGTTGATTATCGTTAGCCGACTGTCATTTGGAGATGTATTCTAAAAACTTTCCTTTAGTCTTATTAGAATTTAAAAGTTATTTGTTGGACAAGGTATCTGCTTGGTATTAATGAAAGTATGATATCCAAACATCTAGAACGTTATCGTCTTTACTTACTTTTCTCAATGGATGTAGTAGTCTTTTTGCTGAGACTTTGCGTGGATTATATCCTGTTGCGATTTTTCATTGCTGGTAAAATCCGCGTGGAGGTAAATTATCTCACATTTCTTTAAATTTATGTTCTTTGATCTTCTTTGTTAATTTAAAAAAGTTATATTAATCTGGATTCAAAGTTTGAAATTCAGTACTTTGGAAAGCTCTTGCCTTCTTTCTTCTGTCCTTCTCTGTGTTTGTTTTGAATTGCCAATCTGGCTCATTTTGGTATTGAGTATGAGTAAATATATGGTTCGACTTCTCTTGGTCCTGTCGGATGCTAAATTATTAAGGCCAACTGCTGATGTTATACCTGCTTATCCCGCACACGTATATCTCAAGTTTGGGTTGCTTGTCTGTTGTATTTAGATGTGGGAAATATTATGTCTATCTATATTGGCAACAGTTAGAAACCCAGAAGTCCCCTACTCCTAGTCCTTCATTTATTTTTTCTGTTTCTTTTGACTTCTGGGAATTACTAGTCCATTTGTGGTGAGTATCACAGAAGTTGTGGAGTATGGGAGAAGGAAAATGGAAAATCTTGACATGGAAAACAATTTGGATTTTTTCTCAACTTGGTTAATGGTTAGGTTATCTTACGGATTTTACATTTGAATGCTGATTATGCATTAAGGACCTTTTGGTAACTTTCTGAATGAAAGCACACGCACAGTTGTTGGGGTCATTCTGTGTTTGCTTTTGTGGGTGGTGCTATTTGGTTATTCTATGTTTGCTTATTTGTCTATAATAGTCTACCATGCAAAGATAGAGTTTCCTAATATATGAAGTCATGGTCTCATTTTGGTAGAATTAAGTCAGCTTGTAGCCTATTCACATTATATTCAGTCTTGCTATTCATGTGAGGTGAATGATTTTGAAAGAATTTATGTAAACCTTTTATGGTTTCCTGTGCAACTTTCAAGGTAGTTATAGGATGGAGACCTAAACATCTGTCTTTATTTTCCTCCTCCCTCTTCTACAAACCTACCATGGCTGAGTTATTTTCGCAGCCCTTGAAAAGACCCTTTTTCCAGACCCCAAACCTTACATATGGTGCCCAATAAACCCTAACCCATTTCTATATCTTTGAATTAGAACGTAAAACCCCAAAATAGTCACTGATAATAGATAAATATCACTCTAAATAAATTAAAAAGAATCATGTTTTTATAAAGCATGATAAAAAAAACGTGAGATTAATTTTTAATCACATTTTTTAATAAAAGTGTGATAGTTATTTTTTATTAATAATAATTTCAACAGAATTGTGATTGTAATTGACTGTTTTAAGTTTTTAACCCCATTTTGTTTATAAGCGTGATAAAAAGTAATAAATTATTTTAATTACGTTTTATTATTAGCGTGGTAAATAATACTTTTCAATTTTAATCATGATTTGTTTACAACCGTGACAAAAAAGAGTAAAGGACATTAAAAGAAAAGAGTGCATATCTTTTTGTCTAATAACTTTATCGTACTTGTTAAATATTAAAGCGACGGAGTTTTAATGAATTTTTCCCCCCTTTTCCCCTTTAGCACCCAAAGCCATATAACTTTTTTCTGATGAACCATCAGTTGCAGGCGATGATCGACGTTCTAGCTCCCATATCTGATATCTCTCTTACTAGCAAGCAGCTTTTCCCCTGCACTGGTATCCTCCCCCCTCTCTTTCTCTCTGACTCTGTTTGTGTGTGTGTGTGTGTGTACTGGGATTAAGGTTCATAGGAAGGAACAAGTGCATGTTTTGGAATGTGATTATTTTGGTTCGTAGGAATAAGTACTGGGATTATTTTGGACCACTATAAACATCTGTATGGAAGGAAAGAGTGCAATGTTTGGAATGTGCATTCAAAAGGATAAATTGCCAATGTATTAGGGTTCTTTGGTAGCACCGCTTAAAACAGTTCACAAGCCAAACTCTCATACGCTACTTGGCCTTAACTTAGCAAGCATTCCTAAGTTATTTTTCTTCTTTACTATAGTAGCAGGAACTCCAAAGTTAATTAACACATATTATTAGTTTAAGTTAAAATATCAAAACTACGGGTATAAACCTTTAACATAATCCATCTATATTATGATACACAATGGTGTGAAATCTTCCAAATACATTTTCACAATAACGGCTGAGATTGTTTTGATTTAATAGTTGAGATTCACTAAAAAAAAATTACGCAACATTCTTAATTAGCATTTACTGGCCCTACAACTTTAAAAAATGTAACAAAAAAGACATTAGTGCTTGTCACTTCTCTCTCTCTCCATCCAATTGAACACTTTATTATTCTAATCTAATTAATTTTTATGAATGATTACTTTTCAAGATAACAACGGTTTGAGATTATTTTGATTTCATGATTGAGGTTAACAATAAAAAAGTTATACAATGCAACATGCGAATAGCGTAAATAATAACTGAATTGGAATTTCAATACGGGTTTAATATTGCTGGTAGTGCTGTAGGCACGCGTAATACGCTAGTACCTCATATTTTGATATCCTGGAGGTTGGTCGAATAATAATCATGTAAAATTTATGCACGAGAGAGTCCACTTGAAGCTACTACCTTAAGGAAAATAATAGCAGGTGGACAATGTTAGATTGTAGCAACTTGAAGTTTTGTCCTCATAATACTGGCTGCTCTTTCTGTATCTTTAGGCCCCGTTTGATAAGAGGGTAAACACTTGGGATGGGATAAATAATCCCATGGGTTTGGTTAGTGAGTGTTTGTTTTGTAAAAATGGATGGGATAAACAATCCCATGGGATTGGTAAACCCCTCATTAGGGGGTATTAATAATACCTTGGTGAACTTGGTATTAGCAAGCCTAAGCCCAATTTCTATGGAGAATGACCTTATTGCCCTTTGACATTACCAAGAAATTACAAGCTTCTCTCATATTAAAAATATTTAGAAAGCATTTAATTGATTACTCTCTATCGCCATTATCCTGGACGAGTTTGGTTGATTTTTTTTGGTTTCAGTCATTCCTATATCCAACTACACGTTGTTGGTTAAGGTTTTATTTGATAGATCTAATATTATTATTTAATGTGAATTGCTCAAATTTATATTTGATTGCTTTCACATAATTTTAGGTATTAATTTGGGAGTTTTACCACTTTGGGTTGAAATAACTAGTTAATAGGAGTGGTAGTTTGTATAAGCAAATTTTTTTTTTTTTTGAAGGCACTAATGTATATTTGAAATTGTTAATGTCAATCCGGAATTTCTCTTGTCAATTTTTTCTTGTCAATGCCAATAAACACTAATCTTTCATAGCTTGGAATTTCCCTTACTAATTCTAGTCGGGAATTGATTGGTTATAACAAATGTTGAATTTTTTTTAAAATAATTATTTGTAAAAGATTTTATGGTTATAGAAATTTAAATTGGATAAATAAATAAAAGATATTGCTCAATTTCTATTTTGTTGGCTATAGACGCTCATTTTCTATTTCTTTTAATAGAATGACCAAGAAAATAAAGACAAGGGTAAATTTGGAAAACATATATTTTACTCCCATCCCTCTCTTTTGCAAACAAACACTAACCATGCACTATTAGTCCTATCCCAAATACAAACAAACATACAACATTGGTTTTAATAATCCCTTGGTATTACGAATCCTATTCTAGTCCCACTACCTTACGAATCACAAACTACGAAAAAGTTTATCAAACGGGGCCTTAGTGCTTCCACCTTCAATGTTTGTTTGTAAATTTATCTCCTTTTGGGTGTGAAGATATTCACTATGTTATGAGTACACACTGGGTTTTGCTTTTGCAATGCATATATTCATTAGTTGAGACACAATAATCTTGGCTTATATTTCAATATATAGTTATGCAGTATTATTATTTTGAATAGACATTTGGACTTTTAAAAAAATTAGAAAACTATGGCTGGCCTTTTTATCTCTCTTCTGGTTAGTAAAATCAAATCCACATTTCATGATTATCAAGTTTGAGCCATTTTCCAACTCCTTGTTCAAAGTAGAAAAGGAACAAGGTCTCCTATTTGTAGTCAAGACAACATTCAAATACATATGGTAACATTGTTAAAAATGTACAAGTTAGTTTAATATATTCGATTGGGACCATTGTTAAAAAGTAAAACAAAATTATGACAAATCAATTCCTTGACTTGTATAAGGATATTTTAAATATGATTTGAAGCTTTCTTAAAAACATTTCAATATTGATAACCGGTAGGAATGTAAGTGAAAATCAATAGATCGAACGGAACCGAACTAAAAATTGAGCCGAATCAATGGTTTAGTCTTGTTTTTCCTCCCTAAGTTGTGCTGAGTCAAAGACATACAAAGTCAAAGACATACATTGTAGCTTCTTATTTTGGGGTAATTTGCCTACTTTGAAGAATAACTTTTTGACTTTTTTATTTTTGCAAGGATATTGTGCGGACAGAGCTCCATTCAATCCAAAATATTATACTTTTCTTACTCGTGAGTTTAATTATTTATTTATCATTGGTTGTTGTGGCCTTAGTTAGTTTTGATTCAAATCTTTGCATATGTTGGAGTGATGAGATTGTGTGTCTTTACCAATATATTGTTGTAGCTAAAAAAAAATTATTCAAGTCGAAATACGATTCCATAGTATTTTTTTATATTAAGGGATATTGGGATACATGAATTCGCTTAAAATGGATTGATCTTGGATGCTCAAGGATCGTAGATCAATAGATTATGATGATGGAGTAGAGCAATTTTTGAAATACCGTGTGATACATGCAAGTGATCTTCAATCCATTCGATGTTCTTGTAGAGTATGTGAGAATCTGAGAAGCCAAGACATTAAAGATATTAGAAATCATCTTCTTTCTAATGGTAGTGATTAAAGCTATAGGCCATGGATATGATATGGAGAAGCAACCACTAGTATGACATCATTGTCTGGAAATGCAGAAGACACTTTCATTAACAAGTTGGCTCATTCCCCTTGCATGGTGTAGCAGACACAATTGAAATGGTTAAAGCTACATACAATTACTGCACTACTGATCTTATGGAGTTCAAAAAATTACTTGAGGATTCAAAAAAATTACTATATCCTAGATGTAAGTGAAGTTATCTATCTTGGCCATAGTGTTCAACTTCAAAGCTAGGCATGAGTTATTTGACACTGGTTTTATAGTTTGCTAATGTTGTTGGGTGAGTTACTATCAAGTAACAATGAAATACTGTTATCCATCTACGAGGCAGCGAAGAACATGAATGTATTAAACATGAAATATAAAAAAATACGTACATGTCCTTTTGATTGCATATTGTATCTAAATGAGTGCAAAGAAGCAACTATATGTTTTACATGTAAAACATCAAGATGGAAGCTAAAGAAAATTCAATTGAAGTGAGAGAAGGTGTTCTAGCAAAAGTTGTTTGGTATTTTTCACATATTCCAAGGTTTCTTAGGATGTATCAGTCACCATAAACAATAAAAGATTTGACATGACATGCTCAAGAAGAGAATCTAATGGAAAATGTCTTCACCCAAAGACTCCTCATCATGGAAATTAGTAGATCACAAGTGGTTAGATTTGGTTCAGAGTCATGAAACCTTTGGCTAGCTGTTTATATAGATGGTATAAATTCACATAGTTCTCTTAGCAGTTGGCATATTTGTTCGCTAATTAAAATGCCTACTTAAAATCTTCCACCGTGGTTGTGCATGAAGAGAAAATTTATAATGCTATCATTGTTGATATTTGGTCAACAACAGCTTGGCAATGACATTAATGTTTATCTAGCTCTGCTGGTTGATGATTTGAAACTGTTATGTGAGGTAGGTGTTGAGGCTTATGATACTTATCAACAAAAATATTTCAAATTGAGGGCTGTGCTATTATGGACAATTAATAATTTTTCTGAATATGGAAATCTGAGTGGTTGCAAGGTGAAGGGATATCGTGCATGTCCAATTTGCAACGAAAGAACAAGTTCTTGTAGATTAAAACATATCAAAAAGAATATGTATGTGAGCCACGAAAAATTTCTTCCACTACACCATTTGTATTAAAGGTTAAAGAAAGACATTTAATGGATAAGTAAGAGGTGGAATTGACTCTACCATCATTAAGTGGGAGTAGGTATTAAAGAAAGTATAGGGAACTAAAACTATCTGGGGAAAGAAAAATAAAAAAAAATTATTTGATGCTCATGGTACAAGTTGTTGGAAGAAGAAGTTCATATTATTAAATCTTGAATACTAGAAACATTTGCTTATCCGACACATCTTGGATGTTATGCACACTGAGAAGAATGTTTGTGAGAGTATCATTGATACGTTGCTTAATATTTTGGGTAAAACAAAAGATAAATTTAATTCTCGATAAGATTTCAAAGAGATGGATTTACGAAAAGAGTTGGCACCACAGATTGGAGAGAAGCAAACATAAGTCCATCTTGTTATACACTATTGAGGGAGGAGAAAAGAAGACTTTGCGTGACATTGTTGAAGTTCAAGGTTATCGAAGGATACTCTTCAAATTTTAGAAGTCATGTCTCTATGCAAGGTTTGAAACTTTATTATTTGAAGTCACACAATTGTCACGTACTGATCGAACAGCTACTGCCTGTCGCAATAAGATATGTATTGCAAAAGAAGTGAGATATGCCATTACGAGATTATGCTTTTTTTTCAATGCTATTTGTGCCAAAGTTGTGGATGTGCTAAAATTAGACAAAATCACGTTGTGTTCATTTGAAAAATACTTCCCACCATCCTTCTTCGATATCACAATTTATTTGACGGTGCATCTTCTTAGATAAGTACGACTCGGTGGACCAGTTCATTTTTGATGGATGTACCATTTTGAGAGTGTAATGCCTAATTTTCGGACACGTTAATCTAAAATTAAAATAGGAGAATCTAAATTTTCTTTGTTTCGTAAAAAAAAAAAAGTACATATTTTGCTATGTCAGAAAGATAGACACCAAAATAAATTTCTTTAAAACATATTTTTTTATAAACAAAAGAGACTAGACTGAAAATTCAGAGCTTTAAACCTATTCTTAAAAAAATTTATGATTGGACATGCTCTTCTTTTATGTTGATGTCGCCATTGATATGTTGTTTCGGTTTTTTATAATCATACTCAACTATGGCTTTGTCTTCATCGATACCTGACATGAAATGCTAGGGGTAAAGCAATATGCATCATGATGTATGCGTTGACAATATATAACATACATTATATGATAAGATATGCGCAGTTACAACAGAAACGTTAACACATAAGTATATAAATTGAAATGAATATTGTATGTGATATCATTTCATAAGTAAATCTTTAAGTATCCCATGTTCGTACACAAGTAATACAAAAGTTTCAGATGTTTCAGAAGTCCATTACTAAATTTTCAGGCATGATTGTGTCATATAATTCAATCAAAATTTTCAAGAATGATCACGTCATTTAATTGCATCAACATTTTCAAGAACGATCACGTCATTTAATTGCATCAATATTTTCAAGAATGACCATGTCATTTAAATTGCATCAATATTTTTCGTTATGTTGCTCTCAAATGATAATGATCCCGACCACTTGACTAACTGTGCTCCCCAAGGACAGTGCTCCCAACGACAATGGTCTTGTTCATCATGTTCTCAATTAATATACTCTTCTGAGACGTAATATTTTTCGACATGTGCCAACACCAAAATACTTCCTATAAGACCACTAGACTTTAGTCAATTTACAGAAAAGGACACGCAATAGCTAATATAACATGGCTCGAGCATAATTTGGTTAAATGTATGACACGATTAAATGCATCACTTGGCTTATGACACCGCTTGGGTATTACACATCTGGTTTAAATACAAGCTCGGTTTAAGTTGCATAATGAATAATGACAATAATAAATATTTTTATGGAAAATATAATCCACAACAATTCATTTCACAGTATTCATTTAATTTCCAGTTTAGGTATCCCCGTGGTATCCCGAGTATGAAATTTTATCCAACATCTAGTTTCCAAGTAAAATCTTAAAACAATGATCAATTATATCATATGCTCAATTGTTATATATATATATATATATATATATATATATATATATATATATATATATATATATATATATATATATATATAGCTTCTAATGTATAATATATATATATATTTACACACACATATACATATATATATTTATTTATTTGGAAGGCAATAACTTAAATAAATAAAGTATACAATGAAATTGAGATGAAATATTATGTAATAAACATGACAACCTAACTTAGAAACTGCTCTGTATTATGGTCACGTGTAAGTTAAGTGTACCCTAATGTATTCTAACATGACATAAACTAAATCGTTACACTTTTTTTGCATTTCATTTTAGGGATGATGACACAATAATCTAGTGTGTTGCTTTCATTATATATGTTGTACTATCATGTCTAATTGTCTTGTCATTTGTTATTGATAAGAGTTTTTTTTTAATTTGTCATACATGATATCATAGAAGTTCGACAACCCTACTCGATATTATAAAGGGTAGGAGTTCCGGTGTGCAATCAGTCATTGAATATAATGAAAATAGTAAACCAATAGGGAAATATAAACTAAAGTACTCGAGTTATCTTGGAGTTTTGGCTCCGACAATGGTTTCAATATCTTATTACAATTGGTTTAAGGTGCTATTTGGACTGAAAGATAAACTAAAGAGTTGTGTTAGGGTACCTAACTTATGTTTGTATTGTTCAATTCAACCATCGCTCTATATTTTAATCCTTTTTTTTTTTTTTGTAATTGTTAGGCAGCGTTTGACGTGGATGCAAGAACTAAAAAAAAATATTTTATCCTTCATATGCGAAAAGTAGAGGAGATTTAAAAAGGAACCTTGTCAAAGCATATATATATAATATGTACAAGTCAAATTTAGAACTTATTTCAAAACCACCAAAAAAGTACTATTTTTTAGAAGAAAAACATTCGGAAGTATTTCTAAAACGTAGATTATCCCAAGAATTTATGCTACATACAACTTAGTTTTCTTAGTTTTTTGAGTTATATAAAGAGAACCAAACAAACAGAGGAGGGAACTTTAATCACTAAGGGAAGCAATAACATCCTAACCATGACATAGGAGGGTGATTTTGTTATCTCAACCACTACTTTCACATTCATAGATGTGGAAATCAATCACGATGTGAGGAGAAGTAAAAGTTTCTTGAGATAATTATGTTTCAAATGCAAGCTCAACTAAATGCATTGGGACAACACCTTGAAAAGTGATAACATTGGGAGCCCACAACTTGACCTTATTGTAGTGGAAATAAGGGTGAGAACCAGAGATGACTTGTTAATTCCAGACTCGAATTTGAAAGTAAAAGAGGTAAAGACATTTTATTTCTCATTACATCCATTAATAATTATGAGTCACTTTTGCCTGATAGTTAATATGTAATTTTATTATTCATTATAGAGCAAAGGCAGCGGATCCCTTGAGAACATTGTAGCTCATGGTACTATCTACGATAGAGTACATGATGAGCAATACATACTGTACTACCGTGGGAAGCTAATGTATGTGTGTCTATTGATTTTGTGATAAAAAATGATATCCTCCTTGTGATACCTATCCCATGAGAGGTGACTAGTATAGGGGAAGCATTGGGGTATCAAGTGGTATTACCCAAAAAACTCGTGTTGATTGGCGATGAGGTAAAATTTTTTGTTGTATTTTCTTTGTATGAAGTTGAATAGTAATAATTAATTTTTAAAAAAAGTTGAAAGCAGGGAGCGCTAAAACATCTTGGAGTGGTTTCTTGAGATAATACAATGAGTTACAATGTTCTCAAGGGATCCCATCGCTAACTTACACGTTTGCTCTACAACGATTAATGGAATGACATGTTAACATCAGACAAAAGTGACTCATAAGTATTAATAGATGTAATGAGAAATAAAATGTCTTTACCTTTTTTACTTTCAGATTTGAGTCTAGAATTGCCAAGTCATCTCTGGTTATTACCCTAATTTCCACTACAATAAAGTCAAGTTGTGGGCTCCCAATGTTATCACTTTTCAAGGTGTTCGAGCTAATATATTCAACGTAGGGGGTATAGGGTGTGTATTGTCCCAATGCATTCAGTTGAGCTTGCATTTGAAATATCATTATCTCAAGAAACTTTTACCTCTGTTCACATCGTGATTGATTGCCACATAATGAATGGGAAAGTAGTGGTTGATATAACAAAATTACCCTCCCCCTTACCCGACCGAAATATTCACTAGTACCCAATGTCATGGTTAGGAAATTGTTGCTTCCCCCAATGATTAAAGTTCTCTCCTCTGCTTGTTTGGTTCTCTTTATACAACACAAAAAATACTATATAAGAAAAATAAACACTATTGAAGTTTATCATAGGAAACGATTGACTTTAATGCATTATAAATGTGCTTATTATTTTGACAGCTTGTTCCTTTATTGCTTCATTATCATACTCTTTTTTTTTGGTTCTAGCGACCATTCTTCTATAGAAAGTTTCTATCAAAATTTTGATTTGTTTCTTAATTTTTAGTTATTTTTTATTAATCAACAAACACAAAATTTATTAACATAGAAGTTAAATATCTAAAGGTATCTATATTGCTTATTACACATAAACGATGAAATTACCCTATAAATGCTCACAAGTTCTTTTCAAGACCAGAGTAACACTTTTGACTAAGTTTGTGAGGATATTTATTGAAATACTGTCTACCTCGTTGAATTGTATTCATTTTATTTTGAAGAAATAAAGTAGACTAATAACTCAAATGCATCATATTAAACACAAACTTTAAAAAAGAAAGAAAACTAAGTTGTATGTATCATAAATTCTTGGGATAATCTACGTTTTAGAAATACTTCCCGATGTGTTTCTTCTAAGAAATAGTACTTTTCCGATGGTTCTGAAGTAAGTTTTAAATCTGACTTGTACGTATGTATGTGCTTTGAAATGGTTCTCTTGAATGTCATCCACTTCTCGTATATGGAAGATAAAATAGTCTTTTTAGTTCTTGGATCCACGTCAAATGCTACCTAAGCAATTACAAAAAAAGAATTAAAGCATAGAGCAATGCTTGAATTGAACAATACAAACATAAGTTAGATATGTATCTTGACACAACTATATAGTTTATCTTTCAGTTCAGATGACACCTTAAACCAATCATAGTAAGATATTGGAACCATTGTGCAAGTCAAAACTCCAAGATAACTCGAGTACTTTGGTTTATATTCCCCATTGGTTGACCACTTTCGTTATATTCAATGATTGGCCGCACACTGGAAATCCTACCGCTATAATATCGGGTAGTGTTGTGGAATCTCTATTATATCATGTATGACAAATTAAAAAAAAAAAACTTATCAATGATAAGGCAATTAAACATGATAATGGAACATATATTATGAAAGCAACAACACACTATATTATTGTCTCATCATCCATAAAATGGAACGCAAAAAAAAAAAGTGACGATTTACCCTCGATTGTCGATCCACATTCAATCACAATCTCTTCTGATGTAAGCTAACATAGATTCATCTGTTACATCAACTAAATTCACTTCTAGCAATATTTTGTCAAATTTATGATGCTAGAAAGAAAATTATTAAGATCATAATCATCACTTCAATGATATTGATGCTGAGGAGGTTTTAGGACAATTGACCATCTTGAATCAAGTTGCTCTTCAACATAGAAAATTTGCTTGGCTTGGGAAGCCAAAATAAAAGAATCAGATTTGTGTCTTATCCTCCCAAGCTCACTAGTACGAAACCAAGCTCATCAATCTTAATGTCTTTCTTATAGTCAATCCAGTCACACTTAAATATTGAAATTTTAAACATATGAAAATCAAGCTGTTATATCTCTGTAATAACCCCTTAAAAATTCATCTTCGCATACACATAGTTCTTGTCGTTCTAGCCAGTAATTTGCATCGTCGTTGCCACTAAGCTAACTCCATTGTTCTCCGTGACTCGCAAATTATCATGATTTTGTGTGTGGTAACATTTGCCGTGTATGATGTAGCCTAAATTTTTAATAACATGTAAGTGGGGTCTTTAAGCAATCCACTTCAACGTATTAGATATATCATACTTGAGGTCCAATTTTTCTGAAACATGTATGGGGATGGATGGTTAGCCATTTTTGCCTAGTCAAGTTTGTTAATCGCATGTAAATTGAAGAAAAATATTTTTCATTGCTTTATTACCTTATCACGAGGCCAATTCATGAAAAACTTGCAACTACTTCGGACTTTTTGTTTGACGAGGATATTATACTTTCAACCAAGCCGTATGTTTCCTATCAAACCATAAGATACAAGATAAATCTTAGCTATTATGAAAGGCTACAAGTGCCAAAAAATAGAGATTGAAGTATTCTTACTCAGTACGAGGTTAAATTTTACTTCTGTTTTGTAACACATAAAGATGTGTTTGTTTCCATTCTCCATGATCAATAGAAACAATTCGAGCACCTGGTAAAGACCTTTCAATTTCTATACCATCAGTAGTCATATTCTTAGAAGTAGAAATTTCAATTGTATTTACTCCGAATAACTACTATGTGCAAAACCCAATGGTTTCTTCTACAATGGAACTTTTAACAACACAACCCTCTGGACAGTTACGATTACGAACATAACCCTTTAAGTTCCAACAATATTGTACAAAGTCTTCTTTTCCCCTCCCTCAATAGTGTATAACAAGCTGGAGGCTAGTATGTTCGCTTCTCTCCAATTTGTTGTGCCAACTCTTTTCATAAACCCATCACTACGAAATCTAGCCGAAATTAATTACGTTCTTCATTTTACCCAATATATTAAGTAACGTACCAATGATAATCTCACACACATTCTTCTCAATGTGCATAACATCCAAGATGTGTCGGATAAGCAAATATTTTCAGTATTCAAGATTAAAGAATATGGATTTTTTTTCACAACAACTTGCACCATGAGGATCGAATGATTTTTTTTTTCTCTCCCCAAATAGTTTTAATTTGTTGTACTTTCCTTAGTACCTCCTCCCCACTTAAAGACGATGGAGCCAATCCTAACTATTGCTAGCTATTAAATGCCTTCTTTAACCTTTGATAAGGATGGTATAGTGGAAGAAATTTTCTATGGTTCACAAATATTCTTTTTGACATACTTTAATTTACGAGAGTTTATTTTTTCATTGCAAGGACATGCATGATATCCCTTCACCTTGCAACAACTCAGATTCTCATATGCAATAAATTTATTAATCGTCCATAATAGTACAACCCTCAACTTGAAAGCCTCAACGTCTACCTCTCATAATAGTTTCAAATCATCAATTAGTGAAGCTAGATAAAGATCAATATCATTACCACGCTGTTGTGGGCACGATATGAATAATGATAGCATAATGAATTTTCACTTTATACACAACCACGGCGGGACATTACAGGTAATCATTATAACTGGCCAACAACTATACCGATTGTTAAGAGAGCTATGTTGATTTATACCATCTGTTGAAATAGTTAGTCGAAGATATCTTGACTCTGAACTAAAATCTGGCCATTTTTGTGGTCTACTAGCTTTCATAATGGGGAGTCTGTTGGGAGGCGTATCAAATTCTCTTTCATGTGCATGCCATGTTAAATCTTTTACTGTTTGTTGTGACTGATGCATCTTTAGAAATCTCGGGATAGGTGAAATTACCATACGACTTTTTTTTGCAACACCTTTCACTTCAGTTGAATTTTTCTTTAGCTTCCATCTTGCATCTTGATGTTTTACATGTAGAGCATGTAGGCACATCTTTGTACTCGTTTCGATATAATAGGCAATCAAAATGACATGCTTGTATTTTTGATACTCCATGTCTAATGCATTCATAGTCTTCCCCGCTTCATACATAGATAATGGTATTTCATTGTTACCTCGTAGACAACATTAGCAAATTTATGAAACTTGTACTAGACAAATCATGCCTAGCTTTGAAGTTAAACACTTTGACCGTTACAGAAACTTCGTGAACATTTTACATCTAGTATATAGTAGTTTTTCTGCATCTTCAAGTAATTTTTAAAACTCCATAGGATTAGCAGTGCAGTAATTGTATGCAGTTTAAACCATTTTAATCGTGTCTACTACACTATGCAATGGGGATGAGTCAACTTATTGATGGAAAGTGTCTTTATCATTTTCAGACGGTGATGTCATACGAGTGGTTGCTTCTCTGTGCCATATCCATATCCGATAACTTTGATCAATACCATTGAAAAGAAGATGATTTTTAATCTCTTTAATGTCTTGGGTTCTTAAATTCCCACATACTCTATAAGAGGACATCAAATGGATTGAAGATCATTTGCATGTATCACAATATCGTTCAAAAATTGCTCAATTTCATTTCATAGTCTTTTGATCTACGATCCTTGAGCATTTAAGATCTATTCATTTTAAACAAATTTTTTTTTTAGCTATAACAACATATTAGTAGAGACGCACAATCTTACCACCCTCACATGTGAAAAGATTTCAATCAAAACTCAATAAGAACACACATAAATCAAGGATAAATAAAAAATTAACATTTGCATGTCTAGTACCTCATCATCGACCTTCAAACTCACCTTTGGAAAGACTCAATATTTTACCTTGGGTTTCGCATCCACTTTATTGACCCGGGTTTCACACTTGGCATTTTACCTTGTGTTCCGCACCCGAGATTTTACCTTGGATGGGAGGTGGTGCATATGAAAATCACTACCGCTTTGTTATATGTACAAGTCCAAACAAGTGTTAACATTTATAGCGAAAGTTGGTTACCTTTGCACACTCTCTAGTGATATGTTACGCGTAAATTTTGCTAAGGACAATATTTGATTATTAGTTCTTCCTTTCTTAATTTATTTCTTTTGACTATAAAGTTATTTTTTGAATTATTTTTTGGGCTTGACTTAGTTATTACAAACTTCACACTTAATATAAAAAAGCATTTTATGTAAAATTTAAGAGATTAGGAAGAACTATCCAATTGCCATTCAGATTAAGGGTGTGCTTGGGAGACTATTTTTTCAACTTTTTATTTTTGATTTTTTGACTTATAGTTAGAATGAGTTTTGAATTTGGAAGGAGTGTTTGGAAAAAATGTACATAATGCATTTTGCAAAAGCAGTAAATGGAAAATGGACATGAAAATGCAAAAAAGAGCTCTATACCTCATTTCGAGTTTTTGCTCCTAAAGTCCAAAATGGAGAATGAGTTTTACAGAATCATTTTGGGAATGTGACTCTCAAACAACTAAAATCTAAAAATAGGAATGAAAAAATACAAAAAATAGGCTCCCAAACACACCCTAAATGTTGCATTCTGTTGGAGGAGTTGTTTTGCATACCCTGTGCCATCGTCTTAACCCAATCCTGAAGATTCTAGAACTGCTCCTAACTTGTGCCAAATTCTCGCTTTGCTCCTCTCGTGGCGGGTCTCCTTGTTGGTTCATCAAGGGAGGACCTCCATCTATATTAGGCGCCTCCTCATTCTGCATGTTGTCGTTCTGGTTGTCCATCAACCGAGTACGTTCCATCGAAGGGTTATCAGTAAAAAAGCAAAGTTTTTTCTTTTCAGGATGTCACAACGACGGTCGTTCCCACAGACGACGCCAACTAATAATACCTACGATGGTCCCTCCTCAGTAATGACCTGCAAGAAAGCCAATGACACCGGTGTGATATCGGCCAACACCCTTCTGATGCCTAAGTCAGATTGAATATTTCGTTTTAGAAAGAGAAAGGAGAAAAAATTGTTGTAATCGTAAGTCATACCTGCCTTCTTTCCCCCTTCCCCTATTTATCATTCCTCCCAGGACCTATCATTGTGGGATAGTGATATAGTGGGTTATCTCTTAACTATTAGGGGCATCCTTATCCAAGGAAATGGAGGCCATATCCCATGAAAATCGTATATCTAGGGTGTATTCCCGTGAAATCTTCTTCTCATAGGTCCCACCAGTACCTTAGGATAAGAGAGAACTTTGTTTTCTCCGGTCTAAAGAGTTGAAGAGACCACATAGGACGAACCGGGAAGACCTCCTCGGTTGTCGATTTGTTACCTATCAAAGTCATAACTAGAATTGTTTTGCTACAATTAGCTTATTTGTTGATTGTAGTTGCTGTTCTTTTCTTTGTTTCTTCCTAGTTTCCTCTTTATTTTTTTGCTCTCTCTCTCTCTCTCTCTCTCTCTCTCTCTCCGACCTCTACCAAAATTCAAGTTCCAAATACAATATTTAAAAAGCTTTAAAAAAGAGGGGGAATAATGTCAGTCAAATGCTTTTTTGAGCTGGTTTAGCAACAAACACTTCGTTTTTGGCATGCTAGAGGAAACATCATTCATCACTGTTAAAATTTTCTCCCGCAATTGTTTCCTGTTTTATCCACTGCCAAAAGTTTGCACGTTTATATTCAATTGCATAGACATGATGAAGAAAAGACTAGTCATTCAACACATAAAAAGCCAAAAAGCCAATTAAACAATATGTTAAATATTGTTAGACAAGTAGGCCTTTGCCAAAAATGCAAAAATGTGGGCAAGCAAGGAAAACGTGAGTTAGATACGACAAAAATGTAATACTCGTGATTTACCCGAAGAAATGATCATTACGTAATAAATTCACTTTTCTTTTCTTCGAGTCTAAGATCCAAACACGATGTTGGAGTTTATTGAATTTCTATAGCGAACGAAAAGTTGCAATACGCATGACCAACAAACCTAGTCTAATCTAGGAGCTGTAGAATAAGACTCGTGATAATAATTATACCCAACACCTAATCTTTATAAACCACAAATTTTGCGTGACAATTTAAAATCCCTCGTACTTATTTATGAAGCATGGTAATTATAAAATATATAGTCTTTCTATTAGAAAGGCAAAAAAAAAAAAAAAAAAAAAGAAAAAGAAAGGCCACAACTTATTAAAGGCAATTGGTATTGATGAGTTCACATAGAAGAACAAGCACTAATTGGTGCTTTAGAAAAGTAGAGATGGTGAAAGCTCACCTTATGGTACAACCTTTCATATGGTCCAACTCTAAAGTGACACCCATTAAAATATTATCAACTAGCTACCCCTTCTCATTCATGAAGTGTCCATCCCTAGGGGTACATGTGGGATGTTGTGCGCCTAAAATAGACTTCAGCCTAAAAGAATAATTCAAGTTGTTTAATCTGTGAATCTCAACGAGTTAAATATTTTTAAACGTCTCTGATTAGTTTGGTTATTTTCAGGAATGATTTACGTATGAAACTCTACAATAAACAGAAAAGATTGATTTTTTTTGATCTGGGGATGAAATTCATTTTAAGAGTGTTGGGACCCATCTCCATCCCAAGGTGTCTCCACAGAAATTGTGAATGGTATCCCCTCAATCAGATTTTGTCATCCTCCATCCCCAAGGTGTCCAATTCACAATTGATTGTGTTTACAGTATTCTTGTGATGCGGTTTAGTTCGAATCATAAGAGAGAACCAGTCTACCTACTCTCTTACTTTAATTCTACCATAAGTAATAAGAATCTTGTAATGCTTTTTTCTTTTTATAATATGGTAAGGAGAAGAGAGAGTAAAAGTGTCCGAGGGTCAGCGGACTCCACTCACTTCTTTATTTTGCTTAAAGAGTAGATTTCTTTATACTAAGTTTGTAATTTTTAAAACACCAAAATTGTCTAAACAAAGTAAAAATAAATCACATGAAAAAATACTAAAATTTTAATTATGCTATCCTCTGATTCAGACTCCGCCCCTCAATATGTTTATGCCAAGCCCTTCATCGCCTCCCCAAGCCAATTTACTTGAGCCGCAAATTGAACAATGGGATAAACGATGTCTACTTTTTTAATATTTAGCTGTGTATGAGATTCTATTAATATATGCTGTTAAAAAAGCTTTTTTTTTTTTTTTTATGGAAATTAAATTTCGCATTCCATTTTTTATCATTAATAGTCTTTGTTTTAATGTTTATTCGCGTGCCTTTTATTACATTATCTTTTCATTTATGAAAAATTGAATCTATAAAGAGTATAAAAAAAAGGGGTACTTATTTTTTTGGTCTCATCTATAAGTGTTTACTAGTTTTTCATCCTATGCACTTTTAAAGGTTATGTTTTGGTCATTTTTTTTAAAAATACCTAAATTACCCTGATTTCTAGTATGGCCCAAATTTAGCACTCCATCCCTAAAAAAAAGGGATCCACTTAGTGCACTTTAATATCCGGTTCGACACTCCCTAACTGAGATTGCGGGTCGTTGATTTGCAGAGATCATCCACTGACTTTCTGGTTATAGTTGCCAACGGCAATCTAGGGCTTGTGATGTTAATGGGCTGAAGTTAGATTCAATTTTGATTGGTTACACTAATGAGCATGATGGTAGATTCATAGATTCATGATGTTAAAAGGCATGATGGTCTGTTTGATCCTATTTGTAGATGATGGTAAATTTCTGCAACTCTAAAGTAAGGTAAATTTTACGATGGTTAATTTGCAGATGATGGAAAATTTTGCAGACTTAAAACGGATACTACAAAAAAAAAACGACGATTTGTAGATAATGGTAAACTTGCAGATGATGGTAAATTTCTATGGTAAATTTGCAGATGATGAAAAATTTGACAGACTAAAAACAGATACTACAAATAAGAACGACAATAAAACAGACTTCACTAACCGTGTAATCCGAACTATCTTCGGAAAATATTTTTTATGTTGGACAATAAAATCTTCCTCCCATCTCGCAACACTTGAATTCAGGTGAACAAAAAAATAAAAGCGGCGAGTCTTTGTACTACTGGATGATGAATACATAAGAACAGATTACTAAAAAAATTTGACCAGTGCGCGGCAAGGACCTTCGGCCTGAACCATCCATGTGTTGAGCCTGGGTAACCGACCAAGCCCAACAGTAACTTTTCTTTGCAGGCCTGATTAGGCTCATGACATATCATGCAACTTTCTCAGTTAGTCGGCGCTCGTCGTTTGGGTCCAGCCTGATAGATCGATTCAAGTCATGAATGACAGGACAAGAGTCCACTTGGATGATAGGTGTATCGGCTATGGCACGTGGCATCTAAAGCGGATCACGGTACGTCATTAGTTGACGTCCTAATCGAATTATGTTATGTAACGCCTTGATTTTCGAACATGTTAATTAAAAGAGTAAAGTAACCAAAATACCATTATTTTATTTTATTTATATACGAATTTAATACAGGAGATAATTGAAATACGTTTAAAAAGACTGTTTGCATCAAAAAGACTTTAAACTAAAATCAGAGCAGTCTAAAACTGATCTAAATAAACCACGATCCCACCATGTCTTCATATACATAACTTTACGTAATGAACATCAAATTTGTAACAAAAGAATAAAAAACTACGTAACGAATTAAGCCACAAAAAATGCCTAGCATGTACATCATGAAATTTGTAGCTAATCGTAAATATACATAACTTTACTCTTTTTACAGTATACACCTATTCTACTAAAATAATACATAAAATAAAATAAAAATATATGTAACGTAAACAAAAAAAAAAAAAGAATGTAATGTTACCATGCTACACATACATATTTACCTTAGGTTTCTCCTAAAGTACATATGAAAAGAAACCCCGAGGGGTTGGTTCACTGAAAGAAGATATGGTGACTAAAGGGTTTGCCCTCTAAGATTACGAAGTCAAGTTCCATTAGAATTGAGGTTTGATTTGTTGTTAACTTTATAGTCTCGAGAATTAGTCCACACTAGGTTGGAGGTAATTTCAAAACAAACTAGATACTTCGGCTATTAAAACAAAGTACATATCAAAAGAGAAGAAAGGTATCTTAAACAAAACATGGTCAGAATGCCCTTGGATCACCAAGTGTCATATAACAATAAAACTATTGACACTTCGCAAAAAAATACCTCATTTTATACTGCTTGTCTAGGTGGCAAACATCTATGGAGTGTTCAAATAAGTGGCGTAGATTCCAATTTTATGGTTGTTTACCACCTAGGCACGTGATATAAAATGAGGTAATTCGTAAAGTGCGAGTTACATTGTTCGTCATATAAAAGTAACCTTATTTCAAAGACGAGTTCGATGCAACATTGGAGGAGTTTTCGAGAATTAAAAGAAGTATTCACTTTAGGATGGTGTGCAATGTAGATTTTGAAAAATAAAAGGGGTTGAAAACTTGGAATTATAGACTCCGTTCAAACATTCAACGGACACCCAGCCTCTCATTTATTTTCATCGTGGTTAGCTCCCCCACATAGACTCTCATTTCTGTCCCCACCCCCTCTCCACCCATTTTTCCTTCATTCCCACCCATCATTTCCTTTCCTTTTCTTTTCTTTTATTTATGAACCACTGTCTAAATAATACACATTTACATTAATTTGAGTTGAAGATAGACTAAAGAAAAACTATGATTTTTTTGGTAACCTGTCACGAAAAGAAGAAAAGACGAGACAATAAAGGAAAAACATAATTATTTCTACAAATTTCTCATAATATTACTCCAAGGATAAAAATTCTGTAAGATTTGATTGGTGAATTTTAAGCTAAATATTTCTCATAATTCAAACCTCTGTCTCTAACATTCTATGAGCCTAGCATATTTCCTTATTTATAATTTTAATTAGGATAATACCTCCTTATATAAATTCTAGTCTTAAAATTGAATTAAGATTTCATCATGCAATTCAAGCTTCCTCTATGTGGGGGGTGTGCGCGTGTATATCATTGATGATAATTTTTCAAAATCAACTAGGAAATTTTGAGGATTGATAAGAGATTTGAAAAAATATTTACCAAAGTTCATGTGTTTTATTTTTTTTTATTATGATCAGTTGATCCATTATATAATTTATCAGGACTATTTCTTCATGATCCAACTTAGACCGGAAGGAAAAGATGGTGTGGTGAGACGTGCTCACGCAATATTGCAAATACAAGAAAGGTTAGCGAACCCCTATGATACGTTGATTGATCAATAGAGCTGGTTGAACGGAAGTCAGAGCAATGCATTGCCCTTGTCAAATTCAAATTCATAATTTAATTCACACATTTATCCAATCAATTTTTACCATAAATATTGAACATGATAAAATGATATTATGAATCCATTTACTAGGAGATCAATTATTTTTTTATCATGCATGAAATTTAGCATATTTAAATGGGATCGTGATCAGTTTGATCATGAACCCATTGAGGCCATTTTTAAAGATGATAAGTTTTGATCATGGGCCAAGTTTATTTATTTTTATCAGAGTAAAACATTCTAAGAGATAAAGAAAAGATTAAAAACGGCAAAAGGAAAAAAGTTAAAAATTGTCTTGATTATAGGAAGAAACCGATTGTAGAAAATATTTGACTTGTTTTAATCTAGTTGTTAGTAAGGGTATAGATGGGTTTAAAAAGATTAGAGGATCAAATAATAACTCAAATATCACAATACAAATACCTTATGAAATGAGACTCTTAATTAAACAATTCATTTTATGATGAAAAATGTGATTTTCTTAAATTGCCATTCATATTTAATTAGCTGTTGAAGTGAGGTTCTTCACACTTATATATTCATACAATTTTGGAACTCGTGGGACTTTGTTTTACGTTGTCTATCACGTGCAACACGGTCATTCGATTGTAGGGAAACGACACACACCTTACTCATTCCTAGTACATAATTCTGGTACCATGTTACACATTATAAGTAGAGCTCAATGTAAAAGCTGGTTTGATGAAGTATTTTTGGTAAAATTGTTTACAAAATAATAAATTAAGGATGGGATTAGCGTTAAAAATTAATTAGTGCTCTTGCAGTACTGTCATACATGGTGACACATCATGGTCTTTTAACACTATATATTCGTGCAGAGTCCATACTAAATTTATAGGATCAACAGTGTATCAAAGGCCACTGAATAATTATTGAATTGTAGGGGGTTCATCACACAAAATTGAACATTATGCTTAAGGCCTGTTTGGCCGCGCTATTATGAGATTGTGGATTTTCTATTAATCCACTTTGAATATTTGGCCCCCCATTTCAAAATGAATTATGTTAGAATACATTTTTAGAAATGAACTGAAAAATAGATAATTCGAGGATCATCCTTGAAGGACCTTTTTGAGATTCTTATTTTGAATACTTCGTTATTTAGGAGTCAAATACAATCATACATATTCATTTTTTTTCTCATGTTCTACTTTTATTTAAGTCGGCTTTTGTAATAGATACACTGTGATGATTCATAAATTTATTAAAGTAACCGACCAAATATTGGGTTCTATGACCATCAGTTGAAACTTTACACCGAAGATTGGGGAGGAGAGAGGGTAAAAACTATAGATATCGCAGAACGAGCATGATCTGGTAATTTGAATTCTCTATTTTGGGTGTTCATTTTGGTATGTGTTTAGAGTTTCTTTGTTTGATTGTGTTGTATGGCTTTTTCAGGTAAGTTGTTCATGGCTTGTATGACTTTATTCCCAACTCATTGTGCAATTGGTCTTCATTTTTCGTTAGGTTCGACCAATTTCCAAATTACCTTTGCGAAAGCTAGGAAAAAGAAATCTTCCATAAAAACATATATGTACAAATCCATTTACGGTAATTTAAATTAGGGTCCAATTTACTCATACGACTTAGGTTTTCATCTCATCCACTTTTTAAACTTATGTTTTAATCATTTTTTTATATGGTTTGACAAATTTGCCATTACTTTTGATGGGTACTTTACCCTCTTATCCTTGGGTTAGTTAATTCTTGATTTGTCAAGTTTAAATTTGTAGCACTAATTTAGACATAAAACATGAAATTATAATTATCTTTAATAATTATCTTTACCGGAAATGACAGTTTGAGATTCACAATTATCTTTACCAATTTATGAAAATATATCATGACCTACATGTGTTGTTCCTTACCTGTAAATTTACCATGATATATGTAAATTTACCATAACCTGCAGATTTAGTATTTTACCTTTCAAATTTACCATGAAATCTGTCAATTTATCGAATATTATGCGTTACCTTCAAATTTACTATGATATATGCAAATTTATCATGGACGACAGGTGTTGCTCTTTATATGTAAATTTACCATGACCTTCAAATTTACCATGATATCTAAAAATATACCGAGTGTTGTTTTTTTTAGCAAATTTATCATATTTTCTACTAACTTTTAAATTTACCATGACATATGAAAATGTACCAAAATCTTCAAATATACCATATCTGAGTCAGTATCATCCAAAACAAAAGTGTATTCCAACGATTCGTATCTTACCCTAGCCCTTAGTCTGATGAAAATCATTTGACTTCCGTCGTCCTTTTTCGGTAGCAATCAAATCAAATCCGTACTCCGTATTCCGAAACAAGCGGTTGATGTTCTGTAGATGTGGTGCAGTATTTGTATGCGATTCCAGCAAGTTGATAGATTCCAAAACCCTAGATCTCTGGTGTTGTCCTAAAATGTAGGATTGTTGATCGTTTTTTTCAGTCCCGTAATTTTGGGAGAGACGAATTCGATATTTGAGAAAGCATTATTAATGGCGTGTTTTTAGGAATTTGCTACTAACCTTGGTTAATGTCAAGATAAGGGTAAGTTTGGTATTTTTTTTTAAAAAGGACCAAAACTTTATATTTGTAAGTGTATAGGATGAAAAAATAACAAACACTTAGAGATGAGACTAAAAAATAAGTTCCCCAATAATTTAAACGTAAATTGTTTCCTAATTATATTATAAATAATTGAAATCAATTACTTAACCTAATTAATAATTACAGGGAACAAAAACAAGGAAAAAAACATCATGTTTATGCTAAAGAGCAAAATAATCTATTAATACCTCATCCTACCAAAAACTAATTTTTTTGGGCAAAATTTATTCTACACGTATCATTTTGAATACTTTTATAAAACTTCGTCAGAATTTAAAAATTTATAATTTATCTTTCACAATTTACAATTTTAAAAATAATTCGCTTTCTTAATACTTTAAAATTAAAAATCAACTAAAAGCTTTGTCCTAAGTCCTAACCATAAAGCTCGGTCGGTTTCGGTCATTTCCTTCCCTCTGTTAAGCACCGCCCCCGCTCTCTTTCTGTCTCTCTCTGTCTGTCTTTCTCTAATCCAGTCCACGCGCGCGCTCTCTCTCTCTCTCACACTAAGCACACGTCTATACAAAACACTACCTCTCAGCAACTAACCCGACGCAGCCGCAACCTCAACCTCAATCACCACTGCTGACGGTGGCGATACTACCCCCGTAAGAGATGGTTTGAACAGGACTGGTTGCGAAGATGGGGGCTTCTCTGTCAAATTTGACCGAATCGAACGGTTATGCCAACGGTGGACCCGGATTGGGGGACATACCGGAGAGCTGCGTGGCGTGCGTCTTCCTCTACCTGACTCCGCCGGAGATCTGCAACCTCGCCCGGCTCAACCGCGCCTTCCGCGGCGCCTCCTCCTCCGATTCCGTATGGGAAGGGAAGCTGCCCCCCAACTACCAAGATCTGCTCGACCTAGTAATGCCTCCGGAGAGGTATCGAAACCTGTCTAAGAAGGACATCTTTGCCCTACTCTCTCGACCCGTCCCTTTCGACGACGGAAATAAGGCACGTATTGCGTTCTCCTGTCCCCTTTCATGATTCTAATTTTCTTCTTTCCGGGAAAATAAGCTAATAACTTGGGTTTTGTCTTTTTCTTTTCCTCTTTCCGTTCAATACTTTTGGTGGGTTCGGGTATTTGCTAATTATCTTTAAACAACTGGGAATATTGGGGAATTTACTCGATTATTCACCTTTTTGTGGCTCATATTCTCATTTCCAGTGAAAAAAAGCTGAGAATTAGGGTTTTGGAGTTTTTTTAGTTGTCTTTTGTTGGGTTTGGAATTTGGCAAGTTCTCTATACAGAACTTGGAATACGAGGGAAGATGGTTTTATAGCCGGTCTTGATTCGGGTTTGGAGTGTTGGTGGACTCCTAATTTGTGTTTGGGTTTGGAAGGCATTACGGTTTTGGTGGAGTTTCTTCAATGGTGGACAAGATTGAAATTGGCAATTTTTGAACTCTCGGTGGGTTTGGGAATTAGTTAATTTTCTGTGGTCGTGGCATGAGGGATGTTGGGTTTATGATTTTTTTCTTTGGTTTTAAATTTGGGTTTGGAGCGTTGGTGGACTCGTAATTGGCATTTGGGTTTAGATTGAGTTTCTTTTTTTGGCTGGGATTGCTTGAATTTCTCGTGTGGGGTTATAGATTGGAATCGACAATATCCTGAGTTTCTTATGTTGGTTTGAGAGTCAGAATGGTTTTCTGTTTCTTTTCTGATTCTCTCATTTGAATTTTTGTATTTTGTTTCAGGGGATTTGGAAGTTAGGGGCTATGGGCAGTCTTGTTTTGTGTTTTTCTTGGGACAAGCGTAATCGTATTTTCTTTTTTTATGGATATGTGGAGCACATTAGAGGTTTTTGGTTAGTGTATAAATTGGATGGTTAGTTGCTGTTACTATTTTCCATGTTTCTCTGGAAAGGTTGATGATTACAGTTTGGGAAGAATTTTGTATTGGAGTTTGGAGTCTGTGGTATATAATGACTTGACTTTCTTTGTGCATAATATTACAGGAATTATGGTTGGATAGGGTTACAGGAAGAGTTTGTATGTCAATCTCAGCAAAGGGGATGGCAATCACTGGGATAGAGGATCGAAGATACTGGAATTGGGTTCCTACTGAAGAATCTAGGTTAGACTTGAAACAATCTGAATCTGATGCCACAAGTACTATTCCAGTTATTGTTTTCTGCGAATCTATGTTTTTAAACTACAAGAAAATCTTAGCAAATGCTAGTATGTTTTTCTGTGATGTTGAGAAATTTGGACTGTTGTTCCGTAAGATTTTCAGTTTTCTGTAATGGCTCCAAGTTCACATATTCGGGGTTAGGAGTTACCTTTTGTTTCACTGGGGCAATGGTGAAGTACTAATGGTTTTTGTTTTTTCCTTTCTATATGTTCCAAGTCATTTGCATGTTTGTTGTGTTTGTGTAATTGATGTAGACAAAGTTCTTGTTGATAAAAATGAAGCCCTCATTACTCCTTTTAAAATTCTATTGGTTTTCTCTTATTTGTTTTTTACATCCTTTGTGCTATTTGCATTCTGGAATGCTTTCATTTCATGTTTGTCCTCCTTTGTTATACATTCTCATTGGTAGTGTGTTGGTATATCATAAGGCCTTTCAGATATCTCACATATCAGATGAGGTGACGAGGACTTATGATTCCCCTTGGTGGATTCTTCTAACTGATGTTCCAGCGTGAGCGGGGAAGTATGCTGTTCGTATTTGATGAATTGCTTTGTATGGTAGAGCTATGGAGAGGTCGGGCTAATCACAGAAACCTGGTGGTCGATGGTGTTATGTGAGTTAGAAGTGGTGTGTTCACTTGAATGTGGATGGTGAACTATGTTATTGTTTTGGCTGGTTACACATTTAAGACCAGTCCTCTGGATGAAGCTGAAGGGTGTGTTTGAAACATGTAGGAAGAAAGAAAAAGGAAGGGAAAGTAATTAGGAAATTACATACAGTGAAAGTTGGTTATCTTCTTTTGTTTGATTATGAAAAGAAGAAGAAAGAGACTAAAAGGTAACTATCAAAGAATAAGAGAGAGAAACATAAAGGATGGTCTGAAGAAAAACTTTTTCAACTTGATTTCTCTTGATTTTTATCTTTTCCTCTCAAATTAGGAACCAGGGATAAGGAAGGGAAATTTTGATTTTCCTTTCTTTCATCTTTCTCCTTCTTTTCCTTATTTCCAAAGACCCCCAAATGGTAGGGTTTAGTCAAATAGATTTTAGCCTTCTATTTCATACGAGAATTGAGATATCTAAGAAGTTTTTTGATTGCTTTAGTGAAAGTCTTGTTAAACTTGTAGCAAGTTTCTGGTCCTTCAAGTATGTTACCTGTAATGTGGATGATGGTTGTAGGTGAGTTCCTGGTGTTCTATCACTGGCTATTTTGTTTGAGATTAGAATGAGATCAATGTTACGAAAGGAACTTTGTTTGCATAATAAATGATAACAGGTGAAGATTTAGAAGTACTTGGACAACAAAATATGGCTACGAAGGACAGGTATCTCATGTTTGTGCAGAACAATCATGTGAAAGTTGGATAGATTGACCTTGTAAGTAGGCAAAAATTGGGAGTTTTTTCATGGACAACACGTTTATGTAGTTATCAAGTACATGTTGGTTTATTGTTCACCAAACAACTTATTTTCTTTCCTTAGAGAGCATATCTTGGATCTCGTCCAAGCAAAATGCTACTTTCATACATCTGGATATGAGATCAAGGATGCATTTATTTCTTCTCATAGAACATTAGCAGGTTTTATTTTTATTTTTTTCTGTGCATATATCCATGCTAATATAGTTCCACATACGAGCTAAGAAAATATAAAACGAACCAATGGAGACTTTTAGGCATTTGGAAATAGTTCATTCAGGGAGAAGCTTAAAAAGCGAAGCATCTTCTTGGTGATGCCAAGTGCAAGTATGAGCTAAATTTAATGTTATTCCGATATTGTCATGTGGAGGTGTAGTTGCTTGATGGGTCGTTGGATCTTAAGGTCCTACAATGTGGAGCGTTTTTTTGATACGTATGGTCGCACCACATGCCAATGGGGTTGTGGTTGATAGAATCTAGCCCTCCTTATCCATTCAAATCCTTGCAAAGGCGCCAGTTACTTGATCGTGTACCTGTTTTGCTGTTGATACATTAGTAACAATCACAGGAGATCACTCAAGTAGGCCGGCCAAGGGTTATCATTCGATACACTTCCACTACTTGTATACCAAAGCCCCTTGGTAGACTCACAATGGGTACTCCTCATATGGTACACAAATTGGGGTTGTTACGGAAGTATCATAGCACCAATAAACTCTGTTTGAGAAGGAAGACTGTTCCAATAAACTCGTTTTGATGGGGAGAAACTCCTATAGGAAATATTATTAAGGCGTATCAGGTACTCTAGCTTGAAGAAACATGTTAAAATGATTAGAATATATTGCCACTACTCCCTACAAACACGCTTAGCAATGTTTCTCTGTAATCGTTCCAATTGTTTGCATGGATTCTGCGGCATTAATATTGTATTTGATTGTGAATGTATTGTTGAATTTTTGTTTTAGTGGTTCTTATTGATTTTCATGCTGACAATCTATTCAATCATACATGACTAGCTTTTCATATTTCCCATAATAGTATGGACAACAATTCACTTTCCTGTTTCTGACTTCCATTCCCCATTTTGAAAACTAAAAAGGGCCTGTTGCCAACCTACCATTAATGATAAAGCCAATGAGGTATATTGTAAGTGTAGTTGGTGGATCTAGAAATAGGACCTTGTGGGGACACTTTGTTAATACCGATTAGAAATTTATTTTCATAATGAATAGTTGAAAGTTAATACTGAACTTAGATAATCATTACTTACTACGAAAGTGTGTATTTTCTAAATAAAATTTAAAATAAGCGTAAGAACTTAAATATTCATTGATGAAGTTTTTCAAACTATATTTTACGACTGACCTCCTTGAGTTTTCAATGTGAAATAATTCTATTGATAACTCTCTCACGAGTTGTATGTTCATGGCTGTTAAAATTAACTCTTTTCAAGAATTAAAAGGTCTCAACTAGACCAGCAATTTATAACCCAAAAACGTAATTAATGAACATTATAGTGCGAAAGATGAGGCAGAAAATGAAAAGTACCTTTTAAGTTTTTTGAGTTATGTGCAAAGGTGGTATGCTCCACTTTATTATGGCACTTACAGAATTATATGCATATATTTGTGTGTGCGCGGGGTGGGGGTGGGGGGGTTTGTCTAGATATTGATAAATATACTTTCAAACTTCTCAGGGTCACGTGCACCCAAACGCATCCGCCCATGTAAGTGTTGTATTGTAAGGCAATGTGTTTCCTGCACAGGCTCACTTCGGGATACTTGGGAGTGTCATTGGTTGTATTACGAAAAACTCAGGTTCGTAAGCATGAGAAAGCAAGTTTAGCTTAGTAGTAGTCACTCGTGCGAATGGGGCCAAAGTCCAAACAGTAGGTTAGGTCTGTGGCTGTCTATAGTCTTTCACATCTCCTAGCACTCTTATTAGCAACAGCTAAGTTGCTGATGTTCGGCTACATCTCAGGAGAACAGGAAGTATATAATGTTGTTTAGCTTATCCAGATCTTATAGTGTTTTCTTCATCATTTGTTAGCAACCAATTTAGGAATTTCTCAACTTGATGATTAATCAGTTTTGGGCCCGAAACTTAGAAATTCAATTAAGTTCATTAGATATCGGTCGTACGAGGCCCTAGTCCCTATAATGAGCGCGGATCACTGTACAGTAGTTATCAGGGTGAATGTGGTTACGCATCTAGTATAGTTATCACTGTTTCTCATAGACCTTGTCCTTTTATCTTTGAAATTTTGATGTCGTCGTGCTTATCATCTCTTAATATTTGTAATGCTTTTGAATTTTTTTTTTCTGTGCTGTACTTATGGTTCTCACCTTTATGGTGTGAGTCTTGGTCTGGAGAAAAAAGGGTTCCAGGTGGTTCATTTACTTGTTTAAGTAAAATAAGCGGATTTTTGGTGCAACCTGGCTCTTCTTAGAGCATGTTTGAGAACATAATTAGGTGGTTAAAGCTAGATTAATTCGATAGTTTCACCATTTAGTGCATTTGCTAATTCATATTCCCTTGTCACTTATTTGTGTTGCTTTCAATTGTGACCTGTGCTGTAATTTCATTGGGTTTATTGACTTCAAAATATAGTGATGTTTCATCTTTCAGTTGTTCTCAAAGGTGAGAGTCTCTCAGTCTTATCACCACATGCTTAACTGGTCTCAAGCTTGAAGTGGTTCAAGCAACTATTTTAAATCAAGGGAGACTCGGTCAAAAGTCCATCTGGATGGAGTTTTAACCATTAAGTCTATCTCAAACTAAATTATGGGCGGAAGTCCTTTTGGCGCATAAGTTCCAAAAATACCATTCTAGTAAAACACGCGATAACGTTATCTGTTCGTTAAATATTTAATATTTCTTCTAGTGAACTCGCAATAACGTTATCTGTTTGTTAGATATCCCTTCTAGTAAACACGCGATAACGTTATCTGTTTGTTAGATATCCTTTTAGTGAACACAGATAACATTATCTGTTCGTTCTATATAAAAACAATGATTTCATTAGATAAAATTACCTATTAATGTTTATCAGTTAATATTATTTGTCTTTTTAACAGATACTTTAACAAATAACTTTATCTATTTTATTAGATCACCATATCTATTAGTGTTTATCAGTCAATATTTCTGTCAATTTAAACGGATACCTTACCAAACAACGTTATCTGTTAGTTTTCAAAGTAATAATGTTATCAGATAAAATTATTTGTTTTATGTTTTCTAATTTGACTAATACATATATCAAACCAACATATAATATTATCTAACTCGCCTATTAAAAAAATAATTTTATTTTAATTTTGAAACAATAATTTTATTAGATAAAGTTACCTGTTAGTGTTTATCAGTTAACATCATCTGTTGCTTTAACAAACATCTTAACAAACAACGTTATTTGTTAGTTTTCGAAGTAATAATGTTATCAGATAAAATTATCTCTTTGCGTTTAGGGACAAATTCGTTTGTAAAAGGACCTTCGGAATTAAAACTTTCCAAAGCATAGACCTTGACTCATAAGTTAAATTAGCATGTCCTTCATGAGCCAAATTAGTCCAGATTTGTCCTTTTGACCAATTTTCCAATAAATCAAAGAGTCGTCGCGGGTTTATATTTTGTCTACATCTAGGTTTGGCCAGGGTTCTATGTAGGTATACAACCCAATTGGGCTGTATAAAAAGATGGGATCCTGATACTACAAAAGTTAGAGGTGTGGGCTTCTGTCTTGGACCTCTTGGTTGGAAAAACAAGTGTGGATGTCCACACAAAAATGTAGAAAACAAATACGAATAAAGAGACAGTAGTAATAATATGATAGGGATTTAAAAAATTGGAGGGAAGCATTTACAAGTTTTGGAATTGGTAAGGCATTGATTGCCTTCATCCAGCAGTCACCTTCACTGTTTGTTCTAGGAGTTGAAACAGCATATGGTAATGCCGTTCCCTTTGTGAGTTCTAAACACGGATCAAACTAGGGGAGAATCTGATAGTGATGGGTAATTTAACTGGGTAGAAGCCTTGTTTAGCAAATCATTAATCCAGTTTCTAAGGCAGTATTATTGAGGAACCAATTGCACCCGCTAATTTCGGGTTGGGTTGGTGTTGCCTGCAATGGACTCAGATAACTCATGCTACTTAGTGATGTCAAGTAAAAGAAAGTGGTTTGAATTTGTAGGTGTGGTTACTTTTCGTTTCGTCTCAGTATGTTGGACATTAGGCATTATTTTCTCCATTGCTCTTTGCTTGATGTAGTTCATACTCTTGATGTCATCCCATTTTAAGTTAAAATTTAACATGCGTTAGTCTCCCTTTTCAAAGGCGATGAACACGAATGATGTTAAATCCAACCTTCAGGCAAAATGTGGAGAAATTCAATTTTTTCTGGTACATGGGGAGCGGAAGCAAAGTGACCTTGGATTTATTTGACACAACCCCATTTGGGGGTTTCCAAGTTCCACGCGGGCTAGCTGCACTGAGCCCGGGGGCATATCCGACATCTCAATCCAGTTGTCCTTTTAGAGTCTTTGATTTGTTAAGATCTTAGGATACTTCTGTCCTGTAGTTTGTGACTGTTTCTTGAAATTGTCCATATCAGCAAATCATGCATGGTAGTTGTATAGGCTTGTAATCAGTGTTGTCTCTTACTTTGGCCACTAACCTCAATCAAAACCCAGTAGGTGCTCTTTATCTGCTTTTGTGTTAGACTCATCAATTTTCTTACTTAGTGGTTAGTGCATCACATATCTTGTGTGGGGTGCGTTTATTTTTTCATCTGTCTTCTGACTGACGGATCCACTGTTGAGTAGGTTATTGATTGTGGTAGTGTACCATGAGTTGTTTCAGTATTGCTTTTTTTGTTGGTTGGTACTAGTAGTAACCACTCGTCCTTGGTTGGATGCCCTCTGTTCAATATGAGTGAATAGGAATGACGAGATAACTCCTCACTTGACAATAGAAGTAATTTTTGGTATGTATTCCTTCACGGATTTAACCTTGTGTCGATTAATCATCCATTTGGAAAACATAAATATACTCTTTTTAAGTTATGATTGTTATTCGATCAAAGCAAGGTCACTGCTTACCATCTTCCAAGGATATTAAGGCACATAATACTGGCTGTTTACTCTTCATTTGGTATTAAGTAGGTTTGGTGACTCTTGTTATGTTACACACGATAAATAAAAAAAATTCTACGCGAAAGATCCTCCCCTTAGGTTTTTTTTTTCTTTTGTTCTCTTATTTGAGCTCATTGCTTTTCGATCACCCAACCTTGAAGGATTACCCTTCTTGTTTTGTGGCGGTGACAGTAAATTGAAAACCGGTGTCAATGATTTAAATGCTTATGTCTTAAACAAGTTGATTAAAACTGGGATCGTTCTTGCTATAGGATCGTTCTTTGATAATTTATCTCGCATGACCTTTTCCTGTAAGATATAATAATGTTAAATACTTCATTTTATCACTCAGCTGTGCCAGGCTGGGGCTGCTAAGCTTCCCGTTATCTTGTATTCTGTTTTTAGGTAGATTCTTAGTGCATTAGATTTCTAACATTTTGTTGATTTTGAAGAGTCTTTTATCATTCTTAACCAATTATGATTACATGCTTGCTCTTGCTGTAAACCTGGATTTGCACTTGTCATAATGCCTCATCAAATGGATGGGATACGGTTGGCCCTTCCCATCTTGGAGTTGTCTTTACTGGCTTTGCTTTTGACTTTTCCAAGAAAATGGAGCAGCTGAAGGCCCGGTGACAGGCTCTGATGAACTAAACCTTTCCATTGGCTTCTTGGCCTGTGTTTGGATCACGGATTTGAGGGATTTTGTCAGTTGCCATTGCTTCCTTGGTTTTAATCATATAACAGAAAACTGGAGACGGGCGTTCTATGCAAGGACTTCAAACTGATTAACTTCAATCTGCATGACATTTAAACTAGATTGCGAGATTATATTTTCTGCTTTTCTTTGGGCAAACAGTACTTTTTATTCTTAACGTTGTCTCTCTATCTTGCAGGTTCAATGTTGTGGCGTATTTGCAACAAATATGGTGGTTTGAAGTAGATGGGGTAGTAAAATTTCCTTTTCCTGCTGATGTATATACTCTTTCGTTTAGGATTCACCTCGGAAGATTTTCGAAAAGGCTGGGACGGCGTGTTTGCTATTTTGAGCACACCCATGGTTGGGAGATAAAGCCTGTACGTTTTGAGTTCTCAACTTCGGATGGCCAACAAGCATCGACTGAGTGTTGTTTGGATGAGACTCAACATGATGAGGTAAATGGCAACCACAAGCGTGGGTGCTGGATAGACTACAAGGTGGGCGAGTTTATTGTAACCGAATCTGATCCTGATACCGAAGTGAGGTTTTCAATGAAACAGATCGATTGCACGCATTCCAAAGGCGGGCTTTGTGTAGATTCTGTATCTATTATCCCCAGTGACTTGAAAGCGCGAAGAAGGAGAAAAGGGGTCTTGAAATAATAATTTGGGGGGCTTGTTTTTTAGTAGTTTCCATGATCCCAGAAGGTTTTAGTAGGGATTTATCAGTGTGCTTATACCTTGAAAGAATGTGGTGTTATGGAGGATGTCATAATTGTTCTTTTTGCTCTAAGTATGTGTCCTCTGTTTCATTTACTCTCTAATTTTCTCTAGTTTTGTTTTACACTATACCATTGCAGTAAGATTTAGTGATTATGCTTCTGGTATTACCTGCTTTTGGCAAAAACTTCCACTTGAGCTTTTGTAATCTAATTGAGAAGTGAATGAGTTACAGTTCTTCATTACTTATTGCCAAGGCTAGACAATTTTCTTTTTCTGCTGTTGCATGTGGAGTTGCTAAAGGGGTGGGTGTTATGGAAGGTCAATTTTTTTATTTAAATGACAGTTCATATTGTTATTCCGATGAAGGAAAGGAGCTTTCCAATGGTTTGCGGCTGTACTTGGATTTGGATTGTTATTTAGGTTAATGAGAATGTGCCCTAGTTCAAAATTTGACAGCTCTTTGTACTGGCTGATGTAGACCAAGAATCTATAACCACTAGAGAAAGATGATGTTTTAAAAGTAGAAGCTATTAATGTTCCAACTTCTTGTTGGACCTCTTCATGTGCTGAAATCAGAAAACTCTAATGAATTTAAGGCAACTGATCAAAGTAGGTCTCTCAACTTTACAACAAAAATAATTTTACAAAAGCAGCAACATTATGTTCATAGGGCCAGAAACATAATTCAGTCCTTCTCCTTACTATGTCCTATATGTTGATTGGAGGATATAAATGTCAGAAAATCATTACACGCACCCCTTGTATCTGGAAAATGTAGGGTATGATTATGAATTATCATTACACTTGTACCCCTGAAAATTCAGCTGAATCATTAGTCTATATTCTTTTTTCTAGAAAATTTCATAACAGAGGTTAAAAGGGATGAAAATAATATTACAAAAACATATGCTGAATCATGCAATGAGATAAAATATTTACCTTTACATAGAATCTGATATGAATAGTGACAAAAATACCCTTAGGCTCTAGAACAATTATGCAACTATTTTTATTTTAAAAGGAGCTCATTTATAGACCAAACAAACATTGATCATTAACATTCGAAGTGAAAAAAGAATTGACCTCTGAATGAGAAGGCTATAAAAACAAAAAAAAGCACCGAGACACGTTAGCAAGATCTCTGTCTTGACTGTGGGGCGATGTTAAAAAATGGAGCTGACCAACCCCAGTGTCTGCCCTAGCAGCAGCAGACACACTTCAACTCCAGAGCATTGAATGGGGGGGCCCATATGTATGGACATGTAATGCATGTATATATACATATTTGTGTGTGTGTCTACGGTGTTGCATTCTAATTAAGTGTTATCGTACAGGAATAGATATATGTGTCTCTCTGTGCTAGAAGACGAACAAGGAGCAGATGAACAAGTAAATTAAATTTGGATGTGCCCTACTCTTTGATGAAACTGCGAGGAAGAAGAGACATAACCTCATAGATAGAGAGAGAGAGAGAGAGAGAGAGAGAGAGAGTCAGAGACATATAGTCCCTTAGTTCGGCGCCGCCTGTAAACACCAATAATATAAATTATATAATGCCCTTTGTGTGTGAAACTATCCCCACTATTTAAGATAGGATACATGGGGTGTTTTCTAGCTTTGTAGAGAGAGAGAGAGAGAGAGAGAGAGAGAGAGTTAGGACCACTGAATGAAGGAATGGAGATCATCCAAGATTGTACGCAACTTTGTCTAGCTACGAGGCTTCTTGAACAGTACTCTTTTCGTTACTACTGTTTGCTGAACAACTGAAAAAATTATTCAGTATATACTATGTTTGTTTAAGAAGTTTTGGGAGATTTTTTTTCATTTCTGGAATAAGTTTCTCAAATATTTTTATTTTTTTTCACAAATAATTTCATCTCTTTATAAAAAGTGTTTCTGAAACACTTTTTTCCCAAACAAGTTTCTGAAACATTTATACCAAACAACATCTCAGAGTTTTGTTTCTAAAAATTGTTTCAGAAACACTCAAAACGAATACACTAAATTGCAGTAGTACTTTTTAAGTATTTTCGTACCCCATACAATGATAAACATCACAAATAATACACACATTTCACTTTTGCACATTATTTTTACACGTCACTCAAAACTACGTCGTTTTGTATTAATTAAGAAAAAATTATATTTATTTTTGACACACATCGCTCGAAACATATTTGGATTTTTCTCAATACAAAACAACGTAATTTTAAGTGATGTGCAATATGTAGCACTCTTGGAGAAACATATTGATGGTGAAGGAGAGGCGTACCACATGGCGAAGCATTGAATAATTTGCTAATGAATTACAACTCACACACTCTCTATGGGTCAAGATGTCAGGTTATATATGGTCTTTTGTCACAGTTTAGAATTTGCTAAAAATTGTTTCTTCAAAGCAAAATATGAAAACTTTTTTCGAATTAATTATTCGTCCTAATGAAAAGATATAGAACGTAGAAATTAAGACTAAAAACCTCAAAAAATTCATTAAAGACGAAGGAAATTTAAACAACACCAACATCACCCAACCACATAATAGCAACACCCACCCGCAACAAATCATTGCCCAATCATCAAAATTAGTAATATCAGTCGAGGTGCACTTAGCTATCTCGGACTATATATATATATATATATATATATATATATATATATATATATATGAAAAATATGAAAAATTAGTAATATGGTTTGATCCAAACAATTGTTCATAAATACTGACAGGAACAGTTTTATAAAAAACTATTTCGATCAAGCCATTGTTGATAATATTTTGAGCTGATTTTCTGCGAGTATCCTTAAAAATATGTTTTAAATATATTGAACGGTTTCGATCATCAATATTTGATTTGAAAATGGGAGGACCTCATTTTAACAAAATGAGGGATCCCTCAATAGAAGCTTACTATCCACACTTTGAATTTCACAGTTAAAAACAAAATTCTAAAAGGTATTATAGCATTTTAGATATACCTATTGAACAAAAGATAATAAAATCTTCAAATTTGAAAATATTTTATGTTTGATGAGCCCATTAAAAATACTCTAAAATGTTACTTTTTAACGTTGCTCCAACAGAGAGAGATAGAGACAGAGACAGAGAAATTTCACTAATTTAATGACTTTTTATCCAAATAGGATACCTAGATTAGAAATTGCAACTTCTGAGAGATTTGGCCAAGTTATTCAATCCTCTAAGAACACGCAATTAGGTTAATTTATGGAGAAAATCTTTATACACAGATGTTAGGGACACTGACTGGATACAGATGTGTCTAAAACCGTTGGATGTAAGTGGAGCCCTTAAATTGTTGAGGGCTCCACGTGCATCCAATGGTTCCGGTACACATCTGTGTTCGAATGTGTCCCTAACATCTGTGTATCTAGCATTGTTCTAATTTATGCAGCAAAACTGGTGCAAATATTTTAAATTAGATTGATGTGTTTGTGAATTAATTGAATTAATCCATCTAAATACTTCTGTCTTGTAATTTCGGCATTTACTTAATTTAATTGTGCTCATCATAATGTTTATGTGCATAATAAGATTATTGTTTAGCTGTCAAGAACGTGCAAAGTGGTCCTTTTTAATTGCTACTGATTCATGGCTGGTCCATTCTATTCAATTTAAGTTCCAGTACTGTGAAAGGAGATAAACACGTACCACTATATTGGATGGTCCAAACACGGTCTTAGGCTCCCAGCCCCAGGTTGCACAGAGGCTCCTTAGGTTGGCCACTGTGAGCTTCTTTTGGGATATTGTGCTTCTAACATTTAGCTAATAACTGGAATAGTACACAATAGGGTATGCTGCATGCCAAAACGATGTTGTTTTGGCCCGCAAAATACTATTCGAACAGTTGAATGCTGATCTAACAATTTTCGATTAGTGTTTTACACGCCAAAACGTCATTTTGGCTCGCAGCACGGGTTACTGTGCGTAATGTACAACAGCCTTCCCAACTTCAAGCTAATTATATATTAGAAGTTGAGTCTCACCATGTTTTTTTTTATACTTAATTTTTCAGGACTCTGAATGAATTTGATGCATGGCAGAGTAAGTTCGTCGTACCTCGATTAATTCCAAAATATTGCTATAAAACTAACGATGAAACAAATTCGCTTCAAAAATTTTCATTGACAGTGAGAATCAAACCTTTAGTCTCACGAAGATTAATTCCGTGTTTGCTATCATGCTCCTATTCAACTATTAATTATTTAGTGATCTTGTGGTATCGTCATGTGGCGTTCAAATTTCATTCAGCACAAGCGGTTCGGTACAAATGAAGAAATTTCGAACAAAAGGATCGGAACTCGCTAATAGGAAAAGAGAGAAAAACAAAGCAATGCCAAGAGCTCCGTCAATCCGCTGTTCATTGATAGTCGACGAAGCTCTCTCTTTATCATCTCGTGCCAGATGCAACACATTCTTAGTTTTTTTTTGGAAAGGCAAAATAAAATTTTATTAATCAAAGAATAATTATAAAAATGTTGATATATTTCAACACCACACAATCTTATGAGGTCGATACATTATGTACAGAATATTTATTAAAAGTTATGTGGTGGTTATGGTGTTACATGTGATATCTTACGAGCACTCAATAATTTTTTATAATGTTGGGAATCGAGTTTTGCATGCGTACATAAAAACATTTTTAGTTTGTATGATTAATTTTGAACTTTGTAATTGAAATAGACCATGTGGCCTATATGAAAAGATGTACATATGCCAATAAGGCCTTGCAAAAATCCATAACTAATCAAGCAATCATAAAAATCTTTACCAAAAAAAAAAAAAAAAAAAAGAAACACAAGGACATGAGACCTTTGTTTGGCTCCAAGGAAAACTATACTAAATTAAAGGAAAAAGGAATTAGCAAGAATGATGATTTCGCCAGTCTTTTTTGATCTATGGCTAGGGTTATCCTTCTGTTATATCATATACAGAAGCATCCTGATATAAAGCAGCTAAGGTTGAGAGAAATCATTGCAATCATGCAAAAAAAAAAACACAAACAGAT
Source organism: Arctostaphylos glauca (assembly GCA_019985065.2). Classification (NCBI taxonomy): domain Eukaryota; kingdom Viridiplantae; phylum Streptophyta; class Magnoliopsida; order Ericales; family Ericaceae; genus Arctostaphylos; species Arctostaphylos glauca. The sequence goes on along the minus strand of JAHSPW020000002.1, from coordinate 23,654,843 downwards.
AAAAGTGGCATATACGTACGATATACACACATAGTCATATCTCACATTCATCTCTCTCTCTCTCTCTCTCTCTCTCTCTCTCTCACACACACACACAGTGGCGGAAGGAGGTAAGGTCCTTTGGACACCTGCCCCTACTGCAATCCTCCTCCTCTTTTTATTTTTTGTATTTTTGATAGGCGTTCACCTTTTTTGGATCCCTCTTGGCCCAGAAGTTCGCTTATGACAACTAGCTTCTACTGAAAGTCCTTGGACTTGGAAGCAAGCTAGAGTTACCTTGCTGGGAAGCCTTATCCCACTAATAGAAGAATACGAAACCTTTTGCTACTATAAAGCCAGGAAAGAGAGAAGCAGGTTCTGACCGTCTTATCGGAATGGTCTAAAGGAAGATATGTAGCGTAAAGAACGTAGTGAAACCCTCATCTCATAGTTTTTAAAAAGTCCCGACGTGGACCCTACCTATAAGAAAGCCTAGCTAGCTAGTCATTATCAAAGCTATGATTTTTTCAGCAATACTATACTCCTTCGTGAGGCAAATAGAGAGGCACAATTGGACTTTGCTTAGAAGCCCAACTATGCACCGCGTGCTTTCCAAGGCACGCCGTCACGAGCGTAGCCGAAGCCTCGATTCTTCTTGAGACTTTTGACAAATATATACACTGATGGCCTCCTTATAATTTGAGAAATCATTTTATTCTTTTTACCTTTAAAATTATTATGCGGTTATTTTCTTTACCATTTAAAATCAATTAAATGTTGTTAGTCAAACTATTGAAACTTTAAGTTCAAAATTTTCCATAAAAGATTTTACACTAGGATTTTAGAGCACTACAATAAGTGACTCACACTCTAAGTATATTTTCTAAAGTCTGAATCGTCCTCTCGAATTGTCCGTCGATCCAAAGCTGAAAAGTTATTGTAAGACAAAGATTAGTTCCCAAGGCTTTGTCTTGGCTCTGCCAAAAGGTTGATGTAAATCTTGGGTCTAGATGAATATGATGGATATCAGTACTTCATGTATTTTGATAATCTCTTTGATGTATTGGCGGCTGTAGGAATCCATCATATCTGATACCTTGTTCAGTAGGAAGTGTGACGACTTTGTCAAACAATCAACAATGTTCCATATGACATTATGTTCTAAGGTTATTTTGCAGTCCAATCATGAAATCCATAGCAATATGCTCTCCCTTTCATCCCACTATAGGAAATGGTTGACGAGTTTCTCCTAATTTTTAATGTTCTGCCTTGACATGCTAATATGTGAGACAATGTACTTGGCCACATGTTTCTTCATTTCACTCCACGACTATGATTGTCTCATATCCTAATACATCTTGGTTTCTCCGAGGTGGATATGAAGTTCGACTAGTGCAATTCCTTCAATACAGATTTTGTTGGTGTCCCAAAAAATTGGCAGAAAGATCCGTCCTAGGTACCTTAGGCCCTTGTCAGCATGTATGGTCCATACTGCTGAGTGGTGTTCGATAAAGTTGGACTCTTTATCCAAAATTTGTACCTTCAGAATCTTGAACTTCTCCCAACGTCTTCCATTCTCTTACGGCCAAATTGGTGCCATGTCGTTTGAATTTGCAACGAAATGCTTCAATAACAATGTTGGCCTTTTTCCAGATGATAAGAAAGTGTAAAATTATAGTCCTCCAGATTTTCCATTCATCATATATATTTGCCTCATGCTTTGATACTTCTAAGTAAAGATGTACTTTACGCTCTTTGTGATTTTTGAATATCTCAAATTTCTCTCCATATAAGTAATGACAGCAAGATTTGAGTGCTTGAACTACTATAGCAAGTTCCAAGTTGTGCATCGAATAATTCTTCTCATAACAATAGACGACATAGTCCACGTCTCATTTCGGAATGATCAATGTAGGGGCATTGGTTAGTTTATTTTTCAGTTCCTGAAATGACTATTCGCAGATGTTTCTCTAGTCGAACTTGATTCCCTTTTGTGTTAGTCGAGTCATCAATTTGGCTAATATCGAGAAGTCCAGAATGAATCATTAATTGATAAAATCTAGTTAATCCTAGAAAACTACAAATCTCGAATATCATTGTTGGTCTATTTCAATCTCTGATTGCCTCGATCTTGTTGTTATCTACAAAGATTCTCTTCTCTGATACCACATGGGCTAAGAATTTGACATCTCTCATCCAACATTGGCATTTGCTAGCCTTGGTGTAGAGTTGACCTTCTCGTATGATTTGAAGTACGATCTTTAAGTGTTAATTCGTGCTCTTCCTCTAATGCTTAGTAGAATAAGATATAATAGATGAACACTACCACAAATTGGTCCAGATATTATATGAAAATTTTGTTCATCAGACACATAAATTTTGTTAGTACGTCCAAAAGTTTCAAAATTAATGAAGTTTAGATTAATTTTTAAAATCACGTCGAGGTCAGTGTAATTTATCTTTTTTTTCTATTAAAACTTCTCCCCTTAAATTGATCCAATTGATTTTTTCAATATTTTTTGTATGTCAGAGGTTAATTGGCTTTCACTTTGAAACATGGGGTAACTTAATGTATGTTGAACAAAATGAGATCAAATGCAAAATTAAAGTGCTCACCACACAAAGAGTGCCATGAAAATTTCAAAGGTTTTTAGATTTTTTGGGTGAATGAAATATCAAAAGGTCTTTTGAGTCAATCGAAAGATTCCTCGTTCATGAATGTCATTGATTGTTCACCACCCAAAGGTCTTTATGCCTTCATTCATGCATGCAGCTCAAAACTCTTTCCAAGGCTCTATAAATTTAGCTTCGTTTTGTGGTTTCTAGCACTGAAACTTTGAACTACAACACTTGAAATTTGTCTATATATTTGTCTTCATTTTATGATTTTTTTGTGGGAGAGAGAGGTAGAACAAATAAAGTTTGATAGGTGGACAAAAGTCAGTGTTCTTTCATTCGATTGAGCCGTTTTATCCTAAAAGATATATGCCAACTGTAATCCTTTAACACCTATGGTGAGATGACAAATCAGTCTTATTTCTCTTTCAATAGCCTAAATAAATTATAACTAACAATTTAATATTTTCTCATGTGAGCATTCTCATCCTCCTACAAGCTTTGGAAAAGTCTAGGCTTCCAGAAAATTTATCCCGAAATTTTTATGAATTCAAAAATCCGAGTGAATGGACCACAAATCTAAGTCAATCATGAATATTGATTTTTGAATTCAGATAAATTTCGGAATAAATTTTCTTGATTTGTAGTACAGTTCACTAGCTGTATACTTTTTTTTTCCCTCTGTTCTTTTGGGAGGGACAAATTCTCATCCTCTCCTACGTGGGCCCATCCCTTTTTCCACCCAATGCTTGCTAGTAGCACCCAAAAGTAGACAGGAAGTCACAGTGCCTTTAAAGCTCCACTCTGTCTTTCTGTGTGTGTTTAGTACAGTATCCATTAGTTGCACCCAAAAGTGAGGAAAAGGGTCTTACAACTGTCTTTCTCATTTCTACTTTTTTCACCCCAAAAAGATCACTAGGAATCCTTCTCTCTCTCTCTCTCTCTTTGTGGTCCAACCCACCCGACCAAGAGCGACGCCCATAAATTGGAAGCAGAGTTTTGGGTAAAAAAATCCAATAGCGGAGAGACACAGACAGATTGGAAGCGGAGTTTTGGCTAAAAAAATCTGATAGTGGAGAGAGGGAGATAGAGAGAGAGAGAGAGAATCGTAAGTTCCACGAAAGATATGGAGTGGAATCATGGGAATTACGTAAGACCACCCTCTTTTGTTTCACGCCCAGATAATTCCATGGGCTTCCTCTACAACTACAACTATGACCACTACCCAGGTTAATTCAAAATTCTCTCTCTCTCTCTCTCTCTCTCTCCATTTTTTTGCTTCATTTTATCACCCGTCATCACTTTTTTTGATGTTCTCTTTATTGATTTTGATGATCTTTGGAATCAACTTAATGAGTTGAAGAAACATTTGCATGACTCATAAATTTAGCAACTATAGATAGACCTCATTATTCCGACAATTATTTAATTTCTTTCCTATTCTCAAGTTTTTTTTTAATCAATTCTATTTTCAAGTTCAAGCAACATTATTATGGAGTTATATATATATATATATATATATATATAGAGAGAGAGAGAGAGAGAGAGAGAGCTTCTAATATGGGATCCCTTATTTTGCTACGGTGTGGACCTCCTATTTCTTGATCAAATAATGATGATCCAAACCGTTCAATGTGTTTAAAACATGTTTTTAAGGGAACCTAAAAGAAATCAACTTAAAATAATATCCGGAAAAGTTTGATCCATTCATTTTTTCATAAAACTGTTCATGTCAGCATTTATCAAAAACTGTTTAGATCAAACCATTCTCGATATTGTTTTGAGCCGATTTCCTGCGGGTATTCTTAAAAACATGTTTTAAACACATTGAACGGTTCGGATCATCAAAATTTGGTTAGAAAATAGAAAGTCCGTACTGTAACAAAATAAGGAATCCCTTATTAGAAGGGGACTATATATATGAGATCCAAATAATGCCTCAATTGAATTATTAAGCAAAAAAGGAAAAAAAAAAAAACCAGAAAGCTTCTTTTGAAAGCTAGAACACTAGAAAAATTCAACCATAAATCTGGATGACTTTAGTAAACCCTAAAGCTTGAGCAATGATTCTATAAACTTTCTAGGAAGAATCCTTACTCATGTGGTAGTATTAGCTCGAATAAAAAAAATTAATAGTCTCGCCTTGTCTTTTAATTGTGTACGTAGTCCATATTTTCTAGCTTTTCAAAAAAAAAAAAAAAAAAAACTACAGTTAAAATCATGGGTTTGTTTTTGCGATTTGGCTGGTCAATTAGAAGGAATTCGTTTTACCTTGAACTTGAAGCAGATTTCAAGAAGATTTGAAGCAAAATGTTTATTTATATAAGTCTCAAAATATCCCTATTACGTACACCATGCATCGAGCATTATAATTCCAGAAATGTGAGGGTCATATATGATCATATGTTTATGTTGAAATATTAGCAGGATTAGAGATGATGAAGTATCCAGTGGTGGGGCAGGGGTCGTCCCTGAGCGGAACAATGAACAAGGTGATGATGAATGGGAATAATATTATTCAGAATCAGGAGATGGGGGAGAGGAAGAAGAGGCTGAGCAGCGAGCAGTTGGAGTCGTTGGAGACTAGTTTTCAGGAGGAGGTGAAGCTGGATCCTGAACGGAAGACGAAGCTGGCTAGGGAACTTGGGCTGCAGCCCAGACAAGTGGCCATTTGGTTCCAAAACAGGAGGGCTAGATGGAAGGCTAAGCAGCTCGAGCAGCTCTACGATGGCCTCAAACTCCAGTTTGACATTGTTTCTGTGGAGAAGCAGCAGCTCAAACACGAGTTTGATGTTGTTTCTAGGGAGAACAAGCACCTCCAGGAGGAGGTAAGTCATCTCTCTCTCTCTCTCTCTCTCCCTCCCTCCTTATTCTCGAGGTTTTATAAAATTTTAGCAATGCTAAATAGAAAGTGCGCAGTGAAAATTTCATAGAAAATCAATGCCTGCAATGATATTCCTTTTGAAAATGGTTTACACAACATCAATATGTATGAATTCAATAACAATTATTTTTGGGTAACTTTCATTGATTCTATCCAAAGTTTTAAATCATAGTATTGTTATTATACATAACAATTTTGATCATACACGATTACATGTCAATTGATGTCAAACAGTATCGACCGACTCACTTTGGAACACGTATCTAATTCCGTATTTCCATAGAGTTCATAGAATGCTCAACAATTCTTGGGCGAAAAGAAAAAAGGACAAAAAAAAAGAAAAAAGAAAGTGAAATAATAAGTAGTATTAAATATTGTACGGAGTTATTACATAGAAAGATTTAAATTTCGAAATTTAAGTTATTGTCGATGATCTGAAAAAAGGTATCGGCATTGAAAGCTATGCTGAAGGAAGTCCAAGCAGCCATGAAGAATCATCATCAGGTGGTCTCCACAGAAATGTCAGGTGAAGATACGGTGGATAGCACGTCCGTAGGGAATCGGAGCTCATTACTGTTGACACGTCAACACCACCTGCAGATTGCTGCTAACGATGATCAGTCCAACTATCATGCGTTCAACGTTGTGGATGACTATAATCCGCCGGTGGAAATGCCGCCACCGCCTACTTACTGGAATAATGTTCTGCCGTCTTCTTATTCTTGAAGATTTTCAGAATTAAGTTGCTCATATATGTATAACAATAAGTAACTTTTCTCTCCCTCTCTCTCTCTCTCTAACTTAGGTAGTGGGTTAGGACTTTGGTTAGCTTAGTTGTAGATGGGAGTAACCTTTTAGCAAATAGTAATGCTACGGACACAGACGTCCGAACACATCTGTGTCCGGTTTATGTTCGGAAGTCTGTGTTCACAGACTTTCCGTTAAGCAAAAGATAGGATGTAATATCTCCTATTCTTGAGAACTTGTATGCCAACTTTGTTATATTCCTGTTTTGGTGTTTATGAGATGCATCAATTTAAATTGTCTTGAATTCATCACTTTTTGTACAACATTTCATGACATTTATACATAAATTCATAAGGTTTGTGAGTTATGAGTTTTATGCTTTGAGTGTTGAGTTGAATTTAAAAAGATCTAAAAATTCATAACGCGGTTGAGAATTGAGATGTCAAAAATATCATGCAAGTGTAGGTTTGATTAAATCAAACAAATTATACATGGAAGTTGTACGTACATATATAGATTTAAGCAAGGTTTTAAATTACACTATAATGTGATAAAGTTATATATCATCCAATATCAAACAAACTTAACAGATATTGGTGATCAAAAATTTCATTGCATAACAATTCAAACGATACGTAACAACCAATACATAGAAGCAATGGATTCAGATATGTAACAAACATTGCTTTGTATAACATAAATACCACAGTCAGTGCCGACCTCGACATTTGGGTTGCTCAACTCCGACTTCAACTTAGTTGCCCACCTAGTATAGCTTAGTTACCCACCTAGTAATAATAATAATTTTTCGGTAGATTTTTATTATTTTTCTATATTTATAAATAAATTAAAAATGGTTGCCCCGTGCCAAGGGGTTGCCTGAGCCCGAGGGCTTGCGGGACTTTCCCCGGGGCCGGCCATGACCACAATTAAGGGAGGAATTAGGAGAGAGAAACCATGAGAGATGCGCTCTGGTCACAAGAAGGAAACAATTATCATCCACGACAAACAGAGGAGGAGAAGAACAACATTTGGAAAGGAATGCATCGGATGTTTCGCTCTTTGTGGACAATATTCCAAACAGTATGGATGGAGAATGGCTCCAGCAGATGTTCAAACCGTTTGGTACCATCTCTGAGGTCACCATTCCACCCAAACGAACCAAATCAAATACCAAGTTTGGCTTTGTAAGATTTAGGAGAAGAGAAGAAGCAATGGGTGCTATGATCAAGGTCTTAATAGAATAGTGATGAGGGGCAATAAGATACGTGTAAAAATAGCAACTTTCCAATGGAAAAAAACAGGAAGGGGAAGAGGAGGAAAACTGGGGGCAACCATCAAAAGAACTGCTCTCAAAAGCAAGGAATAATTAGTAGGCAAAGACCACCTGCTCGAGGATTCTCTAAGCAAAGGCATTCCTTCTTATGCAAAGATGGTAAAAGGCCTGCAGGTGCCAAAGAGCAACTCACAACTGGCCTGTAAACCAAAGTGCTAATGACCCAAATGTAGATATACCCAAGGATGAGGGGTATATCAGTAGTTAGCTCCTTTTCTGTTATAAAGTTTGTTTTATTATCAAGTTTGTTAGAAATGGGCTGTAGGCTGTTTGAAAGCTGTTAAGGTGGTTCGGGTATTTTCTATAAGAAGGACAGTAGCCTTCTATCTTTGTAAGGAAGAAAAATCAATGGATGAAGAAATGAAAGATGAGAGTTTAGATCATATAATACACTTACATTTCAATGTTATCTGATAGTTGTGCTTCAATATACACACTGATCTTCATTGAGATCAGAAGGTAGATCATACAATCCATTCTGATCTCTACAAATTCAGAGGCTAACATCATAAATTCCAGATGGTATCAGAGCTACTAGACGTGAGTCCTCATCAGATCCTGAATTCTCTCTTCCTCTGTTATTCTCACAGTAGTCTAACTCTAAATCAATGAGTAGCAGGTAATCATTCTCAAAGTCTTTCTTCCTATTCAAATCAAAAATGTCGAATATGGTCACCATGCCTCAGTCCTTAATATTTCTAGTCTCAAACTTCCATTCTCTTGTGACCATTAAGCTGGATTCATCAAATTATTTGGTCTGGAAAATGCAAGTTCAAAGCGCAACAAAAGCAAACGGTTACTTTGAATATATTTGTGGAAGTATATTGTGTCCAAATGAGAAAATTACTGATACAAGTGGAACTACAGTAACAAATCCAGAGCATATGCTCTGGAATCTCATTGATAGTCAACTTCTTTCTTGCTTAATTGCAACTCTATCTGCTAATACCCTCTCTCACATCCTAAGTTGTGTCCATGTTCATGAGATGTGGAGTGTTTTGGAAGTGAAATATAATACTCTTACCAGAGCACACGTTCATGACCTTAAACAACAGCTATATAATCACTACAACAAAAACTATTTAGGGCGACGAAATCGAAATGACGAAATATAATTTCATCACCAAATGAGTATATACGACGACGAAAAAAATATTTTGTCGCCTTTTTTAAAACAATTGCGAGGAATTTATTTTCCTCGCCAAAAGTACAACGATAGCGACGAAATTTTATTTTTCGTCGCTAAATATGTCATTTGACGACAAAATATATTTTTCCTCGCCAGATGTATACATGTGGCGACGAATTATATTTTTCGTCTCCAAATAGGTATTTTTTGTGAGAAAAATAATATTTCGTCGCAAAATGACATATTTAGAGACGAAAATAATATTTCATCGCCTAAAGTACCTATTTGGAGACGAAAAATATAGTTTTTTGTCACATGGATATATTTGGCGAGGAAAAATATATATTTCGTCGCCAAATAACATATTTAGAGACGAAAAATATAATTTCGTCGCTAACGGAAAGACATATTTCATTGTCAAAAGTACTACTTCGGTGACGACACACACACACACATATATAATACACACATATGGATGTATATAATACATATGTATGTATAATGCATACGCGTACATATGTATATTATAATGTATGTATTATAATACATATGTACGCTTATGTATACATACATTATAATATATATGCATATGTATACAATACATGCATACATATGTAAACGTATGTATATAGTACATATGTATGTGTAATGCATATGTACGCGTATGTATGTATACGTATGTATGTAGTACATATGTATACGCATGTATATAATACATATGTTTATATAATGTATATGTACGTGTATGTATGTATTGTATACGTATGCATATGTATGTGTGTATATATATGTGTATGTATGTATGTGTATATATATGTACATGTATATCTCCTATATATTTATATATATACGCGAATACATGTTGAATTGGTATAACTATAAGTGGATATTAACAGGAGGGAGAAAGCGTAAAGAGATAGGTTTAGGATTTAAGATTTAGGGTTGCGAGAGAGAGAGAGAGAGAGAGAGAGAGAGAGAGAGAGAGAGAGAGATTTAAGATTTTAGGTAGAGAGAAAGGGAGAGGGGAAGAGAGTGTGTAAAAAGAGATATGAGAGAGATAGTGTAATAATTTTAAATTTAATGTTCTAAGAGAGAGAGAGAGAGGGGAGAAAAAAAAAGAGAGGAGAGAAATATAAAAAAAAGAGAAAGAAATTACAAGTAATAATTTCGTATTAATATCTAATTATAGAGAGAGAGAGAGAGAGAGAGAGGAGAGCAAGAGAGATTGAGAGTGTAATAATTTTGAATTAATGTTCGAAGTGAGGGAGAGAGAGGGAGGGAGTTAAGAGTGGAGAGAGAGAGAGAGAGAGAGAGAGAGATTATGTTTAATATATATTTAAAAAAATAATGTTAAACATATGTTAAATATTAAATATTGTAAATAATTTACGAATATTGTATTTGGCGCAGTGGTCAGAGAGGGTGTACAAAAGGTGTTAGTAGGGTAAAGGTCTAAGGTTCGAATCCTAGGAAGGGGAAGATAATGAGATTTCTTGGTAATTTGTTTTGAATTAGAAATCCATTTAGCGACGAAAAAAATCGTCTCAAAATCTAGGTATTAACGACAAAAATAAATTCCTCGCGAATGACGATAGTTAGCGACAAAATATTTCGTCGCGGAATACCAATATCAACGACGAAAAAATTCCTCGCTAATATCCTACCCTTGCCGACGAAATATTTCGTCGCCAATATAGTATATTAGACGACGAATTTGCATTTTTCGTCGCCACGACCTTTTGCGTGAAACTTTGGGCGACGAAAATTAGCGACGAAAATTTTCGTCGCCTAATGATTTGGAGACGAAAAACGTAATTTTTGAGACGAAAATATTTCGTTGTGATAGACCAATTTTGTTGTAGTGAATGTTACAAAGACCACAAGTATGGATGTATATATTGATGCAATTAGGGACTGCTCTCAGAGGTTGGCTGCTACCAATTATATAGTGGATGATGATGATTTAATCTTCTATGCCCTTCATGGATTGCCTACTGAATATGATCAACTAAAAACCTCAATTAGAACAAGAGGAGATTCTCTTAAGTTTGATGAATTGGTTAACATATTAAATGCTGAGGAAAGACACATGGTTCAGAAACAGCAGATACCAATCTTAAATCAATCCTCAGTATTTGTGGCTCAAAAGAATGAAACATCTACAATAAGTGAGTCTCAGACGTCAGGTAATGTGCCTACACCTGCCCCTCAGAATGGTCAGACCTCAACTCAAGCACTACCTCAGTACTTTCCACAACCATTCAATCCCCAACTTGCTCCATTTTATTCTGGTTTTCAGAATTCTAACAGTTATCGAGGTAGAGGTAATAGATCTGGTTATGGAGACAAACTAGGATGTCAAATTTGTGGCAAAACAAACCATACAGCTATGAATTGTTACCATAGGCTGAATCTGCAGCATCCAGGACCTGATATAGGTAAATGGAGAGGTGGTACACAACAATATGCTTCATCAAATGGGTACTCTGGAGTGCCTAGATACTCAGGACCTACCAGTACAAATGCAGCTCATTATCCAATGCAGGGACAAGTGAATATGGCCATGCCTCACTCCTATTCAATGCCAGCAATACAAAACTCCTGGGAACCACCTCAATCTGGACCTTCTCCTCCATATCTCAATCAGACGTATTCATATGCAAGACCTGGAAATTTGGCTGAATATGCTGCTCAACCTCAACCTCAGTGGTACTTGGATACTGGAGCTACAAACCATGTCACCCATGATATCCAGAACATCATGAATCCTATGATATCTACTAATCCTGGAGGAATCATGGTTGGTAATGGTGCTTCTCTTCCTGTTGCTCATACAGGTAGTGGTATTATCTCAACAACAGCTGCAAATTTGAAGTTACATCATGTATTACATACTCCCAACATCACACATAACCTATTATCCGTATATCAGTTGGCAAGAGACAATAACTGCTGTATCACATTTGATTGCCATGGTTTTGTTATACAGGACAAGCTAACCAAGAAGGTATTGGTCAAAGGCCCATGTCACAAGGGACTATACCTGTTTCAGGACCTATGTAAAGGTACATCTCAACCTGAATCTGCTATGATTACCACTTCATCAAGTGTGAATTCTACTGATATTTGGCATCATAAACTTGGTCACCCAAGTCTGACTTTGTTTCAATCTGTAATAAATCAACTTGGGATACCAATGTCTCGACCTCTCTCAATTGAATGTTCTAGCTGTAACATGGGAAAGAGTCACAAACTTCCTTTTAACAGATCTAGAACTCTCACTTCTGTTCCCTTTGAATTGTTACATATGGATGTATGGGGGCCTGCATCAGTTGGTTCGTTTCAAGGATATAGGTACTATCTTTTGATTGTAGATGATTTTACTCGGTTTTGTTGGATGTTTCCCTTGAGATATAAATCAGAGGTCAAGTTAGTTATTGAAAGGTTCAAGAATTTTGTCCAAAATCAGTTTAACTCTTGTGTTAAAAAGGTTCGAACTGATAATGGGAAAGAGTTTGTTAACCATTTCTTAACTCAACTTTATTTGGATGCTGGGGTTATTCATCAAACTACTTGCCCGTATACATCTCAGTAGAATGGAATTGTGGAAAGAAAACATAGGCATTTGCTTGAAACGACAGTAACTCTATTGACTCATGCTCATTTGCCAAGCACCTTTTGGTTAGAAGCCCTACACACTACTGTGTATTTGGCAAATAGACTTCCACATTCCTCTCTTAATCATCAGATCCCATTTGAACTGTTATCCAATAGAAAACCGGATCACTCTATCTTGAGGTCTTTTGGTTGTGCTTGCTATCCATGGTTAAAGCCTTATTATCCTGACAAGTTACACACAAGATCAGTTGAATGTGTGTTCCTAGGATACTGTGATAATACTAAGGGATACCGGTGTTATGATCCAATGTCTCACAAGGTGTATATTTCTCGTCATGTTAAATTTGTTGAACATATATTTCCATATCAATCTCTTGTCTCAACTACATCAAGTATACCTTCACCTGATCCCACATTTACCATTCTTCTTACCTCATTTTCTGAGTTTGAAGTACAATTCCCAGCTCAATTACCCCTGGCTACCTCTGCTATCAATCCTATTTCTGCCTCCACTGGTTCTGTTTCTACAGCATCAGTCGACCCAATTGAGGCTGTAGTACCCAGATTTGATCCTGCACCCACTCCTCTTGTCATATCTGATACACCTACCATTTCTACTCAGGACAGTGCTGCTTCACATCCCATGATAACTAGATCTAAGGCTGGAATTTTCAAACCAAAGTATCCTATCTCTCTGTTAACTATAGGTACAGCTGAACCATTGCATGAACCAAAACATTTTGGTGAAGCACTTAAATCCTACATTTGGCAGCAGGCCATGGCAAATGAATATGAGGCTTTGACTAAACAAGATACTTGGAATTTAGTCCCTCCTCCTTCTCATGGACAAGTAATCAATTGTCAATGGTTATACAAAATCAAGAAACATTCCAATGGTACTATTGCTAGGTACAAAGCTCGTTTAGTGGCTAATGGAAATCAACAAGCTGAGGGTATTGATTTTACTGAAACATTCAGTCCTGTGGTAAAGCAACCTACTATTCGTATTGTTCTCAGTTTAGCTGTTCATCATAACTGGTCTTTACGTCAATTGGATGTTTCTAATGCCTTTCTACACGGAGTTCTTGATGAAGAAGTTTACATGAAACAACCAGCAGGATATAGAAGTTTGACTCATCCTCATTATGTATGTAAACTCAAGAAAGCATTGTATGGCCTACGCCAAGCTCCTCGTGCCTGGTATTCTACTTTTTCTGGGTTTTTAACTCAGAATGGCTTTGTCCAAAGTCGAGCGGATTCATCTTTGTTTGTGCTGAAACATGAATCCTCTATTCTTCTTCTCCTTGTTTACGTTGATGATATTGTGCTCACTGGAGATAATACTGTATTAATTGATGAGTATATTTCTCTTCTGAGTTCAAAATTTGCAATGAAGGACTTGGGAGATCTACATTATTTTTTGGGAATCAGTGTGAAGTCTCATTCCAATGGATTGTTTCTTAACCAAAGTAAGTATGCTCATGATCTGCTGATCAAAGCTGGCCTGAATGACTGTAAACCAAGCTTGTCTCCTGCTTCTACCAAGCTCTCCTCTATGACTCCTGATCTATTGTATGAGAATTCTACTTTGTATCGTACTTTGGTTGGTAGTCTACAGTATCTCACTTTAACTAGACCAGAGATTTTCCATTCTGTTAATATTGCTTGTCAACACATGCATGCTCCCAAACAAAGTCATTTTGCTGCTGTTAAGCGTATTATGAGATATATCAAAGGCACTCTTGATCATGGTCTTCAGTTTAGTTCTGGATCCTTAGCTCTTACTGCTTACTCTGATGCTGACTGGGCTGGTGATCATACTGATCGCAAATCTACTACTGGTTTTGCTATATTTTTGGGTTCTAACTTGATATCTTGGTGTGCTAAGAAACAACACACAGTTGCTCGGTCTTCTACTGAAGCTGAGTATCGTGCATTAGCACAAACAGCTGCTGATCTTGCTTGGATTCAACAGGTGCTACATGATATCTCTGTCTATCTACCTCAACCTCCTCACATCTGGTGTGATAACCAGTCTGCTATTGCCTTGGCGGCAAATCCTGTTTTCCATGCTCGTACTAAGCACATCGAGGTTGATTATCACTTTGTGCGTGAAAAAGTTTTGGCTAAAGAGGTTATTATCTCCTACATTGGCACTGAATCTCAGATTGCGGATATCTTTACCAAACCTTTGTCCATTGGACGCTTTCTTTTTCTTAAATCCAAACTGCTTGTTGGCATGCCACCCATCAGTTTGCAGGGGAGTGTAAACCAAAGTGCTAATGACCCAAATGTAGATATACCCAAGGATGAGGGGTATATCAGTAGTTAGCTCCTTTTCTGTTATAAAGTTTGTTTTATTATCAAGTTTGTTAGAAATGGGCTGTAGGCTGTTTGAAAGCTGTTAAGGTGGTTCGGGTATTTTCTATAAGAAGGACAGTAGCCTTCTATCTTTGTAAGGAAGAAAAATCAATGGATGAAGAAATGAAAGATGAGAGTTTAGATCATATAATACACTTACATTTCAATGTTATCTGATAGTTGTGCTTCAATATACACACTGATCTTCATTGAGATCAGAAGGTAGATCATACAATCCATTCTGATCTCTACAAATTCAGAGGCTAACATCATAAATTCCAGATGGCCATTATCGCAAGTCTTATGTACAATCCTACTGCTATAGTTCAAAGCGATTGTGTCCATTGAAGGCGTAGCTTGCGGAGGAGAGCTCTCTGGAGAAGTTCGGTCGAAGAAGTTAAGGGTTTCAGTGGGCTTTAATTTGGAGGGGGTGGGGTTAAGTCAAGGGCTTTAATTAGAAGTACGTTGAGGGATTTGTTTAGATTGTGTAGTCTTTATATATTTTGTACTGAGTGGAGGGTGTTTAGTGCGGAGGAATCCTGAGTTGGTTCCTCACCAACTGCATCATCTCCTTTAATATCTGTACCCTCTATCTTGGAGTACAACTCCAAGTATGGAATGCCTTTACCTTCTCTAAAATAGAGTGTGTTTGGGAGAGGTAATCTCATTGGTAGAAGAAACAAGGGAGGCTTCAAGATACAAATCTTAACACCTTACATGGAAAACATTAATCATATTCTTCAAATAGCATGCAAGGGTTGTAAATCAATGGCAGAATTACTGAAGAACGGATGGAGGTTAAAGCTAAGGATAATTATGCATGTCGGTACTGTATGTGAGATGAAAAGAGAACCAATCAAGACTACTTGGAAGCAGGCCGGACCCGAGCTTTTGGGCCCTAGACAAGGTTGAAAATATATTAAGGTCCTTTTGAAGAAAATTTTGCAAAATAAAGTAAAATTCAATTAAAATTGTAATGGGAATTACAAATATATAGCAAGTTTTGTTGCTTCACATTAGCCGATTGAATTTCAAACTTGTAACTAAAAAATTTTACGTGCATAATTCTATTAATGTAGCAGAGATTTCATAAAAAAATTAATTTTTTTGTATAGTAGTTATATTAATGTTTATCACATACCTTGCAAGGCATGGACTTTGTTATGAAAATTTGTTATCTACTAACGTTTATCAAAATTTATGAAAATGTTATCGTCTCTAATCAAAGAATAATTTACTTTAAAAAATTATTAATATGTTAACAATTAAATTCACAAAGAATAACTCGCTTTAAAAAACTATGAATATGTTAACAATTAAATTCATCTATTTAGTAAAAAGTACTTGAGTAAAAACACACCCAAGTAGTATTTTTTTTCAAATTATAATTTGTGAAAGAAATTAAGATAAAAAATAAAATACATAACATATATACATACACCAAGTGTTAGATTCTTGGATTGATGAAGAAGAAAAGTCAAAGTAGAAGAGAAGGAATGTGCACTAATTATTTTTGGGCTTCAAAAGTTTTTAATTGAAGCAAATCCAATCTCTTTTTCTTTTGTTTTGGTTTTTAAGAGTTTTTCCTCCTAAATCTAAACAATTGGGCTCAAAATATTTAATGAGACATTTCTTTTTTTATTGGACCCTGTTTAATAGAGTAGTTAAGATAAATAATTTTTAAACATTTTTTTATTACTAAAAACCAAACCAAGGCGGTCGCCTTGTGTGCCTTACCCTTGGGCTGGGTGTGCTTAGAAGCCATGGAAACCAAGGGAATGGAGGAGGGGAGCTTGTCCCATCAGACAGTTGCCCTTGGGCTGGGTGTGCTTGGAAGCCATGGAAACCAAGGGAATGGAGGTGGAGAGCTTGAAGACAGTTGCCCTTGGGCTGAGTGTGCTTGGAAGCCATGGAAACCAAGGGAATGGAGGTGGAGAGGTTGTCCCATCAGACAGTGATGTGAGATACAAGGTGGCAGTGTTGGGCACATGGCAGAAACAAACTATTACGCTAATGGTCATATGAGTTTTGAAAGATACAAGAGAATTAATGAAAAGGAGCATATAGGGGCTCAAGGAGAAGTCAACTGGGTTCCCTTTGCCCAAGACCATGTGCAACCTTTAGATGTTGGAGGAGAAAAGCAAGGCCCTCTAAGTGAGCCCATAATAGGCCCATTCCCCTCAATGCTTAATTGTTATCCGAGTCATCTATTAAGGTGGATAATGGGTAGTTAGAAAAAACACCAAGTCTGGAAGGAAATAGGAAACCCAAGAAAAAAAAGAAGAAGAAAAGATACTAGAAGTCATGGGGAACTTGAACAATCTTATCAACCTATAGAAAGGAAATAAAGCAAAAAATGGTCAAAACAAACCTAGGAGTCAGGAAGGCTGTACCAGTTGCCTCTCTATCCTCATCATCAGTAGACATTCACAATAGAAATAGAGCAATCTGTAATGAAGCATAACTTACTTGGGACCTTTGTAAGAAACTGAGAATAACCACAAATGAAGAAGAGGAGGAAGTGGTAAGTAAAATTGCAGATTTGGAACAGCTTGATATGCAGAAAGTTTCAGGAGTAAATCTATCAGGTTCTATGTTTCACCCTATTTTTATGATCATTATATCTTGAAATATTAGAGGGCTAGGCACGAAGCTCATAAGATCAAAACTAAAGGAGGTAATCCAAAAGAACAAAGTGTAGATTCTGCTGTTACACGAAACAAAAAAATCTTCACTAACTAAGCAATGCGTAAAGGCTATCTGTAGGGATGAGAACTTCGATTTCATGGAGGTGGATGCTCTAGGGAGTGCTGGAGGATTACTGGTGGCATGGGATAATTTGTTCTTTAAGTCAACAAGTTGCAGTGCATCAAGAAACTTCATCTTATTAGAAGGGAGTATTATGGGTGGATTCCATGTGTTCTTTCTAACCTATATGCACCTAATGATGTGCCTAGAAAAGCCTTGTGGAACATCCTGTCCAACTTCAAATCAAAATCCAACTTACCCTGGTGTATGGGTGGTATTTTAATGAAGTATCCAAAATTGGTGAAAAGAAAAGGTGTTTAAGAAGGGATAGAGGGATGTGAGATTTCAATTCTTTCATAGGGGAGATGAAATACATGGACCTCCCTATGTTAGGCAGAAACTTTACCTGGTTAGGACGTCCAGCTGCTGACTCTTGTAGTAGATTAGATAAATGTCTACTGTCAAATGATTTTTTGATCAAATATAACCAAAAACAAAGGGGGTTGAGCAGAAACCTATCTGGCCAATGCACAATTTTACTCAGAGAGGATGAGAGGAACTGGGGACCAAAACCATTTAGATTTTTCAATGCTTGGTCAATACATCCTAAGTTTCAGGAGCTAGTTAAGGAGGTTTGGATCTCAAATCAAACAGTAGGCCGGGCTGGATTTCAGTTACATAAAAAACTCAAGACTGTGAAGATGCAACTGAAATCATGGGCTAAGGAGGAATTCAGTGAAGTGAGGGGAAAAAAGTGAAGGTAGAAGAAATTATATCAGAGTTACATCTAAAGGCAGAGGAAGGACCACTCCCAATAAAGTTAGCAAATAAGAAGGTGGAAGCAAGAAAGTTATTTTGGGAGCAAAGCAAAATTTTAGAGTGGATGTCTCTACAAAAGTCAATGTTGAATTAGGCCTTAAAGGAGGACAAAAATACTCAATTTTTTTATATAGTTATACGAATATGCAGAGGAGAAATATACTAAATTTTGTACGCATGGCTACAATGGAGAATCCTATTAGAGTCAAGTAAGCCATCTACTCTTTCTTCAAACAAGCATACACAGAAACTTGGGGTAATATACCTTTCGTGGTAAGCTTTGATCTAGGATTCTTTAGACCTCTATCATAGGAATATAGGACCATCCTAGTAACTCCTTTCTCTATTGGGGAGATTTGGGAAGCCATCTTAAAGTGTCAGGACGGCTTTATGGGTTTAATATTCTGTTTATCAAAAAAGTTTGGCTTTTATGTTGTGAGTTATTTTTTTAATTATTTAATGAATTCCATTTAATGGCAAGCTACTTTAAGTCCTAAATATTGTCTTTTTTATCCTCATTCCTAAAGTATAAAATCCAATAGTCCTAGGATAGTATAAGCCTATTAGTTTAATTGGTTGTATATATAAGGGTTCTTACCAAGGTCCTAGCTAAAAGACTGACAATTGTACTTCTTTCCATCATTTTGGAAATTTTGAATCCAGCTTTGTGGGGAATAAGATTCAATATGAGATTCTAATAGCGAATGAGGTGGTCCAATTGTGGAAGAGAAGGGGAAGGAAAGACCTACTTATTGAACTAGATTTTGAGAAAACATGTGATAACGTACTTAAACTGGAATTTCATCCTACCATGCTAAAGAGGTTTGGATTCCCAATGAGATGAATCAATTCGATTAAAGAATGTATTTCCTCTTTTTTCCTATCTATTTTGGTGAATGGTTCTCCAACTTTCCAATTTAAGATGGAGAAGGGATTAAGACAAGGGTATCCACTATCTCCTTTCCTCTACATTATTGTAGTGGAAGGATTGAGCTACCTACTCCATAGGGCAAGAGATTTGAATTTAATTAATTAATTAATTAATTTTTTTTTTTTTTTGGGGGGGGGGGGGCAAGTCTAGGCCTTTTTTTCAAGAAGCATAATCCATTTACAGTTTGCGGATGACACAATCTTCTTGTGTGTGTGTGTGTTTGGGTGGGGGGGGAGGAGCAGTTTTTTGTTTGGAAGATATAAATGGTAAGAGATAATATCTCATGAGACCTACATATTAGTTGTTTGGTTTGGCAAGCTACAGATAAGATATTCGGATAATTTCCTATAAGCTAAAATAGCCGGGGATGAAGTACCAAGGAGGCCTGTGATATCAGGAGTGGAGCCAAGAAGAGACCAGTAGGGGCGGTCCCCTGCGAGAAAAGAAAAAACCTCTATTATTATATAGAAAAAAACATATTTTCTATGAAGTATATAAGCTCTCCCTGCCAAATATTTTAGAAAAGAAATTTAAATAGTAGGCTCGTTCCTGCGTAATAAAATTCCTGGCTCCGTCCTATGTGATATGTTATCTTATGTGTTGAGATACATTAAAAGACATTAATGTTCCTTTACTTGATAAATAGAGAAAGCTCTTTACCGTGGTCAAATTAAAAACTCCAGTTCTTTCTTGTGCCATCATGTACGTGACTGGAGGCCTAAATTGTTTAAACGTCTTTATTATTTTTTATTTTTATTCAATTTTTTTTACATTTGTTATTTATCATTAAATTTTTGTAAATTGTTTAAAAATAAAAAACTATGACTAAAAGTTTATAAAATTTTGCTAAAGACGGAAACAATTCAAAATATAAGATATTTTATGAATTTTTTTAGTTTTTAGAAATCTTGTAATATTTAATTCATATTTTTTTTAAATTTCTTATCGAAATAAATTAATATTTTAAAAAACTTTTGACACAAACTCTCTTAAAACAAATGAGAATTTACCCACTCATTTTATCGAAACCATAGAATATTGTATTCTCTTATATATTCTATCAGATTATAAACCCATTCATTTTATCTCCGACAAAAAAAAACAAGTCCTTAGTTTCAAAAGTAACAAAGGTCAAAATATTTTTTAAAACCATAGACGAGGTTCGTGTATTAGTAAGGAACCTCACGTTAGGTCAATGTAATTTACCCCTTTGAGAAGGCTTTGTTTAACTCTTATCAATGAGTGTCATTTACATCACCAACAAATTACCAAAAGAATAATGCTACTAACACATCATGTTGTACATCAAGTTTACATTATGCCTACGTGAAATTTACTAATTTAAACACATATTAAAACTTATAGGACTCGTTTTTACACTTTATACTTAAAATGACATGACACGCGAGCATGATGTATTACTTGATGCATAACTTGATGTTTAGTAAACTTAATCTTACCAAAAAGAGCTTGGAAGGGTGAAAGAAGATCAAACATCAACAAATAAAATAGAAAAATTCACCGAATTCAAATTAGCAGAAACAAAATCTGTTCAATAACTAGAAATTGCTCATCATTGACATCGAGTAATGAATTCCCGAAAAAGCAAATCAAAACTGCAGTTTTTTAGTAACAAAAAAGATACATTTTCCCTTCTTTTGTTGATCAGCCAACCTAACAACCTATTCCTTCAAAAGAGAGGATCAAGCTTGTTACCTAATACTTTGGACTTGGAAAAGCAACATTATGAAACTAGGAGCTCAACGCTTTCCACCACCCCCTCCCATTTTAGGACCCTTAGGAGCACTGCCCTTTGAGATGTTACCCTTCCCTCCAGTCTTTTGAGCCTTGGACGTCACTTCAGCCTTCTTCGCCTTCTTCTCGTCCTTTGTTTTCTTGATCCTTTCCTTAATTTCCCTGCACAACACAAAATAAGCCCAGAAGTCATCAGCAACCAACGTACTTCAGAAAAAAAAAAAAGGGGAACACACTCCAATTCAAAAACTCAGAACTACACAATACTCTACCTGAAAATACCATAGATTTACGAACATTAACAACACAAAGAAACTCACCGAAGTGCAGATTCCCTGGCTGCATCTCGAACTTCTGGCTTTTCAGCTCTTTTCTTCTGGATAACCTCCAAGGTCGCACCCACAATAGACCGAGAGTAAGGTTTCTTGGTTGTTCGTCGCCTCTTTCTTACAGCCTCTTTGGTGTCATCCTGGAAGCATCAAAATAATGGGCACACATTCTACGACGCATAAGCATACAAACCCAAATAAACTGTCAGAAGCAAAAGTGAAGGTGGACAGCAGGGCCAACCAAAAATAGTGATATAATGAATAACGGGAAGAGTATGGGCTTGGCTATGTGTGCAGGCTTTACAAACTTTTTGTCTCACACGTAATTTCTATAATGGAATCTCCCTCCCATGCATGTAGACAAATTTGGGTTGAACCATTTAAACATGGTGTTTTTCTGATGCATTTTTACAATTGTGGGTTGTTTCCACTGGCTTGGGTGGTATGTGGCAATAATCCCCAACAAGTAGTCTACAGTCTTATCTTTGTTTTTCAGGAAAGCAATATAAGCAAGGATGTGGGTACACACAATTTTCATCTGATCCTAAAAATCTCAAGAGCAACTAGACTCAATAATAGACAGAATAACTGCTAGTTAGTGATGCAGGATCTGATGAATAGCAAGGTCTAGTGTCATGCGAAACTGTTATGAAATAAAGGAGAATAAAAAATCTAGCCATCCTGAATCTCACTGCGGCCCAATTGCTTCAAGATGCCTTTAAACTGGACACAAAGTGCAGCAAAACTAAGATGCTTCAACGGGTCAACTTAATGTCCTTCAACAAAACGTCTAAAAAAATGGAACCGAAACAATCTCCAAACTCACTTGCCTTCTTATGCTGCTTCCTGTACATGGCCGTCCAAGTAAGTTTCGAAGGCTTCAATCGGTTGTGGAAATACCTCTTGCATTTTGAATTGGCAAACAGGAAAACCTAAATTGATCAAGAGAGAGAAGGCACCGAGACTGTCAATAGACGGACGGGGATTTTAGATTAAAAAATTCATCTACAATCTGTAAGAAAGGAAGACGGAATGAATAAAGTAAAATTATATCACTTTCTTCTCCCCAACCGGTGCAGGGAGAACAAAGCAAATGAGAATAGAAATTTTTGTCGGCCCAATAATCTCAAATGCAAATTGTCAGTTTGAAAAATACCTGAGAATCTGAGCGAACAAATCTGATGCCCCTTCCTGGGTATATCTTGGCCCCACTGAAACGACAGAGCTCTGTCCTGAAAAGAAAATGGCGAGCACATTTTTATATAAGGCAGATCAGAGTGGAGCTCTTTCCTGACCGGGCAATCTATATGGCAGTATATATGAGTATGTATAAGGTGGTTGTTTTTTTCCTCCTCAACATTTAAACTTCAAGAAAACCTATTTCAAGTATTGGAGCGTGCTATTTTTGTTATTTTCTCTGGCTTAGCAACTCATGCCTAGACCCGAAGAGATGTTTACACCTCTGTGCACCTTTTGCCTTAAATAACTATGCTACTTACTTTTTAGTTTCTAGTTACTGCTTCAGTCTTAAGTCATTTCTTCCAATCTGAAATCACTTTAGCATCCCGACTAGTCGGCCTAGGAGCTAGAGTAGACGCCCCTCTTTTGTCTAGAGCCTAGCAATTTTTAGAACATTGGGAGCTCGTATTAGATCCCTTACATTTTGTGTTCATAGCAAAATATGTGTCCTAATCCCGACCACACCCAACAAACGTATGACTGACTGACACCCAAAACTACTGACATCAGAGGATCATTCGATTCCACCCCAAATTAACATTTACAAAAGGCTTTTTGCCTCTTTTCCACCAGGAATTTTAAACCCATTCCCTCTTCACAATACTAACCTAGTACACGAACATAAACTCCATATAAAAACAAACAGGAAATATACTCAAATTACACCCAACTAGCAATTAATTCATATTGACGTAAAAGTTAAGTAGCCACCAGACAAAGATTCGACGGCAACATAAACCAAAATAGAGGGAAAACCAAACGCCAAAGAAAAGCAATAAAGATGCAATTCCATCCATATATATGATATGTACGCGTACAGAGGGAGAGAGTGGGAAAGAGGAAACATACTTGAGAACCATGGCTGTAACGATTTTTTGCTGATTTCCGAGTCTTCCTTGCGGAAACCTCAAAAGTAAAAAACCCTAATCACTCCCCGCGAAATGGAAAGCCCTACTGATATTATATATTGCGGAATCTGTGTCGAAGCGGGGGCCTTTTCGTCATTGGGCCCTTTTACACTTTTGGGCCTGCAACAGAGAGGCCTAAACTTTTCAGCCCAAGCACGGTTCATTTTGAGGTTGGCCCAACGCTCCTCATTTTTATGGGTAAAAAAATAGAAAGAAAATGATCCTTTTCCTAAGGCTTTGTTTGGAACCTGTAGAAAGGAAGGAAAGAGAAGACAAAATTGTATTTACCCGAAAAAGGAAAATTTAAAAAATTCCTATTCCATTATTTGGTTTGAAAAGAAATAGAGTATAAATTATATCAATAAATTATCGAGTATAGTCAAAAAATATATTTACTTTGTCATATTTTCATTTTTAGTTATTTTCTTTTCTCTTCTCTTTCCTTTCCTTTCTTTCCACAAGCTTGAGTAATTATAAATTAATTTTTATCCTTTCAGCCATGGAACTATAGGGTTTCCGATGAAATCCACCAAAATAACATGCTTAGAGCCACACGAGCTGGTTTAAAAATAAGTTATTTCAATTTTATGAGCTGCATGAAATAAATAAAAAAATGACAAATAAAATATAATGTAACGTATTATTAATAGACGCTTGAGGTATAAGAGAGAGTTTAATCACGAGCGTTCACTGATTTTTACATGTTAGGGTAGGGGAGAAATAGTAATGAAGCCTTACTTTTCCAACGAGAGAGAACATTATCCCCTTATTTGAACTAATAAAATAATACCTAAACATACCGGTACCAATAAAGGAGGGAAAAAAAAAAAAAAAACAGGTTTTGTTAGCCAACAAGAATGATAAAAGAGTTGGATGGCGATGCTCTAAAGATGCTCTTAAGCTGCCTTTACCTTGAATTGCTACTATAATTATTAATTTCTCATTTATTACAATTAAATCTCAAGCAATTAGTAAAACATGCCATCAACCAAGCTTCGCCACGGTGGTAATTGGGAAGATAAGAACTTTGGAGAATAAGATGTGCATGTTGACTTTGTGAGAAATTAAAGCAGTTCTAGGCTCCAGGGCCACTGATTCATTAATTGAATGTGAGGCAAGGAGTGCTACACATTCAGAAAATTTTTCGAAAACATTTCCAAATTCAAAATCAAGTATTAAGATGGGTTTGAACGCCTATAAAGTCAAGAAAATTTAGTCTACTTATTTTGAATTCTGAAAACTTTTCTGGGACCCATAACTTTCCCATGCGATGGTGAATTTATGAGAATCTGATCACCAATGTCACGTGTTATGAGGGTCATGAGGCAATAGAGCTTTCCCACTTCCTAATATCTTACTAGAAAAAGGAATACATACATAGGCGGAGTTCGAAATTAAATTTTAAGGTGATAAAATTTAAATAAATCAATCATACATTATTCAACAATGCATCCTTTCCTTCTCTTATATTATGTAACTATAGACTAGTCATACCCTTCTCCTCTATGCTTCTCTTTTGGAAAGAAAACGCATACACCCTTTCCATTCATCTTCCGTCCTTTCATTCTTTACAAACTTTCAACTTAAGCGCCTTCATTGTTGAAGAACCAAGAACCACAAGCTCAAGTTCAACCAAATCACCTCATTCATCATTTTCAAACTCACCGGCCACCACTCACTAGAGCTTCGCCCCAAGTATTCTTGACAAATACCTTCACCCACCACCTGTTGTTTTAGCTTAAACTTAATGGGAAATAGGTATAATATCAAAGACTAAACTCTTCCCGATCACACACTTAAATCACATAGAATATTGATTTGTTGAATGAGCAAGGACAAGTGTTTGATTAGATATTAAATCACATCTAGTATTAAATAAATACGCGTTGATAAAGGTATGGGGTGCACACAAACCATGAGTTTGATTTGAATGAGATCCCTCAACGAGAACACAATCATGTGTTTGCTGTTTTACCCAAGTGTCATTCGAATCGATGTTCTAAACATTCAATCTATGTTTTTCTCAAGATACAGTTAAGTCAATTCTACATAAAATCAGGCAACATAATGACTATACCTCACTACAAGAAAATGCATCTTTGGCGACCAAAATTGCCGACCAAAAATACATTAGTCGCCGAAACAGCTTTTCTGCCGACCAAAATACGTTTAGTCGGCTTAGGCTACTGTATTTGCCGACCAAATCACGTCCGTCGCCGTTTGTTAGTCCTTTACCGACCAAAATTCCTTTTAGTCGCCGTTGGGTTCACCCTTTACCGACCACATACGGTTTGGTCGCCGTTTCTTTCACCGTTCCCGACCAAAGACCCTTTTGTCGCTAATTTGTGAAGCCTTTGTGAACCCATTTGCCGACCACAGACCTTTTGGTTGCCGTAGGTCAATAATATTTGCCCGCCAAACTTTCCCGCGCAGATAATAGCGATGTTTACCGACCAAGTAAGCTTGCGTCGGTAAAGGGTGGCAATTACCGACTAAAAAGTAGCCGCCAAAGGTTACAAATTCCCAACGAAAGGATTTGGTCGCCAAAAGTCACAAATGCCGACCAGTATTTGGTCGCCAAAAGAGACCCATTACCGACCAAGGGATTTAGTCGCCATAAGTAACAAATGCCGACCAGTATTTCGTCGCGCAAAGAGACCAATTAACGACCAAAAATGTTCGTCGGAAGAGGTGACCAATTCCCGACCAGAGGGTTTGTCGGCAAAAGTCTCTATTGAAACGGCGGCGTTTTATCTTCAAAACCTAGATCTACTTTATCTTCTCTCAGCCGCACCATTCTTCAAAGTTCAAACCCGATCCTGCTCTCTCTCACGGCGATGCTACCCCTCTCTTCCGTCCACTTGCCGTCGCTGCTTGACTCGCCGTCGCCGTCGTTGGTCGTCCGCCGCTGTCCGACTCCGCTGCTGCACGGCGACGCAACCCTCTCCGTCCGATCTGTTGCTGGGCGGCTGCACCAGTCGCCGCTCATCTGCGCCGCTGGTCTGCGCCGCTGTTTCTCGCCGGCCGTCAGCCTCCATTCCTGCCGCATTTGCTTCCGGCAGATCTCAGCTCTGTGTGTGAGTCGTCCATTTGCTCATTTTTAATAATATGCTATATTGTATGTGGGTAGGGCATTCTTTAGCATCAGTTTATACACAGAATATCAATAAACAATTCTGGCACAAGTAAAAGAACTACTAGTCCATCAATAAATGTTCGTCTACATTTAGAGGTTGTCAACTATTCCTTGTCATCCAAGTATTTAGTCCAGAACTTTCCCCTCTCCTCTTACTGCCCATGTCACAAAGATTCAGGAATGTGCATCGATTACACACCTCTCCATCAAGACAATATAAATTACTGGAGGTCACAACCTCGAACTAGGTTGGAGGAATTTATAAACCTGGATGTTACTAAATGTGCATATGTTCCCTAAAAGTGCTACAAAACAAAAAACATAAAATGAAAGAGGCAGCAAAGTGCAAATACAACTTCATAAAAGGAAAAATTATAATAAGAAAAAATGTGCAAACAGGGACGAGTACATTCATGACCTATTTCAGCAACATATTAACAAGCAACAAAAGCAGATGTGATGATAACGATTAATATGAGAGCAAACTATCAAGGATACCTCCAGGTTGTGCATGCTTTCCTGGATGGAAGAAGAAAAAAGTAAGTTAGACACATGAGAAAAATTTGCAAGAACTATGAAATGTTCCTTTACTTTCCTGGATGGGCATTCCTTTCCTTTACTTTTAATTTTTAAATCAATTGTTCCTTTACTTACGGAGTTGACAAAATGTCTATTGTCTAGGTGCTGACAATGATTTGAAAAAAATCCAAAGTCATCTGTAGACGTCTTATCAAGCATCAAGTATAACTTGGGCATTCTATTATGTTGTTTAACTGTAATTTGTATTTGGAGCACCTGGTTGCAAGCTATGCCCCAAAGTTGAAAAACTAGTTTGAGCATAGCACCAGGTTGCAAGACTCCTTATTATGCTATGCTGCGTATTTGTTTATTGCCTGAGCAACTGATATTGTTAATCGTAATCTATAATTGGAGCACCTGGTTGCAAGCTCTGCCCCAAAGTTAGAAGACTTTTGGAGCAGAGCACCAGGTTGCAAGACTCCTTATTATGCTATGTTGCATATTGTGTAATGGTATGTGTAGATTGTGTAAGCACCAGGTATTTACTTTTTAGTAGTCACTTTTTGTTTTACTCAAAACGGCATCGTGTTGTCCCTTGAGTTAGTTGTGTGAGCACATAAATTTGACATTGTAATTAATTTTGTAGGTGAGAAGTAATGGACAAGAGTTGGATGATGATTAGAAATAGGTGGACTAGTAGAGAATATAAAGAAGGGGTAGAATCATTTTTAAAGTTTGCGATGACAAATTTAGGACCGGAGGTAGATATTCGGTGTCCGTGTATTGATTGCTTGAATAGCAAAACACTTAGCGTTGGAGTTGTTAAGTTTCATTTGATACGAAAAGGAATAGATACTTCTTACAAGACTTGGGTGCACCATGGGGAACTTGTCCAAAATTGTCAGCCTCACGTACACAATAACAATGAACATGACCACGATGAAGATAACGGGGATGACACAGGAAAGGGCACAGAGATTAATAATGACCAATTGCATGATATGCTGAATCAAATTTATGTGGGTGGCATTATGGACGATGATATCGATGACTTGCCCACTGATTTTGAAAAGAAAGATATGCAAAACTTTGATAAGTTGTTCGATGGTGTTAAACGTAGAGTGTATCCTGGATGTGCAAACACCGTGTTAGGTTTTATTGTTAAGATGCTTCACATTAAAGTGCATAACAAGTTGAGCAATATTGCATTCGATATGATTATGAACGTCTTTAAAGAGATGTTACCGGAGTGTGATGAGACAGTTCCGTGGAACATATACGAGGCCAAGAGATTTTTGCGTGATTTGGGTTTGGGATATGTGACAATTCATGCATGCAAAAATGACTGTTCACTTTTTTGGAAGGAAAATACAAATTTGGAAAATTGCCCCACGTGTGCGCAGTCTAGATACAAAATGAACAGTGGTAATGGTACGAAAGTTCCTCACAAGATATTGCGATACTTACCATTGACACCGAGATTACAGAGAATATTTTTTTCAGAGAAAACAGCTCTAGATATGAGATGGCACAAAGAAAAACGTGCGGATGATGAAAAATCAAGGCATCCAGCAGACGGTCAGGAATGGAAGGATTTCGATGAACGATATCCTGAGTTTGCTACCGATCCGCGGAATGTGAGACTAGGGTTGGCCACCGATGGTTTCAATCCTTATGGAAATATGAGTACATCATATGGTATGTGGCCGGTTATCATGGTTCCTTACAATCTCCCACCATGGAAGTGCATGAAAGAACCCTTTTGTTTCATGTCATTGCTTATTCCAGGTCCATCACAAACCGGTAGAGATATTGACGTTTACTTGCGCCCATTGATTGATGAGTTGAAGCAGTTATGGGAGGATGGTGTTCAAACTTATGATGCTGCTAGTAAACAAACTTTCAGAATGCGAGCATACGTTCTATGGACTATCAATGACTTTCCTGCATATGGCGTCATGTCTAGTTGGTCTACAAAGGGTTATCTGGCTTGTCCCATTTGCAATGAGGATAATTCATCAGTTAGTTTAAGAAGTAAGATAGGATATTTGGGTGCGCGCCGCTACTTACCTGAGAATCACATTTGGCGGAGGAGCAAACTATTTAATGGTGAAGTTGAGATGAGAAATAGACCTTTGGAGTTATCAGGAAAACAAGTACGAGAGCAAATTAACTTGGGAACGTACAAAGAGTTTGGAAAATATACAAACACATTGAAAGGTAAGAAAAGACAACGAGATGGAAATGAAAAATATTTGAATTGGGGAAAGAGTAGCATAATGTTCGAGTTGCCTTATTGGGAGACTCTCAATCTCCGACATTGCCTTGATGTCATGCACATAGGAAAAAATATATGTGAAAATTTATTGGGGACATTGTTGAGTATGGAGGGGAAAAATAAAGATACAGAAAAGGCACGATTAGATTTAGAGGATATGAAAATACGAAAAGAATTGCACTTGAAGAGACGTGGAAATGGGTCTTTTGAGAAGCCTCCAGCCATGTACACATTGTCATCGGTAGAGAGAGAAGGTTTTTGTAAATTTTTACAATCTATCAAGTACCCCGATGGCTATGCAGCTAACATCTCAAAATGCGTAAGCACTCACGGTGGTAAACTCCTGGGTCTAAAAAGTCACGATTATCATGTTCTTCTACAACGACTGCTTCCAATTGGGATGCGTGGCTATTTGAACAAGGACATTTGCACCACACTATTCGAGTTTGGTAATTTTTACCAACAACTGTGTTCCAAGACCGTAAAAGCGAGCGATTTGGAGAAACTAGAGGAGCACGTTGTACTTGTACTTTGCAAAATGGAGAAAATTTTTCCTCCTGCTTTCTTTGATGTGATGGTGCATTTGGCTATTCACCTACCTCGTGAGGTTAAGCTTGGAGGGCCAGTGCAATATCGATGGATGTACCCAATTGAAAGGTATTAGACGGTACTGTTTTATTTTCGTGGTTAAATTACAGTCGTATGTGTAGTATAGTAATTTGTTTTTATTGAATAGGCTACTTGGAGTGCTAAAACGCTTCGTATCCAATAAAGCTCGCCCCGAAGGTTCGATCGTGGAGGCTTATATGTCTAAGGAGTGTACAACCTTTTGCTCTATGTATCTCGGTGGAATAGAAACAGTGTTCAATCGAAATGATGATCCTATTGCGATCTGTTTGCGTAGAAATGATGTGGAATCTGAAATTGTTGGCGAGGATGCAGTTTTACATTTGACTAGTCGACGAGCACAACCCGAAGGTGTAGGTGATGAAACCTTCATATGTGATGATGAAGATGAAGTAATGGGAGATTTTGAAGAAGAAGAAGAAGAAGAAGAAGAAGAAGAGTTTAGACACTTGGGTGTATCTCTTTAAAGTATTTTTCTTTACCGTATTTGTTATCCTATTTAAATTGTACAAACTTGGTAAATTGTTATCATAATTTGGTTTCCTATTGATATCATTGTCAGTTATAACACTTAATTTATGACAGGTTGCAAGATGTCTCCGGGATCTAGAAGGAGTAATGTATCATCATCTTCTACAGGCACATCTAGTAGGTCAGTAGCAGTACCATTGGGGACAACACCTACACCATCTCCTCCCGGGAGTGTGCCATCTCCTTCTACAGAGTCTAGTGACGTAGGTAATTACAAACCTTTTTATATTACAGGTTCTTTGTACTTCAACTATTTTTTTTTTACTTGCTTGGTAAATACTGCTTATTGTTTTTTTACTTGCTTGGTAAATACTGCTTATTGTTTTTTTTAGGAACGCCTCCACTAAGGCGTGTGCGAGGGCCAACTGTTGGAAAACAAATTAGAAAAATAATCGCTTACAATTGTGGGGATAGACTCCAAGTATATGTACACCGAGAAATGAGGGCTTTCGGTGGGATAAATGCAACGAAGGTGGCTAATGAGCTGGGCTCACAGATTCGAAGGGTTTGCCCTCTTGATGGCTTCGCACAGTCGTGGAAACTTGTTGATTCAATGCTTAAAGAAGCCATTGTACAGGCTGTCCGGGTAAGACTTTTAATTTTCGAAACATACTCGAGTTAGATTATTTACATTTTGTAGCAATTGATTTCACTTATTACAATGCTTGTAGGATAAGTTCAAAATCACAGAGGATGGTGAAGAGTACACTGAATTAGTTAAAGAAGTTATTGATGAGAAGGCTAGTAGGTTGTACAAAGACTGGAAACACAGTATGTGCAAACATTACACCCAACAAGTAGACAGAGGATTCGATCCATATCAACATCCGTATAAGGGGGCAAACATAGACGGGTGGAGGTTTATGATCGATCACATATTCAAAGACTCAAAACTTAAGGTTACTCATTGTTTATTTAATTTATATTCTCAACTTTACATTTATATGTAACAAGTATAATTTTTTTTTTTGCAGGCTCGTAGAGAGGCTTCCCAAAGAAATAGATCCCGCCTACCATATAATCATACTATGGGATCTCAATCATTTCCTGCCGCCATGAGCCTTGTGGTGAGATTTTGTGTTTACTTGTGCGCTTTACAATTATTTATGATGTCTTTTACTAATTGTATTCTTCTATGTTGGTGGGATATTATAGGCTGAAAACAATGATGGTCAATTGCCAGATTTTTGTGACTTTTATAAAAGATCACATAAGTTGAAAGAGACAAATAACTGGATCAACCCTATTTGCGAGGAGTTACATGTAAGGATCTAGTATTTCATGTTTTCTCTATACATTTCATGTTTTTTCTATTGATTTTTTTTTTATGTTTTTGTTTTAAACTACAGTCGAAAATGGTAGTAGTGAGAGATGAGGCTTCCGAGTCCGGGACTCCAATGACGCAGGAGGAAATTTCGAGAACAGTGCTTGGGGAGAAGAAACAGTACATAAGAGGATTTGGAGTTGGGCCAAGACCCACTTCCTATTCTTCTAGATCTGAAGCTGACATTGCACGTCGTGAGGAGATTCAAAAATTGCGATATGAATTAGAGATGCTTCGTGAGGAGAGGCAAAGAGAGCGAGAAGAAGAGCAGAGACGACGCGAGGAGGAACAGAGACAACGTGACGAGGAGTTGAGACAGCGGGACGAGGAGACACAGAGACGTCAGGATGCCCAACAGAGGGAGATTGACGAACTTAAAAGTTTTATGAGCCAATTCAAGGATAACTTTGGACGCAATCATATGGCATTCGGGTGACGATGGTTCAGTATTAGGTAAGCATATATTAGGTGTTGAATTGTGGACGCGTAGTTATTTTGGCTTGTCTTGGGTTGAACTTAAGATTTTTGTGGTTGTCTTGCGATTGTTATCGTACAACTTTAGGTTGTTGCTATAGTAGAACTATATATATGTTGTTTTATGGTCGAACTATAGAACCCGCTTGGTTTTGTGGTTGTCTTGTTTATTACAAGTGCATCTTATTTGTTTTTATTTAGTTGGTGATGTGTGTTTTTATTTATCTTTGGCATTTTAGTTTTGCTATTGCACATTTTTTATATTACAGGGTTTTAGTTTTGCATATTAAAGGTTTTCTAAATTTTCTTTTTTTAGTCGGTGAATATTTTGCCGACCGAACTATTGGTCGCCAAAGCTTTTAAGCCAGACCGCCAACAGTTTTACCGACCGAAGGCTTTCGTCGTCAAATCAATCCTCGACCACTGGTTTGTGTCGCCCTTTTGTCCAATTTCTCCGACCAAACGTCTTTTGTCGCCAAAACCTATCGTTTTGCCGACTAAATATTTTGTCGCTGTTTTTAGCTTTCGGCGACGAAATGGTTTTCGCGACCACGGGTTTTTGTCACCCTTTGTCAGCTTTCGCCGACCCAAATCTTTCGTCGCCAAAAGTCTTGGTCTACGCCGACTAAGTTGTTGGTCGCCGTTCTTCAGCTTTCGGCGACCAAATGGTGTTTCGTCGCCAAAACCGTTTCTCAACCTCGATTCGCCGACAAAACAGGCGACTAAAAATTTTGGTCGGTAAAAGGTTTTTGCGACGAAAATCTGGGCCTTCCGCGACGAAAGTGTTGGCCGCCAAAACTGTTTTTTCTTGTAGTGCCTGGACGTTTTTAACATTTCAAATAATCCGTTCAAAATTCCATGTTAGGACCCGATGTTCGATATTTTATTATTTTATGTCTTTTGTTTATCGTAGACTTTCATGGACTTTAGTTAATGGTTTAATTGTGGTCCAATCGCAATGATTTAGAGTGTTGGGTGATTATTTTACAACAACGAAGCAAGTAGAGAGAATATTCTACTTCCCATTTGGGCTAGTTCGCCTACGCATGTTATGACATTTCTACAAACCATCATGAATGGCAAATGAGAAGAGGAACCCTGGAACTTGAGATGGGTGATTTTCTTCTTTTTTTCTTTCGAAGGTGATCAAAGGGTCAGTGTAATTAACCTAATTATGAGTATAAAATAGATTTAGAAATCCTAAAATCAATTTTATTAAATACTAGACAAATTTTTCTAAACCTACGAACTGCTAGTTTCACTTGAGGAAGACGAACGGGCTTATAGGCAAAGGAATCACGCGAGGAATTTAGCTAGGAAGTCGTAGAGGGTGCCAAGAGCTTTGCATAAAGCCCAAGATCAGTCGAGTACGTGGGGAGTTTGAGGGTTTTCTCATCTTAGCAGCGTTTTAATTGATCTTCTTGAATAACGTAGAATTGCAAGTTGATTGTCATTGAGATGTTGCTTAGATCGTGTTTAAATCATGAGTATATGTGTTATCTTTGAGTTTGATCGAGTCATGCATATTATGTGTGGATTTAGAGATATTTTGGACAGTTAAGTTACAGAAACAAAGGCCAAAACAAGGGTTGTTCGTATTTTATTTGCAAAGAACAGAATTTGGGAAAAACAAAACACACCGATAATCTAATTTTGAAAATTTTCGTTAGGGTTGTTTTAAAACTCTAAAATTTTTGACATGTTTATTAAGGATTGATTTATATGTCTTTTATGTTGGCTTAAAATTTTAAAGTCTAACTCAAAGTACAAAATTCTACAAAAAAATCCACTTAACTGCTGCAGAGTCATACCTGTGCAGGCTACATGGACACACTTTGGGAAAACGATCATAATTTTTAACACGAGTAAGAAAATTGCCTACCGCTTCTTTTTGTTTGAAACTAGACACATAGAACTTCAAAATTTTCTCTTGCTTTCAACCATGCTGTATTATGCAATTATAAGCATACTATGTCGCAGTTTTAAGACAGTTCAATCTTCAATTTTCAAGTGGTGCCAAAACTTCAAATTCTTCAACCAGAAATGCTAATCTTCAAATTCATGTTGCCCATTTGCTAATTTACCAGCGGCAACAGAGTAATAAAAATAAGAAGAAAAGGTCATCAAAGAACAAACATTGACGTTCTTAAAAAGGTCGTATATAAAATTGAGTATTTCATTTACCAAAAGATTAAGACAATATTCAAAGTTTACCGTAGTAATAAACTGCACTCTCATCTGGTCAAGTCCCAAAACTAATTAAGAACCCAGAAACAGAAACATCTCACGAAAGTTGAATAAGTTTGTTCACTGCTCCATACATGACTTGTTAGTTCCAAACTACATTATCAATCAATGTCCTACAAGAATATCATGGATGAACAAATAATGATGGAATTGGGTGAATCCGAGGGGCTTGACGGATTTGAGCTGAGAAAGAATACGGACTTAGACACCACAAGCTTCTTCCTCTGCGGCAACGAGGGGCATACATTGTCCTAGAAAAAGCAACAATATACATCGATGTGAGTGGCTAAAAGGAGGCGATGGCATCTTTGTCTGACCCATCAAGCTTCCTCTCCTCATGGACGCCTTCCTTCGATTATTGCAATGGGACAACATCTTCCTCTGGCCTCGTTTTCAAAAAGATGGAGTTACGCAAAGGGAGAACGAATTGAACTAATAAGGGAAAAACGAAATAATAAAGGCATTCCACCGTGTGAACAAACTGGAGACTACGCATATGGAGAATATTATGGTGTTTGAACAGATTACGGAAATGAAGAACAAATTACTGAAAAAGGCATTCCACCACGTTCCATTGAAATAATAAAGGAAATTAAGAAACAAATGGAGATTACAGAAAAATTAGGGTTTAAATATATGGAACAAAACCCTTAATACAGATTGAACAAAATCCATTCTTGATTCTAAAAAATTGGAGTTTGAACAAAATCCATTATTGAACAAACCCTTTGAAAAGGTCTTCCCTTTTTTTTTTCAACTCATCTCTACCTAATTTCTTTTTTCAAATCTATTTTTTCTGGCTTGGCTAGGTGCGATAGCCGAGCCATTCCTCTTTCTTTATCATACCGAGCTAGGAAAAATTAATAAAGAAGCAACTCTCTTCAACGACCAAAAGGAGAGAAAGGGATTCAAACCCTCGATAGTTCTTTGTTTAGAACTATACCGATTTTCAAGGCCAGGGCTAATCAAGGTTATTAAGAACAAAATTCATTAATAATATAAATTCCTATTGTTCTCTTTAAATAAACGGAACTAGCTAGGTCATTATGAAAAATTTAAAAGAAAACCAGTTTGAGCTCGAGGTTGAAAAAGTAAGGCATAGGCAAGTCATTCTTACCATTTTTGCATTGTTGCTGGTCAACAATTGGCGATAGGCGATAAAGAAGGTGTGGCATTCAACGACGACGACGAAGAAGAAGTTGGCCTTGTCGTGGTGGTTGATCTGGAGAGAAGCTGGGGAGAAGGAGCCATCATTCATTGAGAAGGAACCCCAAATCATCAACTATAACTTTTGGGGGTGTCAAGAGATGGAATATAAGGGTCCAAAATGACGTCGTTTTTACGACGCCATTTTTGAGGTGGCTGCAAATTTACAGCGAGCTACTCACTAAAAGGATCATGAATCCAAAGATTACTGCACATTGAAATGCACAGCAACATCTCAACAATACATGCTTCAATCTTCCAATAATGCGAGCATAACCCTGTGAATCAAGCACAATCTCCAATAAGTGTGACTTACTGCAATTTTAAGGTTTTCCGTACCAAAGGCTTTGAGTTCATTTCTTCATCTTCCTATATCGTTGCCGTTTAATACGTCCAAATCATTTTCTAATACCATTATGCAATGACATTCAAGATTCATCCTTTCGACCTTAACATCACTAATTACATACTTTTCCCTATTTTTCTCGCAATAGTTTGGGCTCATTTTGATTTCATTTTGTATATTGTGAAGTCAAAACTTGTTTTGGGACACAAATTTCTTTTTAATTAATGCTATGAATTGGAAATTTTATTTCTCTCCCTTTATAAATGAAAAAGTCTTATGTACTTCATTTCTCTCATTTTTTAAGCTTCTCATATCTTGAGTTCAACCACAAGAACCGCTAAATATATATAATCTTGTCTAATTCTACTAGCACACACATCGTGTGGGCATCAGCCACTAATTAAGTATGTGAGTTGATGATTTATGTTTTTTAACTTCAGTGAGTTCACCCTCATGCATGCTTGATAATTTAGTGGAATTTTGACTTATGCAAAAATCTAATTGATTTCTGATTGTGTATATAGATAGAAATTTTTAGTAGCTCTACAAATAAGACTATTATGCATCGTTTCAAAATATGTAAACCTCGTCACTCCATTATAAATGAAATTATACGTTATAATATCCATACAGTTTGTTCACTATTTTATGGTGATTCAATTCTTCTGATTATAACATAAAAAAATAAAATATATATTTTATAAATATTTAACTCCACTACTGAAAAATCCTTGCCCCACCTCTGATAATCACCTCTGGATACTTCGGCAATTATTGGAGAGGAAATATAATGAGAAGTACAGAATGTTGGGAGGTAGTGAGTAAGCTCTTTGCCCTAGAGAATCCTAAGTCCTAACACACACACACACACACAAAACATGTGTTCAGAAGAATATATATAGATGGTCCACACTCTTCTAAATAGCTGTTGACGTGACTCAAGATTTTAGGCCCAACTCGCTTGGTTGGTGGGTAGATCAGGTAACAAAATAGCTGCACTCAAATATATATGAAAAATTGTTGGATGGAGTCCTTATTTTATATTTATTTGACCTGATTTTTGCGTTTGTATCTTTAAAATATATTTTAAATACATTAAAAATTTTAAATTATTAATATTTGATAAAAAATTAAGATGTCTGTATTTTAGCAAAATAAAGAATTCCTCGTAAAAAGAATAGACAATATGCATGTGGATACGTTATAAATGAACGATTGGATTCTTCTATCAAATCAACATCCACAAACCCCACACCATTTGTCTCCCTCCTGTATCACATATCTCTAACTTATTAGTATGCAGACAATTAATTATTCATGCCAGCTAGCTAGGAGTTTGGTAGAAAAATCCATCAAATAATTTACCTGCATATATACGGAAAAAGTCGCCAGATTTCATTTGAATACATTGCTCCAACTTGTATACAGAAGGTCGTTCACTTGAATTCTTCGTTTCTTCTGGTTTTTTGTTGGTTCTCTTGTTAGGCTTTGTTTAATAACTTAATTCAATAATTAAAATTGAATAGATTAAGTGAAAACATAAATAAATTGATTTGATAATCAAAATAGGAAGTACTTAAAATATTAAAAGCTTAATGAAAATAAAGAGTAAAAAAATAAGTAGATACCCTCAACTTATCACTTGAGTGTTTATTATTTTGTCATCCTCTAGTGTTTTTTTTTTATTGATATCTAATAACCACATAGGTTCCCAACTTTTTCTTACCTCTCTGAGTCTCGGCCGACAACAGCCACAGCTGGCCTCGAGATAAGCCCCACAAGCCCTTGGGCTCTGGCAACCCCCGTTGCGGGCCATTTTTTCGTAAATATCGAAAAAAATAATAGAAATCCATCAGAAAAATTATTATCAATACGAAATGGGCAACCAAGTTAAGGTTGGACTTAGGCAACCCAAATGTTAAGGCCGGCACTGACAGCAGCCGCCGCACACAGCAGTAGGCCCACATCACATGTTCTTCTCTCGGGCTAAATGCTATATTTAGTGTAATTTAGTTTCTCTCTTTGATCAAATGCAATTTAATGCACATAGGTTTTAGTGCCGTAACTATAAACTTGTAAACAATATGATAATCAATGATCATGTTTACCCAGTTATTTTTATGTGTTTGGCCTAACTTAATTATTTTATTATTTTTTATACGTGTGATTTTTTTTTTTTTTGGTAATTTTTTATTTTGTCAATTTTTTTTTGTGGATTATTGGTTCGTCTTGACAAAAGATTTCAGAATAGTTATAAATAATAGACCAAATTTAAAAAACATTCATAAAATACAAAAATACTTAAAAAATATATTTTTTTTGTACTTATTTGTCGTCTTTAGTAATTTTTTTAAGCTTTTGAACATAATTTTATGTTTTTAGATTCATCTCATCGAGACAAACTAGTAATCCACAAAAATTTGAGGTCAAAATAAAAAATACGGAAAAAATTGAATAAAGACGAGACGTTCTAAGGAGAATAGATATTGAGAGGGACGTTATAAGGAGATTAAATTTTGAGTGAGATAATTTCGAAGCAGTAGGAGGATTGACCCAAATTTACAAAAATTTTATGCTCAATTTACGTGATCAAATTGCAACACAATTGAATGCTATAAACTACTCTTGAGTGTTAAAAGTATAATCTTTGCTACTTCAATAATTGACAAAGTTTCAGTGACAATAATAATTGGTATTATTATTGAGTATCTTTCTAATGTTAAATGTATGTTATTATAATTTGATATTTGTATGTTTGTCTATATAAATAATTTACTAGTCCAACATGAATATTTGAAGAATAATGTTAAAAAATTAATGAATTTCAGACTTCAGCTAACTACACAGACCAAAACATCTTATTTTAATTCAGTGCTTAAAATTCAATGCATATCAAATAGCTTTCTAACTTAAAAAATTCAACTTTCAACTTTCAGCACTTTAATTTTCAATTTTCAATTTTATCAAACAGGTTAGAGAAGAATTATATCAAAGAATCATCCTTTCTTTTCATTGTTTAATTTCTGCAATGGAAAATATATATACGCAGATGGGTGGAACTCTAAAAGGTCTAAAGGTATGTTTGCTTGACGGGATAAAACATGATATCGAGTTATTACATTTTATGGAACTACATCTTTGGCATTTAAAGGCAACAATTGGTAGAGAGGTTCCGTATCTAATATTGGTTTGACAAAATAAGTTATCTTTGAAAATTATGTACCTCTTGGTTACTTCTTCAATCAATCAATCAAACTAGACTTAAAACTTAAAAGTAATTTCCGTAGAAAACTACTGATCCTACAGAATTTAACAAACATGTATCACTGTCTCCATATTATTTTTCAAGGTCTAAAATTAATACTCATGACATTAGAAATAATATATTGTTCCAATCGACAATCAAACAATAAATGAGGTGGTGGTTGTGGAATTAACGACTAGCTAAAACTCACATGACCACCGTAATGAACAAAGAACAAGAACATCTTATGGCATAGTTGGCGGTGTTGGTCAATTAGGCATTGACCAAACACACCCTTATCTCAATCCTTGTATATTTATTCTTCACTTCTCCACTTCCAAATCCCTTCATAACTGATATGTTCATCACCTAAATCACTGACTACTGCAGAATCCTAAAAATCCCATAAACTCGTGATTCTCAATCATTTTGATACTTTTCTCAATGCCAATCACCCCTGTCAAAATTTAAAAAAAAACAGCAGCAGATTACGCAATCAGAACATTTAAAACGATGTCAGAAACTCAATAGACATGGAGAAATCCTTGTCGTACTTACCCATAATCAAAGCACTCGCAAATATAACGCCAGAGAGGATGAACACGATGATTGAAGCTCTCCGTAGAAAAGTGATGAGTTTTCTTATAAAGAATTGTCCCCAAAAGCCGGCCAAAATAGAAACCGCCATGAGGTACAAAGCTGCAGAATTTTTGTTCAAGTTTTGTCATATTTCAGGGAATTATGTACCTTATAATGAAAAGTTAATCAAAGTATGCTGATTAAGTTTTTAAGCTAGTCGAGGTGGAGATGTGTTTAGAATTAAATTATAGCATTAGAAAGAAGCTGAGAATATACCATATGGAATAGGGAACCTTTTGAGGAGGTAAAACTCCACCACAGACAAGGATGAGGAGAACATCATCACAAATGTTGCTGTCGCGCTTGCAACCTGTGGTAGCAAAATATTGTTTTGCTTTCGCGTCAATTTTCTTGTGAAATTTTGAAAAAAACACATTCACATGATGTACCAATAAAGATCTATGAACTTTCATTATCAGCTGCAACTTGCAATATTTTGCTGTCATGAAGCTAATGATGAAGTCCAGTCCAAAGTTCATGCAAAATAAAATATATGAGCTGTAGTATTACACCTTCTGTCCTTTATTTTTTGTCCATTTTAGGAGTTTTAACTTTTTGAGGAGACGTGCATTAAAAAGTTAACTTTCAATAGTGACCCGTTATCCTCACTCTTACGACTCTCGTTAGTCTTTGGAAGTTTAAAACATTTTTCAAAAAAGACTACTAGTCAGCGACATTCTAAATGGAATAGAGGACTAACATTAAGGGACCAGGGGAGTATGATTATCTTGTGATGATTCATACAAGAATACATTTTCATGCCTATTTTCTTTTGATTTTTGTTTGGTTGCTCAGAAGTAGGGGAGTGGGGTAATTTGAAGCTTTAGGTTCAACCATATGGTACTGGATGCATGTCTCCATCCTATAATAATCAAGGGGACCAAAAAAGGTAAGAACTGTGTGGTCCAAATGAAAGCTTCAAGTGTGGTCCTTTCTACTTCGCAAGAGAATTTTGGAAAGAGCAATGGTATATGCACGCAATAATGCACATAGTTTCAGAACAAAAGGTAAGAATTTTGTGGGATTCACGCGTATTGGATAATTTTTAACACAGATGTGTCCGGATTTGTGAAAAAAGCATGTGCACACGGACTTACTGATTTGGAAATGTTTTCATCTTATCAATGCGTTGGGAGGGAAAACCTTAATTGACATGGGATCTCATGGTAGAAACGATATTTCTAACGTTTGAATAGACACAGTACTTGACAGGGTGGTGACGAAAATGAATATATGTAGCCAACCCAATGAAATAGAAATAAGACTTAAGTTGGTTGGTTGGTTGGTTTATTTATTTTCAAGACAAGAAGCAAGAGAGACGATTCTGAATACTCTTTGGATTAAAAGTGCAACTCCCAAGCTATTCAAAACTACAGCTTGCAACATAAAACTTTTTTAAGTTTGGCTTCTAATCAAACAAAGCTTAATGGTATTTAAGTCACTCAAGTTTCCTCTGTTTTCTTGGCAACAAAGAAAGAGAAGTAGTAAAAGTGAACCAAGTAACGATACCTGAGGTATGACACCAATCTCAAGGAGGAGAGGACCCAGAATGAATCCACCACCAGATCCAAGTAGTCCCCCAACAGTGCCTCCCAATACACCACAGAGTGCACAAAAGGCAAGCTGAATTGGTGTCCATTCAAGTGTTGCCTCACATACTGATTCTGTGTTCCCTGAGATCCTCCTCTTCTTGCTTTCTTTGTACAGTTTCACGCATTCAAACCCGAAAACCCCAAACGCTATCGGAAACTGAAACCCAAAAAGGCACTTGAGATTTCTACCTCTGAATTCAAGAAAGCGAAAGCAAAATGCTGAATTAACCATAATTCAAGTACCTGTAAGCTGAAAATCAACCAGTACCATGCGCTACAAACCACTACGTCATTCTGCAAATCCAGAACAAACATTATAAACTTCAAAAGAAAAAGAGAAAAAGAAAAGAAGAGGAAGAAGAACAAGGAAGAATCCACTTTTTAGTAGATGGCTGTTCAACGTGACTGGACAGTTTTACGAAGATATACACATGTACCTACAAAGCGGTAGAGAATGCACTTGCCTTGATGATCTGAAGAAGTAGAAAAGCAATCCAAACAAGTAGTAGCACCAGAATCCTTTTCCATCTCAGATTGAAACGAAAAATTTGCTGGAAACAAGGGGACAGGTTTAGGGTCACTAATTTATACAAATTAAACCACAGAGAGGTTAAAAGACATGCTCACCGTAGGTGTTTTCT
Organism: Arctostaphylos glauca; assembly: GCA_019985065.2. Taxonomy (NCBI): domain Eukaryota; kingdom Viridiplantae; phylum Streptophyta; class Magnoliopsida; order Ericales; family Ericaceae; genus Arctostaphylos; species Arctostaphylos glauca. The sequence goes on along the minus strand of JAHSPW020000002.1, from coordinate 23,612,640 downwards.
CCTCTCTAGGAATCAATGGCTCATAAACTGCATCAATTAATACTGCAAACAAAAGAAAACAGCAAAAAAAAAAAAAAATTTCTTACAATTGAATAATAAAAGATATGAAATTCCCTGCTTTTATCTTTGTAAAGTTCATGGAATTTCCAGAATTTCTTACATTCACCCCGAGAGTTGAGGAAAGTTTCTCGTGACTGAGCTATTTCTTTCTGCATTTCAGAACACATGTGAACATTCTATTAGAAACCAATTAACTAATGTTTTACTTTTGTAATGGAGCTACTTCAGTGACACTTGACTAAATTATTGTTTTAAGAAGCAGATTTAGCTATCTACCATTAAGTATAACAGGTGATTATTCAAAAAATCACATTCAGAAAGATTTAATGTTTTAAAAACTAACCTTCAGAATAGTCTCTTCCTTCCACATCTCGGTGGCCTTAAAGAGAGATCTTGATGATGTTCCTATCAATAAAATAACAAACAACAGTAAGGGGAGAAGGCAGAGAACCATTAGAAAAGTAACACAGTTGCATGAAGTACATTCAATTCTGTTCCTTAAAAAATTTATAAAAAGTACAAAACAGAAATTTAATATAGAAAGACAGATCCAAGCGACAAGTGGGACTGATTATCATATGTTAAGAAGCAATGATATTGGGTTTCATCAATAATTTAACAAATAATAATAATAATAAAAGTTACCAAATCATTGGTAAATAAGGTAATACCCAAGAACAGAATGATGATAAGAACAGTGATGAGCCAATAGGGGAAGACAACACTCAGAGCCACGCCGATGGTGATTCCAAGCATAAGCATGGGCTGGAAAAGAAGGGCCAGATCATAGTCTAGGATGGGTACTTCTCTGCATGGATGAGGTACCCTTAAATTGTACCAAACTGATGATGCTGAAGCCCCCATTATCATACCTGCAGACCCCAAATCTTCAATAACAACTTTCGAAAAGAAAATCGAAAGGAAATTAAGGAAAAACTATTTTCTGTATTAAGAACAAGAATTCCTTCAAAATTGCAAGGCCAATATGCAGATGCAAGTTTGGCTGCAGTTTCAAATGAGCTTTGGAATGAAAACAAAATCCCGCAACTTTCTTTTTCTTCAAAATCAGAAGACCAATCGTTAAGTGTTTTTTTTTCCCTCGAAATTGGGCTCTTTTACCAAAAACCAAAAGTTATGTTCGATGTCAATGTTTCTCAGCCATTTTATCATAAACATTGCGTACGCACAAAAATTGAAAAACAAGAGGGAGAATACATTTTGAAAGCGCGGCAGCTGACTTGGTATCAAATCCGACGATCAAAGTTAGCATCGGCACGAAAATGCCTCCCCCACCCACCCCACCCACCGTTCCAAATGCTGATCCCAAGAACCCTATCACCGTTGCCAATAAAATTCTCCAACTGAACTTCAATTCCTGCCACAAAAACGAATACCCATTAACTAAACAACAGTTTTTTCCCCTCCCAAATACTAAAGTGTTGCATATTCATGTGTAAATAGGCAAACATGTATATGATAGGGGGAAGCAGAGAGAGAGTGAGAGGGTAGATTTACCGGCCAAGTTGTGGATTCAGACCCATATTTGTAATGCAAAAGAGTGTTGTTTAGGGATGAATGATGAGCTGAGAATGTGCGTTCATCAACTGGGTGGTGGCTGACAAAGAGAACCGATAGAACAGCGACAAAGAAACCACACAACAGATACACCACAAACCCTTTAGTCGCCATGGCTGTAACTGTTCAATTCAGAATCTAAATTGAAAAATTCACACCACGGCGCCGCTCTGTCTTCTCCTTCACAACTCCCTCTTTATACTACGTTACATCCACCTGCATTAAATGATATGATAAACAAGGAAACAAATCGAAAAAAATGAAAAAATACCATGTACGCAAAGATTTATAAAGATAGGGACAGATTTATCTGAATTCAAATTGTACCCGGACATGTAATGGGCCCACCTTTACAGATCAGATGGACACGTTTAATGCAAATCAGTGGCTAGTTATACCACACCCCATTATCTATATTCATACTATATAGTGGCGCAAATAAACTTTGATGCGAATTCGGATCTTTCGTACCACCTTCTTGTTTCACTTCTCAGTTTCATCCATTTATAATTGTCACATCGCTAGAATTCTAAACACATTCTAACTCTATTTTAGAATTTTTTTTTGGTCTCGAATATATATTCGTCCCTGCGTAGTGAAATTCCTAGTTCTGTCCCTGCTTACACTATGACTCCATTTATCTTAACTTGCTTATTTTTAAGCATTTTTGTCTCTATTTAAATTTTTTCGCATTTGTTGTTTTGGCTTCACGTGTTTATGGATTATTTGTTCGTCTCGACAAGATATTTCAAAAAAGTTATATATAATTGACCAAATTTAAAAAAATTAGAAAAGACAAAAATAATCCAAAATTACAAGAAAAAAAAAAAAAAGATAACAATTGACGAAAAGTTGACGAAAGACAACAAATTGCAAAAAAATAAAGCACTACTAACCTAGAAAATAAAGATTACTAAAGCAATCTTTTAATACTAGAAAACATAATCATTTTTCATTTTTTCGTGTGTGCGCAGTGATATTTTTATAAGATGAAACACAATTCTGTTAGGTAACAAATCAAAATCAAAGTTTAAACTCGGTAATATAATATGAAAAATATAGTACATAGCATAACAAACTAAAATGTCCTCTCCTTTATTGGAAAGATTTATTAGTATATCTTTTTGTAAAAAAACAAACTAAAAACAAATCACTTTGGGCAAAATTTAGGCAAGAAAGAGATTCAAGAAGAAATACCTTTAATTATTCAAAATATTTAAGTTGCCAATATTATCAATAAGTTTTTTAATATGAAAAATAATCTTAAGTTGCCAATATTATCAATAAGTTTTTTAAAGATTCTGCTAACATGTGCTCTATTAAGTTGCAATAAATACGTTTAATTATTCATGGTAACTTTTTATAAAAGACTCGTACGTAGTCATAAATACTTGTGGTGTTTTTTATAATGACAATATTAATCTTATTTATTTTTTTTAATTTAGGCATGTGAAATCATCAAAATAACATACTTAAAATAGTGTTAAATAGTAAAGTACCCATAACCTGTCAAAGCATCATGATCTTACACAAAGAACCCCCTAAAGAACTTATAATTTATCCAAAAAATTAAGCAACAAACATAATTAATACATTAAAATGTTGGAAGTTAAATAATAGAATAATACATCATTCATATTTTAAAACAACTGTTGAGTCTTAATTATTAATATTTGATGGAGAAAAAAAAGTATAAATTGCTTAACAACAAGACAAAACACTTGGAAAATAAAAAATGCAAAAATAAAGAATGAAAATAAATTACGAATTGCCTAATAACTTCCCAGTTCAACATGGTTTGAGAATCCTTCCTTTTAGGAAAAAGAAAAACATAATGACTCAGTCAATGAAAGCATAAAAATCCCTTCTTTTTTAATTTTTACGGAGTTTAAAAGTTACCAAAAATAAAATATGAAAAGTCATGTTCATTTTTGTCGTTCAAAATATTATTGATTTTTTTCAGTGAAATATTTATAACAAAATTTTCTTTAAATTGGGCTTAACTTGTACCTCAGGAGTACCCTTTTAACATTCTTTTATGTTTATCCTAAACCAGTTAGACTAGTCTCATAAAAATTGATAGTATTTAGGCTTCGTTCAGTTGTCAAGAAAATTGCGCAAGAAATTTGTTCATGGAAAAAGCGAAGTGAAGTGAAGTAAAAGAAAATGACATCTATGTTCTTGTGTGTGTTCATTTGACAAAGAAATCTTGTAAAAAAATAAAAATTCACTTGTTCATTTGTTCATTTGTCAAGAAAAGGAAAACAACGATTTTTTTTTTTTTTATGAATTCAACGGTTAGTTGTGAAAAAAATTAATTTTGATAGCATATATTTTAAAATTTGTCCTTTCAACTATTATAAAACCCTTAATAAAAATCAAAACATGCAAGTTTAGATCGCAAGTTTAAATCAAGAAAAAAACATGTATTTTTATTCTACCAAGTTAAACAAATAACAAGATAAACATATACTTTCATTCTATTAACAAAACTAACGAGAGAAATAATATATATTTGATGTATTAGATATTTATATAAATATAATGGAATAGAAATATCAGATATGTATATAACATATTATATACACTTAAGTATGTACATAATATATTAAATACGTTAGACTAACATATGTATAAAGACTAACATATGCTCAATTTTTGGTGATTTTCACTTTCAACCAGTTGTATAAAATATGAAATATGAACATAAATTTATTAAATATGTATAACATATGTATCATTGTAACTCTGGTATATATTTTACCGTGTAAAAAGAAAGCAATGTTTCCTAAACACGGTATACGTTAAAAAACATATATAATTATTGTACCGCTTGGTATATCATTGTACTTAACTAAATTAATTATGTTTTATCTTAATTCATTTTTTTTGTATTTTTGTATTTTTTAATAAATATTTGTACCGATGTCTCAGGATTATGGTTTTTTTTTTTTTTTTATCTTTCTGATTTTTTATTTATTTTTGGACATAATATTATATTTTTCTAAAATCTCTTGTTGAGACGAACCAATAACCTACAAAAACAATTGGTGCAAAATAAAAAAATTAAATAAGGAAGAAAATAATAAAACAATAATTTAATAATTACAACTGTTCAAATAGAAATCTTAAGATTTTTCCCTGACGCATAATCTTTTGAATTTAGGAGGACATGATTTAGAGGAAAGTAAATCTCAATTTGACAATTTCGAGTTTGGAACTCACTACTTTCTTTGTAACTAAACACTAAAAAAGTTGCAGAAAAACTAATTTTCTCATCCTTTCCTGACAACTGAACGAAGCCTAAGAAGTTTTGAACCTAAATTTTAAAATAGAGCATACCTGTAAATCTAATTCTCGACGTTAACCCTAGGGTTTATCCTAAATCAGTTAAAAAGTTTTTTGCGAAAATTTTGATTCATAATGGTCGTCGTCTGAAATAATGAGAGGTGCAATCCACTTCCAACTGCTGAATGAAAAGTCTAGTGCACTTCCTATCTTAATAGGCATCATTAAGAATAAGAACAGAGAGATAGATGATATCATTAAATACGTAATTATATCTAATTAATAGTGATGAGAGTTTAATAATCCAAGGGTTGGCTTAGAATACAAGTCTATTCTTTATTATTCAACTCGTATCGGGCCTCCCGCTAACAGACAACGAAATTGATTTTTCAAAAAATTAATCGAGCTGCACATAAATTTACCCGAACATTTTGAGTTATAAAAAAAACAGTGCCGGTAACAAAAAAAATAGTACTATTTCATTCAATAATTGTTGAGTAGAATTATGATGGGCTGAAACTTACACATTCATGCGGTAATCAGCTATTCTACACCAAATATATTTATGTTTTTTAGTAAATAATAAACGAGACCGGGCTACTTATATCTCATACTATTTGGAATAATTTACGCAACGGGTATTTTATTCGAGCTACAAATTTTTTAATTAAACACTGAATTGTAATATCATTAATTTACATATATATTTCAATTTGATTCTGGAATCCAATCAAAACAAACAAGCACCAAAGTATACGACCAAATATTTTAACTTGAATTTTGTTTGTTAATTGAGACTGTTGTGTTGACAGACAGTTGAACACGAATACAAGTTTGGTTTTGCTAATGATATGATTATTTTATAGAGCAACATGCCGTAAATACCGGATCTTTCGCTCCCTTAGGAAGCCTAATACAAATGATATGCGAGATCCCACATGCTTAAAGTAGCTTTTACAATATATTTAAGCTTTCACTAACCACAGATTATTTTAGAAGCTGGTAACTAATGCTCTAACAAATTAGTAATTTTTCTTACCACCAAAAAAGGAATATATTAACAAGGAGATTCAATCCACATGACCACCTAATTAGTTTTGATCCTGGTGGGACGAGTAGCAGGTCCTCAAAAATCCTTCTTTATGAGTCTAGGTCGAGCTTAAACGATATAACCGTGATCTTTATGTCTCATTCTTCTATCTCATTGTATAACTCCCAATACTATGCCGCGTACTACCGAAGTGACTCAAACTTTGACCTCTTGAGACCGAGCAGAGCATCCACTTCCTCTTTTACCATTGTGCTTTTGATCAATAGAGCAAAGAACACCAAGCACAAATTTTTCGCTAGCAGGAGATAGACCCCTTTGGAAGCTTGTCGAACCATAATAGACTGAGCTCGCCCAAATTAGAAAGGAACAACTTACACATAAAGGCATCATTGGTAGAATAAAGAGACATATATTTGTAGTGGACCAAGTGACTGTCCGAGTCAATTTTTGGCTCGTATTTATTGAACTTTGGGTGGGAGAATGTGGGAAAGGTTTAATCGACTCGATCTCTAGAGTGAATGGAGTTGAGATCAACCGTTCAAGGGCAACCTCTAAACGAGTTCATACCGACGCGACACCGCACATAGCCGAATTTTGTGCGCGAGATTGGTTTATGCATTTTGTTCTAATTTTAATTCTTCCCCATGCGTGAAAGAGTTAAAGGAGTGTATGTTCATCTTCACGCACAAATCTGAAAGATTTGGATATGTCTTGCGCATGATATGCCTTTATGATTTTTAGTTTTGTTTTCTTCTTCCTTTGCTATGTATATGCCTCGAAGTCGAAGAAAAAAAATTAAGAAAACAACTCACAATGCAAATATAAAGTATTATACAAATATTTTGGATGTGATTCCACACACACAGATCGATTCACAACTCATACTAATTATTTTCGATATACTGAATGAAAAGTAGTATAAGATAACTCAGTTGTTGGATATAATATGCACACACAGTGCCAGCTCCGACATTTGAATTGTTTAAGTCCGACCTCAGCTTAATTGTTCACTTAGTATTAAAATTTACAAAAAAAAAAACAATCGGTGGGTTTCTATTTTTTTACTATATTAAAAAAAAAAATTGTTCCCCCGTGCCGGGGGTTGCCTGAGTCTGTAGGCTTGCGGGCTTACCCTCTAGTTTCGTGGCAATACTCCGGACCCCGCAACCTGATTAGACAAGTCGACCCCCATCATATTAAACAAAGTTGAAAATTAAAATCAAATAAGACTACCCACACTAAACAGTTGTACGTAATACAAAATGTGTATGTGTATTGTAATAGAGATGTAACTCGAGTCATATCACAACCTAATTAAGTAAACAAAATGGGTTTGGTGGAATGTCCAAAACTAGAAAGGTAGGTTCACGTCAACTCCCTTTCTCACGTTGAAGCTCGAAGTATCACAAAAATTTGAGGCAAGAGTTATGAATATATGAATGCATGGCTATATACGGAGTAGTTAATTTGGGACAAAATAACTAATATGTAAAAAAACAAAAATTGGCATCACAAAAAATGGATACCTATTCACTTGCAAAATTTGATTTTTTTCCCAATAAAAATATGTTCTTTTTAAATTTATGTTTTGCGAAGTGAACAATCTTTATAAACCAGAAATGGTATATGTAAGAAAATGGTCCCAATAAACGACGTCATTGATATATCTAAGATGGCTGCCACATGACGTGGTCAAAATTATTGCTCCCAACATGGTCATTTTAACATAATTCTTTCATTGGAGAGCAATATTTTTTTTTAAAAAAAGCAACGAATTCAACATAATCTGGACTTTTAAATTGTGGATGAATGCGCGTGAGTCGTACGTAGAGTTTTTTGTATTTTGTCTGTGTGTTCTTTTACTACCCAGTACTAACCCGACCTAAACATGGGGGGAGAGTGATTCGATATGAAATATATATGGGTAGTCCACCCATTAAGGTTTGAACGCATCCTTTTTCGTGCGAGAATCGCATAGATTGTGAAGGAGTACTATTAACCCGATTAATTGAGATTCTTCAAACTCGGCAATTTGAAATTTGTAACCTCCTCTAGTTACACAATGATCATGACAAGAGAAGTACTAAATACAATATATCACCGAAATATCATTGAAACGCAATGATTAAATAATGCCAACCTTCTCATACGGACACACACTAGAAATCAGCTCAAAATATTATTGGAAAAGACTTGATCTATTCAATTTTCATAAAATTGTTCATGTCAGTATTTATGAAAAACTGTTTAGATCAAGTCATTCTCGATATTGTTTTGAACTGATTTTTTGTGGGTATCCTTAAAACATGTTTTAAATACATTGAACTATTCGAATGATCAAAATTTATCAGAAAATGGGAGGTCCTCACCGTAGCAAAATGAGGAATTCCTCATTAGAAGTTCTCATTTTCTGATCAAATTTTAATGATCTAAGTTGTTCAATGTGTTTAAAACATGTTTTTAAGAGTACCCGTAAGAAATCGGCTCAAAATATTATTCAGAAAATTTTGATCAATTCAATTTTTCATAAAACTATTTCTGTCAATATTTATCAAAAACTTTTTAGATCAAGTCATTCTCGATATTGTTTTAAACACATCGAACGATTCGGGTCATCAAAATTTAATTAAAAAATAAAAAATCTGAACCATAACAAAATGAGGAATCTCCCGTTAGAAAGAGACACACAAATGTGTGTGTGTGTGTGTGTGTATATATATATATATATATATATATATATAGAGTCTCCTTCTATTGAGGGATCCCTCATTTTGTTAAAATGAGTACCTCCCATTTCTTGCTCAAATATTGATAATCGGAACCGTTCAATGTGTTTAAAACATGTTTTTAAGGGCAATTGCAAGAAATCGGCTCAAAAAAATATCGAGAAGGGCTTGATCCAAGCAATTGTTCATAAATACTGACAGGAACAGTTTTATGAAAAACTGCTTCGATCATGCTCTTCTCGATATTTTTTTGAGCCAATTTCTTGTGAGTGCCCTTAAAAACATGTTTTAAACACATTGAACGGTTCTGATTATCAATATTTGATCAGGAAATGGGAGGTCCTCATTTTAACAAAATGAGGGATCCCTCAATAGAAGCTCACTATATATATATATATATATATATGCGCACACCTTTGGATAGGTGATAGTTGGTGAGATGTCAATCCCAAACTTTTGTGCGATATTAAATGAATTTTGGCATGTGAGAGATGTAAGGTGAGGGGGAAGAATCTGGAGTTACCCCCAAAAAGAATATGACATGGTCCCATGCTTGGTTGCACAAAAAGACCTACACGAGAAATGACAAAATTCATTTTACATACAGTCATACACACACTCCGATGATGTTTTTGTCGTGTTTTTGTTTTGCTTTTTGTTTTGTGTTTTTTTAAATCTTATCTTAATGCCTAAACTTTGCAACTACTGTTTAATTATTTGAGAATATATATTCTACATAGAAAGGGAAAGCATCACTCTTGTGTCTCCCAAATTTGATAATTGCATTAATTTTTTAATTTCTAAATTGTCCCAGAATATATATATTACTAATTATTTTTGAATAATATTTTATATAAAAGGGAGAGCGCTACTTTGGTGTACCCCAAATTTGGTCACACCATCAAATAAATTAATGAATTCCTATTTAAACGTGCATGCGTGAAGCCGTCTTCTAGTAATTTTTATTTTCTACTCGAATAACTATTTAAGGAGAGGAAGAGATACAAGGGGCGACTTTAGTCCAAAGCAATTGTAAACCATCCCTGCCACTTCTCAATGTCCCTTGGCCCCCGAAAGTAAGGGTGGTTAATGGTTGAGTTTGGATAAATTTTGGTTGGTTATGTCAGCAAATTAACTCTATATATTCTCCAAATTTAGTAGGACTTTCTCTACTTTCTTCTCCCTAGCTTGAATGAAAATAATATGATAATCGGGGTCCTTGTACTTAAGAGCAACGAGTGTTTGGAGATTGAAACTCATTTGCTGAGTGAGAAATACCTTCTTTTGAATATTATGATTGCGCATGACAGTACATAAGTCTTTCAAAAACTTCGCATAATAGGATATCTGTTTTATGGCATCGAGAAACGAAATGTTAATCTTAACCTGCTTAAATAACTTGAAGATCTCAGCATTGTTGGTGGGTTTGGTTTGCACGCATAATCTCTGTGGTTACGATGATGGAAAAGAACAAGTAGAGACCATGGGACCTCCATTTTGATTTGAAGTATTTGGCTCATTATTCTTTGATTCTATCGAATTGGAAGTGGATGTGGGACCTAAAGAAGTAAAGACTTTGATATGATTGTCTTGTCAACCTCCTTATCACTCCTCAATGTGGTAAAGACTTCACCTGTTTAACATGTAAATTACTTTGGGACGATCCACTAACAAAGTTTAATACACATCATTAGCTTGAAGGTTTTCTTGGTTTCTTAGAACTATTTTGTTCTTGTCTATTCTTCTTGCTCTCCTTATGCTTTCAAAAAGAGTACAAAATTTTGTCCAGTTTATCGACAGACTTTCGTGCTTGGAATGAGCTAAATTGCATATAACCGTTGTATCTTGAGACACAAGCGCTGACTGATACCACTCTGAGGTGAAAAATGTGTTTAAGAAAACCATATGAAACATTAGGCATGCGTGCAAGCATGAACTTTGTTGACGTCTACCCAAATTAGGCCGGGGCTCAAGGGTTTGTGAGCATGAGGTCCATGGTTCGTGGTCTAGACTTGGCTTGGCTTGCTTGGGCTGGGCCTATTAAGCCTTATCATTTTACTTTCCAAAAGCTTAAATTTGTGGTTAGACTTGGGCTTGGGCTTAACCCGTAGTCATTTATGTTTAACCCATAAGTTGAAGGGTTGTATGGCTATTGAATGGTCATGAGATACAAGAATTATTGCAGTATACCAAGAGCCAAGAGGTATAACTTATGTAATAACTCAGCCAATTAATGGTTCTATATATTCTAGGATTCCAAGAGGTCTAACCAAAGTTATCAATTTTGTTCCGTAACGGTTGTACCGTTCCGGCCATTATTGCGGGTCATTTTGGTCGATATATACTGGCCGATACCGCACTATATCGGTCCGTATTTTAAAAAAATAAAAAAAATATTTTTGAATAATTAGACATAAATTGAGGCTAAAAATCTTTTTTTTTTTATGTTTGATAATTTAGTTTTATACTGTGATGCTTTATTTTGTATGTTTATATGATTTTTTGTTAAAAAATATTATTTCAAATATGTATATTAATTTTAGCAATAAATTTGAAAACATACATTGATACACACCGGTACTGGTACCGGTACGTACCATACTAGTAACAAAATCGGTACACTCGACAGTATGAGATTGATAACTTTGGGTGTAACCTATGTAATAATTTCGGCAACCACAGGTTGGTAATTGAAACTTTTCCCACATCTTTAAATTGATTCATTTTTCTTTATTTTAGATTTTTCTTACATATTATTAGTTTAAAGGTTTTCTTAGTTTCTCAAGAACTAGTATTTGGTTCTTGTCTATTCTTCTTGTTCTTCTTTTGTTTTCAAAGAGAGAGAGAGAGAGAGTATAAACTTCGTTCAATTTGTCGAGCAGTCTTAGTGTGCTGTGTGTACTAGATAGCGAACAACCATTGTATTTTGTGAGACGGATACCAATTGAAGCATATTTCAACCACCACTCAGAGGCGGCGAATCTGTTTTAAGTAAATCGCACAAGTCTCGATTTGATTAATTGTTTTCTTTTTTTGTTATTAGCAATTCAAATGAATAAAGTAGACGATCTTTTAGTTTTTTGTATTCGGTGTTGTATTATGGTATTTTTCGAATTTTAATTTTCAAACACCAACGGTGTAATATTAATGAGTTGTTTCTCTTGAAGGCTAACAAATTCTCTTTGGATGAAGACGGAAAGATTATATCAAATTGACGGATCTAACAACCTCTTACTTAAAATTGATCAATTCTAAAATTTCCAAAACCTATATGGCCAAAAATCTAAGGCTTTGTTTGGAACTTGTGGGAAGGAAAGAAAAATAAGGGAAAATATTTTAGGGGAAAAGTGAGAAGAAAATTAATTATTTACCCTTGTTTGACTTTGAAAGAAAATGAGAGAAAATATAAGCAAAAAAGTTTTTCTTTGTTTGGTTTCAAAAAGAAAATGAAGAAGAAAAAAATGAAATTAACTAAATGCATTTAGATTTTTTGAAATTTTTCTCTTCCATTTTCTCTCCCTTTTTCTTTTGTCATTTCTAGAGGATTCTAATTATTTTTGTCTTGTATTTTTTCTTTTCCTTCTATTTTAAAAACCAAACAAGTAGGAGGAAATATTTTTAATTTTCCTTTTCTTTCTCTTCTTTTCCCTAAATTCCAAACAAAGTGTAATTTACAATTGTTTAATTCTCCGTCTTCTCTAATCCTCGAATAAGAATAAATTAAAGAAAATCTTTCATATCTAAAAAGAGCAAAATCCTTAATTGAAAATATCCGTGAAGCTTATTTCAATGGGTCTTGCTAATCACAGTCCATCAGACGGTAAATAACATACACATAATATTAAATAAATACAAATATCAATGCATATTTTACTAATGATCAATATATGTATTCACGAATATCAATACGTAATTTATAAATATCCATATATATATATATATATATTTACATTATTCGTCAGCTAATTAGTGGTTAACATTTTCCTATTTCAATTTAAAAAACAGATTTCTGAATTTCGCCATTATATTCCGACAGATGTATGCCAGGTCGTGATGATTGGTCTCGAACCAGGCCAAGAGACTGGAGGGCTTTCGCAACTATTATTCTACTTTTGAGGTCCACGAATTAATGATGATATAGACTAGACATAGGATATGGTTTAATTGCGCCTAACTTATTAATTATAAGTACGTTTTGTCTCTTTTAATTTTTTTATATTTTTTATTTTTGTCTCAATTTTTTATAAATAATTAGTTCATTATATAATTATGTTTAAAAGTTAAAAAAAAATCACTCAAGACGATAAATAAGCACAAAAAAAATTATATTTTTGAAATATTCTTGTCTTTTAAAAATTATTCTAAAATTTAATTCATTATTTATAACATTTCTGAAACTTCTCGTTGAAACGAACCAAAGACAAAAAATTACAATTTCTTTACATAGAAACAAAAAATAATTAATAATAAAATTAGGTCAAATCTTAATATGCTATGTCAAATTCAAGTGGTCAGTGGTCACGGAATTTTCACGGTCTTGTCCATTAGAATGAATTCCACAAGAGTTTAATGCGGTATATGACTTCTGCAATTCCCACATCAACATAACATAGGTTGCTTCGAATTGTATCGTTCGGTATATACGTATTAATCTCATAATGGTATTGGTCCACTCATGTATAGTTCTACCCTATTTTGATCTGTTTTTGCATGTTCCGACCTGTACTATATATGCTTTTAATTTTTAGTTAATTTTTTTAAAGTAATTACACATAAACTGAGACTAAAATCATACCCTTTTATGTTTGGTAATTTAAAAAACTTTTTTTGAAAAATTCAAAGTAATATACCGGTACACATTGGAACCAATAGGTAGCATACAAATAATAAAAACGGTAGACTCACCAATACACAATTGATAACTTTGCAATATATACCACTTGGGTAAAATGCACTGACCTCCCTGGATATTTTTAATAATCGCAAAGACCTCCTCTGAAGTTTGAAAAAATACAATTACCACCTCTACTTTTGAAACTATTACACCACTTGCCCCCTCTCATTATCTTCCGTGAGAATAAGGTTACTTTTGGCTAAGATAATCATAATAGTTTTGAAAAATGCCTGAAGCGATTCATAATGTCTATAAAATAGAAAAAAACTCTCCCTAAGGCACATAACTTTTGTTTATCACTTTACCTTACTAATGGTATGCAATATCTTTTATTTTAGTTAATTTTTTTACACATGCATTAGTTGATTATTTATTTATTTATTAATTTAATTTATTCCCAATTATAAACATGTCATCTAGCACCGAAAGCGTTTAGAGTCCAAGTGCTTGAGCAGACATGACTCTGCATCGTATTATGCACTGTTTATTAATTTGGCAACTGAAACCATAAAATGTTGGAAGTTATGTTGGCAAACTTCTATTTGCTGTAATCTTGTTGTTTATTAATTATTTGGTAACCGGAATCATAAAATGATAGAAATTACGGTATGCTGGCAAATTTCTATATATTTAGAAATGCAAGCAGAAACATCACAAGGAAAAAAAAAAGATATATATATATATATATATATATATATATATATATATATATATATATATATATATACGGGCCGGATCCGAAGACACATAAAAAAACACGTAAAAGAACACTACATCTTAGCCATTAAAATCAATGGCTAAAATTAAAACATCTTCTTTTCTCCTCTTTCTTTACACTTCTCTCTCTCCCATCCTCTGTCCCCCGGACCTCAATCATTTCTGTTTCCAAAATCTAAAAAATGAAACTACAAAACGAATACATGAAAGACAACGGATTCTCTTTGTTGCTAGTGGGTTCTTTGGGATCAGAAATCAAATGGGTCAACAACAAATTGCAGTTTGTTTGTTTTCTTCCCTTATGGTAATTGAGTCCATGAAAGATGGACAAATGTTAGTCTATGAGAGGATTGGTTCGGCATTCTATGTGCAGTGGAAATTCGGATACTTTCTAATACAATTGCCCTCAGTTTAGAGATTTCCAATTAATGGAATTGCCAATTTCTCACTTCTGTAAAAGTTCCTACACGAGTTTAACAAATTGGAAATTAAACAAGTTTTTGAAAAACACACTGAGTCGGAAAACAATTGCTAAGAATAAAACATGGATCGCAAATTAGAACAGACGGGGGAAAACTTAGATTAAATTTTTCTTTTCTTTTTCAGGTAGAAAGATTTTCGTTGTTGGAGTTGAGTTCGCCGGATATGGAGAGGGAAAAAGTGTTGGGGAAGGAGAGAGAGAGAGAAGGGTAGAGATAATGGTTAGCATATAAAAAATAAAAAGGAGGAAATATAGGATTTTAATCTCAGCCGTTAGTTTTAATGACTGAGATAGAGTGTTTTTTTATGTGTTTTTTTGTGTGTCCTCGGATCCGACCCGATATATATATATATATATATATATATATATATATATATATATATAATATTACGTACCCTTAACTATATAATTTAGAATATCCAATAGCAACAAACTATTTTAATTTTACATAATTAAAACATAAATCAATTAACAAAATTTTATTTTGAAATTCTGAGTTCGCAGTTAATGTTGAAATATATTTTTTTAGTCAACGATGATTAGCATTTATTCAATAATAAAATCCAAATAACACGACCAAAAAGGGGTTCAAATGAGTGATATTAGTCATTGTTTAAAAATAAAATGGTCTTAAATTTATTTTTTAAGCAAATTTTATATGTTTTATATTCATTTCGTGAAGATGAATCAATTATTTACAGAAAATTTCGACAAAACTAAAAAATATGAAAAAATTAAACAAAGACAAAATATATGCAAATTAAAAACTTAGGTTGAATTGGACATAAAGAGTGAGTTCCAATCTTTTTGCAAGAAAGTAAATTCTATCAGAAGATTTTAAAATGTGAGACTCATTACTTTCTTGATAAGCGAACAGTAAAAAAAAAAGTCAAAAAAATGAACTTTTTCATCATTTCTAACAATTGAACAAGAAAAAAATAATAACGAATTGGTGTTAAACATTACTAAAATTCACTTTTATAAAAAAAATTATTTTATTTAAAAAATAATACTAAAATTCAATAGTTAAAAATATTATATTAACGAATTGAAATTAATATGTCAAAATAATAATACATTAAAAGAAAGCAAAGGCAAAAAAGAAAAAGAAAAAATATTCTTATTTAGATACTGTACCAATTGGAGAAAAAAAATGACTGATACCGCTTATTTAAACCCCTTTTGATCATGCTGTTTGAATTTTATTCTCAAATAAATGCTAAAAATTTATCATTGACCAAAAAAATATTTCAAAATTAAC
This sequence comes from Arctostaphylos glauca, assembly GCA_019985065.2. Taxonomy (NCBI): domain Eukaryota; kingdom Viridiplantae; phylum Streptophyta; class Magnoliopsida; order Ericales; family Ericaceae; genus Arctostaphylos; species Arctostaphylos glauca. The sequence continues at coordinate 23,596,587 of JAHSPW020000002.1, read as the reverse complement.
CGTGAACTCAAAATTTTAAAATAAAATTTCATTAATCGATTCATGTTTTAATTGTGTACAAATAAGTTGTTGCCATTGGATATCCAGATTATATAGTTAAGGGTAATCTTGTAATTTTGTTTGTAAATTTAACGGCATCTCTTTGAAATTAACAGTAGGGGCAAATGATCTAATGCTTTCAAAAGTAGGAGAGAGTATTGCTTTTCTATAACTTCAAGGAATATATCTGCATTTGTCATTGCATTTTCGAAAACTTAAAGGGACGTCTCTACATTTGTCAATAACCTCAGGGGACGTCAGTGCCTTTTACCCAACCCATTTTTGTAAACTATTTTATCGTTCTGACCTCTGGCATATGTCTGAATTCACTTGGGTCTACTGTCTTTGGACGCTTCTCTCGTTAGACTGGCTACATGATGTTTATCGCTAGGGAATTGCTATTTGCAAGGAAATTCACAGGAAATCGCGCAAAGGTCATATGGCGGAGTGAGAAAAGGAAAGAAAATTTCAAGCAAAGAAAGACCCCAGCCATGTAATCCTTGCGCGATTTCCTACGGACTTCCTTGCGAATAGCAATTCTCTTATTGCTATGAGTACAAATGAGTACAAATAAGGCATACAAATCATGTAAAAATGTCAGAGTGGGTGAGCCCCCCCAGTCCTCTCTCCTCCTCCTCTTTCTCTCTCCTCTCCTCTCACATTTATACATGGTTTGTACATCTTCATTTATACCCATAACAAAATTCATACATGATCTGCCTGCAGGAACCTACGTCCAAACTAATACCTTGTTTGGTCTCAATAATGTGGCAAGAATCATTCCATCTGAAAATTCTTCCAATTATCTTATCGTGCTCTAATTAATCCTTAGAAATGGATTGAGAAATCTCCTATATAAGTAAACTAAATGATACTATAGGTATTTTTCTGTCTCCTGTAAACGTGGTCTTCTTTAAAATAGAGAAACTTCAGTTTCTCAATGAACTACTATCTGATCACTTTAACAATCTCAAACCTTGACACATTAACCAAATTCATTTTATATTGTTGGCTCATGAAAAACTCTCCGTATAACATTGATTTGTGATCACAACCTTGATTTTTCATGAAATAAATCTAGTTCAAGATTTTGTACGCATTGTCATCGTTTTTTCAGTATCGTATTTATCACGTAGGATCAGATCATCCTAATCGTGAGAGTTACAAAAACTTCCCAATCTTTAAAATTTTTGTTCGACATTCACAGTTCATAGATTAGCACAATATTTCGTAACCAACATCGTTGTTATGGCTCACATATTTTGTGAGGTCAACTTCTCTTCCTAGTGCTCTTAGGAATTTGCAACCTTACAAACTGTGGGAAATAAGAAGTCTATAGCAAAACAATATCGTTTTAGTATAAAAAATATTATCCAAATACTATTTTAATTGTTGAAAAAATATTTTATACATTAAAATAACATGAATCTGATACATAATACGTCTTGATGTGCATTTGGACAGCAAGAAATATTTCATTAATATTGTGCTGACAAGAATGTCGGGTATGGAGTTTCTTTGTAGTCACTTTTTTGTTTTTGTTTGAATAAAGTAGCTTCAATCATTGATATTTTGGGATCCGGAAAGTTCTATATATTTCTTACAACAAATAATGAATGGGGAATTCTGATATTAATATTAAAAGATATTAACCATCGCTCATTAGGTTACGAATAATATGCAAAAAGTATATCAATATTTATAAATTTTGTATTGTTATTCGTAAATATACACAGATATTCTTAAAACATATATTGATATTAATATTTATTTGTCTTTATATATATATATATATATATATATTATCTATCACTCTTTAGGTGATGAATAACAAGACTTTTTAATATTTAATACAACTGGAATTTTCGTTTTTATAATCATAGCTTTATGAGTATGGAGTCAAAGGACTATTAGTGGACGGAAGAACTTTATATTTTTCATCTCAGATCTCAAGTTGTTTTTCAATCTTTCAACGTGGTAAAATTTTGCTTTATTACATTCTTTGTGTTTTTTGTCCACTTGCAAGTGAATTACGGTCTTACCCTTCGGACTGTTGCCAAGTCTTCACATGAAAGGCTAAAGAGTCCAGTTTTTGTTCAAACTTTTTTCACCCTACTTCGTGGAGGATTATCTCGAGATTTTATTTCGATGATTGAAATAGTTTATTTTGTTTTAATGAATTTCTTTAGTTATCAAAAAAAAAAAAAAAAAAATTTAGCTGAATCGAATATTGGTAAGTGTTTGAACAAAAAATCTAATTTTTTAAGCTTTAAAAATTAAAATTCCACTAGATCGAATATCGTTAAGTACTTGAACTAAAAATCTAATTTTTTTATTTCGAAATTTTTAATTTTTAAAACTTTAAAAATAAATTTTTAATTTACACACTTACCGATATCCGTTTGAACGGAAAAAGAGCATGGTAATGATAACAGGAGGAGAGTTGAAAGCTATTTATTTATTCAAAGCACAATATCCTATATTTTTCATGTCTGTGAAAATCAATTCTCAAATACATTATTCAGATTTTGGTCCCTTGAGAACTCCTCCCTCTTTTCATTTTGATCTTGAGCTAAAAATAACTCTAAAATCTGCTTAAAAAGATATTCTGGAAAGCTACCATTTTAATTGTTGTATACTCTGTTTTGTATTTTGCAAATCTACAAATTTGGACAATAACTGAATATTCATTAGAACCTCGGTCGAATTCTAGACTCTAGAGGATCAATATAACCGTCTGATAACATGGTCAATTAAAATTGAAAAAAGTCACATTTTAGGTTCACAAGAGTTGATAGCACCTAAGAATTAAAAATATTAAACATATATGAATTATAATGACCTGAATTTTTTAGATAAATAAAATTTAAAATTTAAAATATTTAATGGTATTTTCTATAATTGTTTAACATTTAGTTGTTAATTAAATCAATATTTAGTTTAACTATGCAATTGAACGGTGAGAATCGCAAGTACATGTGTGAAGGTGTAGGGTGCGGAGTACCGGAGCATTTTTCTTAATATACCTCCCTTACACCGGATATGAACGTTTGTTCTTTTTCATGCATGGTATATCCACAAGCCATGAACCTTCTCAGATTCTTAGCCTTTCCTAACCAAGTTCATCTTCCATTCCCTTGATTTTTCCCCTAGATAATATGTTCACACTGATATAACACCTACAAATACCCACCATATTTCCTTTTCTTCATCGCTGTGAAATAACTTGACCATATATTGTTGATAAACAGTTATCATGCAATCCATGCTGCTGGTTGTCCTATTGCCATACTGTTGATATGTTGTTAAAATATCTGAAAGACAGTCGTTATTCTGCCGATTTATATTGTGAATGTTACGCTAAACATGGAAAAATCTAGAATTGTACGTTAGAGACATTGGTGTGAATGACACTCGAGCAAGACGACAAAGGGTGGTACACATCTAGTGACACTAAGGTTAAAGAAATGGACTAATAACAGATTTGGGTGGCTCCATCGTGGCGATTTGGGTGATGGTTGTCGATCCATTTACTTTTATGTATTGAAGGACTCTAACTAAAAAGTGTTAGAGATGGTTGAGGGTGGCTTTGTACCCCGAAGGGGTCATAATCATAGTTTTGGACCACCTTTAACTAGAAGGAGAAGTAGTCAAGATTCGTTGGGCTGGACCTAATACGTCACGTTCGTTGTAAGATCTAGGTAAGGTGACGTAGGGATTGACTTGAGTGGATAGTAAAAGGTCTATTCGTTGCAAAATTGTCGGTGACTTAATTGGGTATATATATCACCCAAGTCTAAGTTCACTATGGTCTCGTGGTATGTAAAAACTGATCAATCTTAACTGAGGACCTTGCGCTAGAGTCAAATGGTAAGATTCGGATTCTTGAAAAGGAGATTCCTATATACCTTAAATGAAAATTAATAATGAACTAACGTGTCTACTTTTAATGTTTATGCATATCCTATTATGCTTTATTATTTGGGTTTTGTCGGGTAGTATTTTCTACCGCGCTCAAGAATGATTTCGCTGTCCCTGTCGTTTCATCCCAAATATAAAAGAGAAACCGAAAATGTAGTCCAAGTAGGAGGTGCTAGGCTATGGAGATGAAGATTTTAAATCATACTCTTACAATGCTCTGTACTGCTTATTTTTAGTTGCATGTAAATCTGATTTGAATATTTTGGTAATTACACGTGGACTTCCGCAACCTTTTGACTTTCAATAAATGAAGTCATTTCCTTTTAAAATATTCGTTTAAATTAATATTCAGATTAAGAGAAGTTTTAATAACGTTGTTGAAAAATCAGAGCGTTAAACGAATGTTGCAGTAGAATTTAGTTGTTGAGCCATTGCTAAGTCTAAGTTTGTGTTTTCAAAAAGTTTAAAAGTTGATTTTAGTATTTTAGATTCTAAAAAACAGTTTTGATTGTAAAAAATTCTTCTCTATGTGTATTTGAGTTTATAGGGATCTCTAAAAGCTGAAAAATAATTTAAAATCTGGCTCGGAATAAGCTGGGTTTCGGGTATTTTTGGACTAGATTTTAAAATCTATGTTATTGAAAAGCTAATTTTTAAATTATTTGTAATAGATATAATTAGCTTTAGGTACAGTTTAGCCATCCTTTTACAGCTATCATAATTCTTAAACAGATTTATCTATTTCTACTGAACTTCAACTCTATAAATAATTTGAAATCGGTGTGTTCGTTTTGAGTTTCTGACACAATTTTTAGAAAAAAAAACTCTAAGATATTGTTTGATATAAGTGTTTCATAAAAAATCTGAGAGTTAAATTTTTTCGACATTTTCAAGGCGTCTTTCTTTCTCTCTCTTCTTTTATAGAGAGGAAGTTATTTGGAAAAAAAGTAAAAAAATTTAAAAAATTTGTTCCAGAAACTTATTTGGAAAAAAAATTTTCCAAACAAGCAAAACGAACACACCCTAATCTAAAGTTTATCCATCACTACCGTAAACACCCGCACCCCTTTTATATCAGAGTTTCAATACATAGTTCGGAAAAGGGTAATAATATGTCACGAACTGGGCTCAAAGTCTAACCGGCCCAAGTTAGATAGCAATTTCCGGGCCCAATGTCCTACGACACCAACTAATTGAATTCTGAATTTCAGCAGTACCCTATATAAAAAGCTCATTTTAATTGACCATTATCAATTAATTGATATTAATTGCATCCAATATAAGTTCAAGACTCAAAACATATCTATCGACTAGAGCTCAACTTTGATAGTAACTGCTTGTCAATTCTAACCGCCTTATTCAATTATCCAAGATCTAAATCAGTATCTCTTAATTCCTAGACTAAAGTACATTGTGAATAAATTCTTCCCTTGACATTGTTATATCTTAATGCAGATTTAATCTTTTAAATCTTGAAGCGAAAGTTCCAAAAATTTTAGATTTATATGGCACACTAAGAGAGGGTGTTGCAGTAGTCCCCATCCAAAAACTACTTCACCTTATTTCCAACCCAATGGTTCCGGTAATTCTAAGCATTTTAATACCCCCATGTAGAATGGTGGGAGTGTAAAAGTTCTTCACCACAAACCTTTGCAAACAAGGAAAACTTCATACACAGCTAACCAAAACACAAGCTTATTTTACGATTCCCTCTCTTAAAACACACCCCACATGCACAAAACAAAACCCTCCCAAAAACAAACACAACAGGGTAGCTACCATCATTACAAAAACCATCACTTCTTATCAGCTTGGCGATGAGTATCCTCGCATTCCATCACCAAAACGCCCATGCACTCAGGATGTTCCTCTCGTTCCACCACCACCACGCCTTTGCCCTCGTCGTCGAGGCGGCCGACGTCATTGAAAGTCTGCCCCGCCATCTGATCTGCAGCTTTGAGGGTTGCCGCTGCCTCTCCAACTGGAGTACATTCTACGTCAACAAGCACAACATTAACCTCCTCTCGCTTCCTCCTGTCGTAATCACTGTCGAAATCCTCGTCTTGTAGTCTCAATGCCTCCATTTTTTGACTGTCCTCTGTGCCTCCAAATTTATCCTGCAAAATGGCAATCCCTCTAGTCATTTAAGCCCCATATGCTTATAACCCTCACCCGCTAATCATTTGGGAAGAAAAAAGAATAACAAGAACACAATGAATAATGCAGACGTCAAATAATGCGAAAATTAACGTGTTTCTTCCGGTGTAATTTACTCAATAAAGTTGCTACTTCCAAACTATAAGCTGCTTTTTGTGAAGATCACAATCAGGATGAGCAAATTTTTCCTGTTTAAATCTCTTTTCATTTCCCTTCTAAATATATAACTTCTACTACTTCGTTTACGTACGCTAAATAATAAGATTAATCTCAACATTAGCTAGCTTCAAGGCTAAATTTGAGACATACTAATTGCAATAAATATTTTCACATAAAACGTTGAATTGCCAAACAACAAATAAATTAGAATGGATTGAGTTTTTATGGACTAAAAACAACAAATACAAAGTTTGCCAAATTAGTACAAACGAAGCTCTGAGCATTTTCGGTGGGGAAACACAAAGAAAAGAGAAAGAAAGACATGACTAAAAGTCTAAAACAAAGAAGTCATGATAACCATATAGACATCATTTTGCCTTCTTTTTTTTTTTTTTTTTGTGAAAAGAGCAGAAATCAAAGACGACTCACCTTGTTATCCTCACCACTCTCTTCCTTCCTCCCAGTGAAGAACTCCACAGCCCTTTTCGCCTTATCCACCGCCGTATCCTTCAACTCCGCAATCTTCCCCACAGCTGTGTCCTTCGTCTCCTTGGATTTCTCCGCAGTATAATCCTTATACTCCCCCGCCTTTGCCGCCGTACTATCCTTCGTCTCCTTGGCTTTCTCCGCCGCATAGTCTTTATACTCCCCAGCTTTCTCCATCGTCTTTTCCTTTGCCTCCTTCGCCTTCTCTACGGCCGTATCCTTGTATTCATTTACTTTTCCCAGAGTTGAATCCTTAGTTTCCTTCGCCTTCTCCGCCGTTCTATCCTTGGTCTCCTTGGTTTTCTCCGCCGCATAATCTTTATACTCCCCGGCTTTCTCAGTTGTCTTTTCCTTGGCCTCCTTTGCCTTCTCTGCGGCCGTGTCCTTTGCCGCCTTTGCCTTCTCTGCGGCCGTGTCCTTCGCCTCCTTCGCCTTCTCCGCGGCCGTGTCCTTGTATTCATTTACTTTTCCCAGAGTTGAATCCTTAGTTTCCTTCGCCTTTTCCCCCGCGTAGTCCTTGTACTCACCCACCTTCTCCTTCGCTTGCTTCGCCTTCTCAGCCGCGGTATTCTTCGTCTCCTCTGCCTTCTCCTTAGCCCTTTCTTTCACCTCCTCCGCCTTCTCCTTGGTCATTTCTTTTCCCTCCTTTGCCTTCTCCGTGAGCCCCTCGGAACCTTCTTCCCTCCTTCGATCTTCAAAAGATTCGTCACTCTTTCCGCCCGTAACCGCATCCTTCGCCTGCCCCAAGGTTTCCGTAACCGACTTCAAAATGCTCCCAATAACACCGGGTCTTTCCTCTCCTCGATCGTCGTATCGCGGTTGATCGTCTCTTCCCGTCTCCCTATTCACACCAGTAACCTCGCCTACCTTCTCCTTTGCTTGCCTCGCCTTCTCAGCAGCTGCCTCCTTCGTCTCCTCCAGTTTCTCCGCAGCCGAATCCTTCGCCTCTCTCGCCTTCTCCGCTGCGGAATTCTTCGTCTCCTCTACTTTCTCCTTCGCAGCCTCTTTCGTCTCTTCCGCCGTCCGTTTAGCCTTTTCTGTGGGCGGGGACTCGGAACCATTTTCTTCCCTCCTCATTTGATCGTCGTCAGAAGTTCCCGGAGCCTTTCCGGTGACGGTCTGTTCGAGAGTTTCTGCAACCGACTTCAATATGTTCCCTACAACACCGCGCTTTTCCTGATCAGACTCCAATATTCCAGCTGCTCCTCTTTCTTCTCCATACTGTTGTCCTCTCCTCTCTCTGTTTACATCACTGAGCTCGGCCGCTGCCATTCTAGCAGCTACCTCAGCTCTCTCCATCTTATCTTGCGTCGACGCCATCTCTTTCCTCACTCTCTCTCTCTCTCTCTCTCTCCCTAATGCCGGAAAGTCACAACACAGATTGTATGGGACAGGGACTGTAGAAAATTGTATAAATATATACAACAAAGAAGGGATATGTTTCGTTAAGAGAGACGGAGCTAACGAGGGAAAGGGGATGTGGACTGGGTTTGAGTTTTGGGAGTGATGACACGTATTTCATAAGTGGGTGACAAGTGGTGAATTGGGATGGTTCGTGTGGACACGTAGTTGCATGTCAAGATTTGAGGGGGTACACCTTTTTGAAGGCCTCCTTATCATCATGCTAGTGATTCACCCAATGGTGGTTGATTCACTACTCTATTTCCAAACTTCGATTTTATTGTGAACTTAATTACTTAAAAATTAGGATAAATTGCATTGACATCTTCTGGGATTTGTGACAAATATAAGAATCTCTTTGAGATTTTGATAAATGTGCTGATCTTCTGTACTTTAAAAATTCATTAGTAGATTCTTTTTCCTGTTAATTTTTGTTAAATTCTTAATCATATAAATTAGGTTGTGTTATGTACTAAAAATGCCATTTTATTAACCCTTATTTCTATAAAAATAAAATTAATTATTAATTGCCTTAATATTTTGATTAAATTATTAAGATTTTTTTTTATCTTTAACACAAACATATATTTAAAAAATACATAATGTCTAATCTTACCAAAGTGATTCTCAATAATAATTATAAAAAAAAAAAAAGAGATAAGGTATACACATACAATGAATTAGTAATTTGCATGTACTTTCCGTAAATAAAATATATGTAGGAAACAGAAAAATAACCAAACATGTAAAGTAAAAAAATATTTATTTTGATTAAAAAATAATATATAAAAATAATTATGCAAAATTGACCAAAGTTAAATTAATTACATAGAAGGTAAGCTACATTGATTTTTATTTTTTTTTCAAAAAAAATCACGAGATATTTTTTCTTTATGTTATATGTTAGGATGTAAATGTGTTTTCTATTATATAAATTTTTTATTTTAACCTGTGAATATATATATCTCATCCAATCAGATATACTAAGATATATCAATTCTTTACATTATTATGTATGCAATTTTGATCAAACTTTTATTTTATTTTGTGGTATCTTTCCGCCAACTAAGGCCAAAGATTACGTTCTGATCCAAAAAAAAATTTACGCAAATTTTGACCCAAAAAAAAAGGTTAGAAAAAATACTACAAATTTACCAATTATTTTTATGTGTGACGCTAGTATTTGAGTATGTAGAAGATCCATGTTGCGGAGGGTATTTTCCACTATATTTTGTTTGCCCTAAGGAAAGCAATATAAACACGAGCTCATTTCTATGTAACACTCAATCAAAGTTCATGCTTTGGGATATCACGCCACAAAAGCTGTTAATATAATAATTGCAGAAAATTTATTGAATGGTGATGTATCAAAGTTCATTTCTATGTAACACTTGATCAAAATTTATTTCTATATAGAAGCTTTAGTACTCCGGTTAACATTCAAGATGTAAAAAAGTAAGTACGATAGATTGGTAATGCATATGTACTTTATAGATAAAATAAATGTAAAAAATGAAAATAATCAAACAATAAAGTAAAAAATATTTACTCGAATTAAAAAATTATAATTTGTACGAATAATTATACAAAGTTAACAAAATTTAAGTTTAAAATTCTAATACAAAAGGAAATATTATGTTAAAGTTAAGTTACATTGACTTTTTTTTAACAAATCCATGAGAGTTATTTTTCTTGATATAATAGGTTAAGATGTATATATGCTTTCTATTAGATGAAACACATATATAAGACGAAAAAATAACGACATTCATTAAGTAAAAAAGTTATTTTTTATAAAACTAATAGCTAAAACTTAAGATGCATACGTAATTTTACAAAGTTGACTTATATAATTCATGTCTAATTTCATTTAGCAATTAAAGCTCGAATAGGAAAAGGAAATTGAAGCACCATAGGAAAAAAAATTAAAGATCATGACAATTTTGTTATGAAATAGGCTAAAATATTTATGTGTAATATATAAAGAATACGAATATAACAAGATGTGGTAAATATAATTTTTATAAAAAAATAATTGTGAAAATATAAGATACATATTTATTTACACAAATTTGATAAAAAATAAATAAAGTCTATATAACAACACGTATATCATATGAAAATATAGTTATATAACCTATATTTTTATACAAACACATGTATTAATAGATAAAATATGTAGAAAAAAGAGATAAAAGACTAATGAGGGACATTTTAGTCTTTTATCTATCAAAATTAATGTTTTTTTGTAGAAAAATTAATAAAATTAGGAATCTTTTAAATAATTTTTAAAGTAGGGGAGGTCAGTGCATTGTTTAAAATTTCAGAAGAGGTACCTGCATTTGTTAGAAACATTAGGGGAGATGAGTGCAATTTACCCTACAAAACTAATTTCACTATGACTAAGGCTTTTTTGCTCTTTTTTTTCGGGTATTAATATTATTATTTTCTTTTGAATTTTATCGAGTTTACAATAATTTTTTAAATAAATTAATTGTCATAAAAAATAAAAAATTATGAATAAGGCCCAAATAGTCCAGACAATATTCTAAAAATTATAGGTTTTGGATAGGTCGCTTGAGCAAGCTACTGTAAAACTGATTTTGACTTATTCTTTTTTGACATTCTACAAAACATAACAGAGTCTGGAATTTGATAAGCGAGCTTGAGCGAGCTTTTATTTTCTAGATTCTATAATTTTTTTGGATAATTATGAAAATCTTGCTTGAACAAAACTTAAAAACATCATTTCTAAATATAAAACCTCAATTAATAACAGAAAACAAAATCGTAATAGTTGGAGGCATAGATCCCTACCTCAAACGCGAAGTAGACAAGGAATCAAAGATGAAATTGGCAAAAATTGAGCAAGACTTCCACTATCTCAAGAACTCAAAAGCGTCACAATTTCTCTCTCAAATCTTATTAATCTCTCTGATAATGAAAAAGATACAAAGGGAAATTTAGCTAAGGTTTTACTAGCAATAACCCGTGCTATGCACGGGACTTGTAAAATAAAATAAAAAATATTTTATTATGTTATTATATATATTTTTTAAATTTTAATAATAATTTTCTATCACAATAAAGTAATGTAAAGTATGTAATTTTCATAGCATGTGCAATTTGAAAAATATTCAATATCTTATTCTAAATTTATTTTTGGTGAAGCATTAAGATTAAGATCTTAAAGACTAAATAATTTGCTACCATAAGCTCTAAGCTTTAAATAATTCGGTCGGTTTAGCAGTTCGGCTAGGTCTAAATTAATTTGGTCAAGTATTCATTCAATCTCATTTATAAGAGAAATTTGAAAAAAACATCTAAATTTAATAATTTAAAATAATTAAGAATAGCTTCTGAAAATGAGATTGCCTAATTATGAATCATTCTACGTATTATTTTATCATAAAAATAGTTTCAATATTTTTTTAATAGAGTAATAAAACAAATATAATTTTTACAAAATAAATTAAAGCAATATTTATCTACCTAATACCAGAAAATAGAAAAATAAATTCAACTTAATATTTAAAATTTGTAATTGACAAAAAAATATGATATTGATTAGTTAGTTTTATATAAGTTAAAAATGAATTACTTTAAAACCTAACTAAGAAGCATATAAAAGTTTCAATTAAGATACTCTTTCAGCCTAATAAAATTATAAATTCATTGTGTAATTAAGATTTTTATCCAATTTAACTTTCAACAGGTGAGTATTAATGCTAATAAAATTTAGTAATTCATATATTACCTAACTCAGGCTATCGTGAAGATATTATAAGAATAAACTCTCATACATCATAATAACTCATCTAACCAAATTCAAACATATTTAGTATAATTCATCACTTTCGTTGTTCTTTTCAATACGTGAAATCTTTATATCTTTTACTTCAAATTTTGAAAACAAAAAGAAAGTCAAAGTTCAAACTTGTAATCCTTTATTTTTCTATTTTATCTCATTTGACTTTATTTTTAATCGTCAACCTACTTAACTGATAAAATTAAAATCGCCTAGAAAATTAGTCAACTCATCAATTTTAAAGATGAGCGATTTTGCAACAGGTAAAAAAAATATAAACTTGCTTAGAATGAATTGATTAAAATATAAACTCAACTGACTCAATCTAATCTAGGCACATCTTTACGGCAACAGTTCTCAACCTCATTAATAATAGCAAACACTTGTGGTTATATAAATCTATTTTAACCATTATGCGTATAAATGTTTTTAAAAAATCATTATGAAAGTATTTATAAAAAAATATAGGATAGTTATAAAAAAAAAAAAGATGATACTTTTATTTTATATTTTAAAATCAGAGATAGTGAAATGTTGTAAGATTATATATTTAGTTGTTTGTAAAAAGTTGTGGACTAAAATTTCTTTTCTTTCTATGTAAGAATAAGTATATTTAATTTATTTGTACTTTTATTTTAAAAATCAATCTCTGTGTAAATTTTTAAATATTCTACTTATTTGAATAGATATGTAAATGTGTATTTATATTTATATGTATGTGTAGATATGGATAAGTAGAAAAAGTTATGAAAATAGAAATATTACGAAATATGGTAAGTTTTTAAATTTGAATTCAAAAAAGATTCAGTTAGTTTAAAGTAACATGTATTACTTTAAAATCTTAATCACAAACCAATCTGTTTTTGCCACTTGTCGCTCTCAGGGCGACTCTCACGAAAAGTCGCCCTGCAATAATATATAGTATAGATAGGGAAATCTCTCATATCCAACACCTTGATGACAATAAAATCCCTTAATCTCAAAATCAATGGCCATAAAAGCACAATTTTTTCATTAACTCTTAATCTTCAGATTAAATCACCATAATGTTGTCCAATTAGACTTAAAAAAATTAGTTATTTCGTAAAATCCCATTAAACTGCTATTTAAACAAATAAAAAACTGATTTCTCATCATCAAAGCCATGAATGATCATAAACTGTAAAGCTAAATTTCGAACAGATCGCGTAAGCGCGCTCGCCTTAAATAATTTAAACTTGTATTTAAAATAAAATTATAGTAAAATTAAAAGTCCTAATTATAGTAATTAAACACAATGGAAGAATGATTTAAAATAATTTAAATTTGTATTAAAAATTCGGATTATTACGGAATAACATGAGATTTTTCAAAACATGGTACATTGACATCAGCAAGCCCAATCAAAGAAATAAAGAATGAAAGTATAACGGTAGAGGAACTGAAAGAGAATAATTTGTAAAGAGTAAGGAATAATAGTTGTGTATTTGTTAATACCAAAGGAGAGGATAGTGGAGGTATGTGAAATTTATCCTTTTCTATTTTGTCTATATTATAATATCATTTATGTTCTCAGGGACTATCATTTAAGTTATTTACATAAAGGAAGAATTAAATTACTAATATAAATTGTGTGCATGTACTGATATTAATACATAAATTAATTATATGAATTTATTTCTTGAAACTTTACTAATATACTCCAGTGGTCGTATTTACGTAATTATTATCATTTCAGATTATATTTGTTTGTTGATGTTGTCATTTTTGTGATACTAGTATTTTGATAATTCAAGGTGGTCGAATTAATTTGAGAGAATTTAGATTAAATTATTTCTCATAACCACAATGCGTATTATTATTGTTTTCAATTTTTACATGATTTTCCGTCCAATATATTTTGATTTCTCATTCATCTTGGAGAAGTATGAAAGTATATACATTATACAACACGAAAAATAGAAAAAAATATTTTTTACAAAAGTTTTTGTTTTTTTCAGACTGTAAAATTCACCCATAATCATGTACACACTACACGTGCATATACACATATATAATTTACATCCACGGATTTCCGTGGGATCCCGTGAGAGCAAGTTTACCACTCTATACCTTATTTTGATGTTGATACAATGCAAGTAGATTATCGCCGTTGTGTCGTTAAACTTGCTTGCGTGATTCTAGATATGTTGGAAATGATAAGTTTAGTTGTGTACAACCGTTGTGTTGCCTGATTTTGCATAAAATTTATATAATTGAAATATGGAGAAAATGTCATTTGAACGTTATGAACACTGGTTTGAATGATACCTGAATAAGATAACAGAGGGTGCCAGGTGTGCATTATAAGTAATGGAATGTGTAGAGACACCTAGAGAGGTGTGCGTAGTAAAAATGTAAAACTAGTTAGGTGGCCCTGCTATGGCGAGTTGAAGTTGAGGGTCGACCTATGTTGATTATGTTGTTATGTTGAAAGGACCTCAACTGGGAAGTGTTGGAGACGGTTTATGGTGACTTAAGAGACGTCTATGATGGCAGCTCCAGACCCCGAGATAGTGACAACCAGAGTTTTGGGTGTCATTGAATTAATTAAGGGGAAGCAGTTAAAATTCACTGGTACCTGACTTGGTGATGCTATGTTCATTGGGATATAGATAAGGTGAGATAATTATTGACTTGAGTAGAAAATAGAAAGTCCTGTTGAAGGTCAACAACTGTGATTAATTTTTGGGTGAGATAATAATTTTTAATTACACTTAAATGAACTTTTTATTACGGTCAACAACTATGATTAAATCTCGTGACTTATAATCACACTCCAATCAATCGCGCTTTCAAAACCGTGATTAAAAGATAAAGATCATAGTTTTTTATGTGTTATTTTAGCGGTGTACCTTATCGGGCCAGTATTCAAGTCGAGTACATAATCTCAAACTACGAGCGCAGTGTAAGTGAGTACCAGTCAATATCAATTGAAGACCCTGTGCTGGAGTTGGAGGGTAAGGTTCAGTTTCTGTAGGTGGTGAATCATAGAAACATTAAACGGAAGAAATCGTAACACCTACGTATTACTTTGTTGTTCAGGTTATTTCAGTTGTTATTATTTATTCTGTCATATATCATGTTTGTATGTTGTCCTTTGGGTTTGATTTTTTTGGATATTTTTCACTGCTGAGTTTCATTACTTATTGAAGCAACTTCTTTACTCTTTGCATTTCATGTGAGATGAAAATGAACAGACGGAGACCTCGCTCGAGCAAGAAGAGCCGACTGTTGCCAAGAAAGAGTTCAACAACGCATGGCTACCATACTCATAGTTGCTCTGTGTTTTATTTTGAAATTACCATGTAAATCCATATGGTTATTTTTGTCATTTTCAATTTCAAACTTTGCAAATCTATTTTTAATATTGGTTTAATATAATAATTATGGAGCTTCTTTTAATTCTTGTCTCAACAAACGAAATAAAATTAAAGGAATGTAATAATATTTCAAGAACTCGGAGCATTACAATTTGGTATTAGAGCATAGGTTTTGCCACTTTGCAATATTGGGTCAATTGGGTAAATCACATTTCAGAGTGTTTTATTTTATGATAGATAGTTAGACTTCTAGTTGTTCAGTTTATTTGACTATTGTGCGCTACTTCTGTAAGTTTGAGGGTAAGGTTCAGTTTCTGTAGGTGGTGAATCATAGAAACATTAAACGGAAGAAATCGTAACACCTACGTATTACTTTGTTGTTCAGGTTATTTCAGTTGTTATTATTTATTCTGTCATATATCATGTTTGTATTAGGGGTGCTCACGGTCCGGATTGGTCCGGATTGGCATGAATCCAATCCTAATCCGCGAGTCACAGTTTTTTGAAAATGCAATCCGTGTCCAATCCAAAAGTCTCACGGTTCGGTTCCAATCCGAACCGCGAGTCACGGATCGGTTCCGGATTAATCCGCGGATTTTCAATTTATTCGGAAACAAACAAAGGTAGTAGCCAGTAAGGCACGCACGTACCAAATGCACTAACTAGAAAACTTATATTACAACAAAGGCAGATAGTTATAACTTATAAACTCAAATAAAACAACAAAGGCAGCAAGCATATTGTTACTTCCAAACTTCCACACTTCCAGATCACTCACAATGGTTACTTCCATTGCAGTAACAAACAGAGGCAGTCACAAACAGAGGGCAGAGGCAGTAGCAAATAGTTTAATCATTAACAATATCTATATAGTATATAACTATAAAAGTGATAAAAAATATATATATATAAAAATTATAAAATTATATATATATATATATTTTAAAAAATTATATATAATAAAAATCTCATGGTCCGGATCGGTTAATCCACGGTTTCAAAATCAAAATCCGTGTCCGATCCAAAAGTCACGGTTTTTTATTTTTTGAATCCGTGTCCGGACCATTAATCCACGGTTAAAATCCAAAAGGTACGGATCGGTTCGGTCCGGACCGGATTCACGGTTCACCGGTTTTTTTGAGCAGCCCTAGTTTGTATGTTGTCCTTTGGGTTTGATTTTTTTGGATATTTATCACTGCTGAGTTTCATTACTAATTGAAGCAACTTCTTTACTCTTTGCATTTCATGTGAGATGAAAATGAATAGACGGAGACCTCGCTCGAGCAAGAAGAGCCGACTGTTGCCAAGAAAGAGTTCAACAACGCATGGCTACCATACTCATAGTTGCTCTGTGTTTTATTTTGAAATTACCATGTAAATCCATATGGGTATTTTTGTCATTTTCAATTTCAAACTTTGCAAATCTATTTTTAATATTGGTTTAATATAATAATTATGGAGTTTCTTTTAATTCTTGTCTCAACAAACGAAATAAAATTAAAGGAATGTAATAATATTTCAAGAACTCGGAGCATTACAATTTGGTATTAGAGCATAGGTTTTGCCACTTTGCAATATTGGGTCAATTGGGTAAATCACATTTCAGAGTGTTTTATTTTATGATAGATAGTTAGACTTCTAGTTGTTCAGTTTATTTGACTATTGTGTGCTACTTCTGTAAGTTTGACATATTACTTTTTACATTGTCAGATCTCTTATTCAAAACATGAGCTTGATGTATTTTTAACCACTAGCTGGTTAGATCAAACCCTTTCCAATAATATTTTGAGTTGATTTCTCGCGAGTACCCTTAAAAATATATTTTAAACACATTGAACAGTTCGGATCATTAAAATTTAATTAGAAATAAAGAGTTTAAATATTAGTCTAATATTGGTCTAAAAAAGTGTTGGTCTATATAGCTTTTCCCTATATATATGTGTGGGCGTGTGAATTAATAAAAAAATAATAGATTTACCGACTAAATCATTTTTGGTTGCCAAAAGCAATATTTTCCGACTAAATATATATAAACTTTTTTTAGACTTTAAAATATATATAAAAAGATGGCATTTCCTGACCAAATAGTGTCTAGTCGCCAAAGGCTTCCTGACCAACTGTTTTGTGGTCGCCAAAAATGTAACCTTTGCTGACCAAATAATATTGTTGCCAAAAGTCACACATTTACCGACTAAAATATTAGGTTCAATGTTTTCGCGACTAAATATTTTAGTTGCCAACTACACCACTTTTTGCAACTAATTTTAGTCGCCAAAAGTGATTTTTCTTGTAGTGAACCCCAAGGGTATGTACATTGGTCAATGACTTGTTGGTTAGTACATATTCATATTTACATTCATAAAATGTATATAATGGAGTTTCGTATTAAAGTATACATAACTATTTAGCCAATATTATTGAGGGAGTCACTTTGTATTTTTTATGTTTGCAAATTGTATATGTAGAAAGTTGGAAAGGAGGAAGATGACATGTGTGTTATTTCGATGACTTCTTTTTTTAGATACTTGATTCTTTTTTAATCAAGTTTCAAGTCTTCAATGTTTTTGGTCTTTCAATGATATTATAGAACTACTCCTTCTTTTGAAGTGCATAAGATAAGAAGTATATAATGCATATGATAGAAGTATACATAGGGAACATCATAATGCCTATTCTATTTGGTCTCACTAATTTATTTATTTTAAATTTTTGTCTTTATTCATTTTTTTTTTGCATTTGTTGTTCAAATCTCAATGTTTTGTAGTTTATTGGTCCGTCTTGATGAAAGGAATCTAATGAGTATAAAATTATGTCCAAAAGTTAAAAAAATGTCACTAAAGACGACGAATAAGTACAAAAAACTCTGTTTTTTTATTTATTTTTGCTTTTTCTGAACTTTTTTCAAATGTAGCTGATGATTGATAACTTTTCTGAAAGCTCTTGTCGAGATGAACCAATAAATCAAAAAAAATTGATGAAAAACAAAAAATTATAAAAAAATTTCAAATAAGGACGAAAAAAATTTCAATAAATAAACACATAAAAACCACAGTCCAAATGGGCCCATAGGTATCTTTTTTTACTTTTGTCATTGGTACATGAGTACATTTATTTATAACGATTTGTAGCTATTGTGGTAAACTTTTTAGTGGTATCATTTATTTGAGATCTATTGGATTAAATGGACAGGACATTGTATTCTTAATGGAATGTGAGAGACAATTTTTTTTTTCATTTAGACGCCTCATAAATGTATTTTAGGTGACCAAATTTTCCGTCACCAAAAAGATGTCTCTAAAAAACTTTTTGGTGACGAAATGCTTCGTCACCGATTGAATTTAATTTGATATAGGTGATAACTGTTTTTCTCACCTTTACTATTTTTGGTAACTTTTTAATTTAAAATTATCTATGACGAAAGTTTTTTCTCACCTATGTTGTTTACATGATCATTTTCTTGCCACTATTTGTGACAAAATTGATGACCGCTGATGAAATATTTTTTACAAAATAGTCACTATAGGTGATGAAATAAATTTCGTCAGCAGTTGCTTTTTTATGATGACTTTTAGTTTAGGAAACAATTTCTTCACTTGTTTCGTCACTTATACCATTTGAGATGAAAAACATGCAATTCATGACAAATTTATATCGTCACAAAATACCAAAATTCTTGTAGCAATCCGTTTCTAATGAGGAATTAGAATCCAAGTAGAACACAGATTGATTGGGTGGTGAAAATTTATAAATGAAGGTTCATGATCATGGAAAAAAGATATATGCCATTACATAGTTCATTGCTACAGCACAGATAATTTTTGGTGATCTGAGTATTGACTTAATTATCATCATAGTGTCATCCGGCCACCACAGATATGGAGTGTCCTTTGACGATTAATTTCTTGTGCTTAAGGTCACAAGGAACAACAACGAGGAAGAGAGAGTTCACAAAATCTATTGTTGCTATAGTGGGGGTAATATTTTTTCAGAGTACGAGTTTTTACCAACTTAAAATATGCAAAAAAAAAAAAAAAAAAAGACTACATAAAGGTGAAACAACTTTCGAAAAGAAATAATGCATGTGTTCATATACATGACTTTAATTGATTTAAGATTACCAAGTAAAGTATAAAAAGCCCACATGCACAACATTAAGAGACCCACAATGCGAATGCTGCATGCAACATGCAAAGTTATGAGGAGTTGGGGTACTGGTATAACTTTATGGACTTTTATTTTATAGCAATAAAGGCTGTTCCAAGGTGTTGTCCGAGTGGAGATTGAGGCGAACTGTAAACCCAGACGTCTTGAGGTCAAATCTCGGCAACTGCAATCTTGTTGTAATTATTAACTAGTTTCACTATGTTGTAATGCGTGTCGTGTGGACGTGTAACACTATGATATTGGTTTTTAAGAATGTAGTCTTACTTTTCACTTGAGATAGTCCTATGTTAAAAATGACAATTGGTTTTAATTATGTCGTGTAATATATACAATTACTTGGCCATAAAGATATTAACTGCCTACAATTTCCAAATAATCTTGGATTAAAACTATATATTAATTTTCACTAAAAAAATAAAGAAAACTACTTAATACGGAACAAAATTTACAGTACAAAAATTGAATGAATGGTCTTATTTACACTACTGGAGAACAATATGATCACGCTTATATATGAAAGACAATATGATCATGCTTATATATGCGAAATGAGATGTTCGCAAAAATTTCATAAATCACTACAATGATTCTTCTACACAACTTATTCGATACGCGTCCCTTACCCCAACCAATCACAATTCTTCAAGTTCGTTAACACGAACGTTTAGTCTTCTAAGCCATATCGAATGAAGTATCATGTGAAATACATCGAACCGCTTGGGAGGCAAATTGACCTCAAAGTGCCTCCTCACTTGCTTCCCTCTCATCTGCAACCGTAGATACTGTCTCTGAGAAATTCCCAAAAGAATCGTCTTCAAATTCGGAATATCGCTCACTGCAATCTCAACCGAAAACGATTTCCAATTTAGAACATCGCTAAACGGGGCCACATAATGATCCTTAATCAGAACCGGTACACAGCCCGTATAAAGGCCCTCAACCATTCTAGGGCTAGCTACTTCGTACCCACTTGGGCAAATGCAGTACCGGCTCTTCCGAATCATATCATAATACGAAACGCCTTTTGGGAGGTACTTGTGGACTTGGACGTCTTCGTCCTTGTTCTCCCAATGTTCCAGTAGGATTGGCCTGATGGGGCCGTGGACGCCGCCGGCGAAGAAAACCAAGATCGGCCGTTGCGAAGGAGAGGGCCCTCCGAGCAGGTGCTTCATGCTACCATCTGGGAGGAGGATTTCTGGGAACGAGACGTCTTTTTTAGGGTTGAATCCTTCAGATGTGTTTGCGTTGCATAGAGCTCGAATCGAGTTTTTGAAGAGATCAGGTACGGAAGTGGAAAGTTCGGGCCCCTGTGATTGAGCAATTGAATCCTTCAATTACTTATAATGTAATGAGCAGAAAATTAAAGCATTGAAGTGATTGTACGTGATTGCGATTGCGTACCCAATCATGGCAAGCAAGCATGAAATGATCTGCCCCAACGCTTCGATTCCAGTAATGATATTTTCTGGCAACAAGATCTACGTAATCTTTGAATGTTTGTTTCAAAGGAGTCCAATCATGAGAGTTAGTCTCGTGAACAAAATGAACTATTGATGCAACGCTGATCGGGAGGAAGAAAACGTGTGCTGTGTCAGGATCTTTGGTGCGAAACTGGCTAACCTCCATATCGTAAATGAAATTGCCCTCCATTGCATATGTGCTCTTGCATGGACCTTCGTGAAAAATTGGCCGCTCTCCATCTTCATAGACAAATACCTTAAATTGTTTTTCCATTTCCAAGTAGCTCCTGGAGTTGTGAACAAGAAGTAATGCTGAGATCCAGAGATCAAACTCTATATACAAGACTTTAAAATTTAGTTCATTATTATTTTTTTTTCTTAGCAAAAGGAAAAATTATTAATCTTTAAAATATAGGTGCAAAGATTAAGATGAAATCTAGCATGACGACATCACTAAAGCCCAATACGGATATTAACTAAGTTAGCACCCGGGTGATCTTAACTCTATTTTTTCTTTTTTTAAAAAAATTGCTTCATTTTTTTTAATTTTGTGAAATCTCTCATCGAGACGAACTAATAATTTATAATTAAAAAAAATTTGACGCTTGTCAATTTTGTCTTAAATTTTTGTGGATTATTTTTTACTTGACGAAATAAATTTAAGAAGTACAAAATTATGTTCAAAATTTAAAAAACATTTATTAAAGTTAAAAAAATAAGCCAAAACGGACTATATTTTGAGAAAAAATAAGGCTACATGAAAAAAAAAATTAAAGACGAAAAATTATGTAGAAAGCCATTGCATAAGTGCCCAAAAAAAAAAAAAAAAGGAAGAAGAAAATGAAGATATATTATGAGGGGAAAAAAGGCTACCTGTGAAAAGTGTTGGCATTTAAGTATATTGGGCCATCAGGAATGAAGTCAGGGTCCTTTGTTCGATTTCCATTAATTCTAGCTTCTTTTATTGAAGCCCGAGCATGTTGAAGACGAGCTTCAATATCCTGTAAATGGCTAGGTTTTCTCTTTGAGATTGTTCTCGTGGGAACAACGCCAAACTCATTCATAGAAGAAACATTATGGGATCGATTCATGGTGGCATTCAAGCTCTCTGCATCCTTCTCAACCTGTTCAATCGTTATACCAACTTAACTATGTTTTCTACATCTATTTACAACAAGTTTGCACCAGTAATCCTCGTGATGCCATGCCAATGCTTTTATCTCGATGCTGAAATGAATATCAAAGTAAAGAAACCAGCTCGATGATAGAAAAGAGAATAACGAACCATTCTAGGCCAAGTTGGGAATGTCCCAATCTTGCACGTCTTGTCAACCCTTAGGTATTTGGGTCTCATGTGACAGATGCTAGCTAGGGCGATTCTCGTGGATACAAATCTAGTTGGGATATGGGTTGATTCGTCGTGATGTCTTCTTCTTTTACAATAAAAAATAATAATAACGAAACAGAAGAAAACTAAAACTAAAAATAGAAAAACACTCATGTCAGTTATCACATTTTTTTGATAGTTGAGGTATCCAGTCGATTTTGAAATTATCCCTAACCTAATATCGACTAGTCTTTTGGACCCTAAAATAACAAGTGGACAAATCTCCAGTAGTTTCTAGTGATCGGTTTTGATAAAATTCGAGTTCGTGATACCTTAATGGGGCGAATCGGTCCCTTAAACGCTATTTCCTCTTTCACCAAACCAACCAAAATTTTTTTGGCAGGAGCAACACAAATTCAAGTTGTCTCTACATGTATAATGATAATATCTATAGAAACCAAATTTGTTCCTAGCTTTGTTTGGTGGAAAACCAAAAAACAAAATTAAAGTTCATAGTTAATATATATTTTTTCATTTGTAGTAAGTTTATTGGATTTTTTTAAGTTTACTTACTTTATATACTTAAATATTAAAATAAATTAGCATTGAACCACGAATTAAACAGCTAGCAAGCTAAATTTAGATAGAAAAGTAAGAGAGTCAATGGTTTGTCTCTTATTTACTCAAGCAATGGTACGTAACGAATCATATTACCATAGTTGGAAAGGATTTTTTTATTTTAATTGTGACAATTTTAAAAAATTCACTAAAAGACAAAAATAAAGAATACGAGAGCAATTTGATATTTAAAAATGTATTTTGAGACATGTGAACGAACAATTTTTCTCTTAATTTCATTCTGCATTGGCTGTGGTAAAACTTTGGAGCCTTCTTCTGTTTGTTTTTATTTTCTCTTCAAGTGCTCACGCAAGAAACTACTATTAGAAGAGGGACGTATTTGGCGGAACCACCAAGGGACCAGGGATTCGAACTTCCCAAAATTCAAAAAAAATTTAAGGTCTCGACATAAATTTTAAAAATTATAAAAAAAATTACATTTCAACTCATGAACTTCGAATCGTGATTCTGTCTCGTATACAATTTGAGTAAAGTCTGTTGATCTCTTCAGAAGATGTATCCCCTCCAAAATCCCAATTTATACACGAGATCTTTATCCTTAATGACAATTTATGAGTTTCAATATAGAATGCCTTTCACGTGATTGATGGTTTCTCAAAAAAAAATTATCCCAATTCATGTAGTTTAACTTGATACCTTTCGTGTTTCACTACCATTGGCACTCTAAATTCTTTGTCCCAAAATTTTTTCTTCTAATTAAACCCCCCAATAAACCCAATTCACATGCTAAATCCTCTGTTGATGCGCCAATGCACCACTGATCGTTTTAGTTTGAAATTTGATATTTCATCATAGTACAATGGGTCCGAGGATTCCGGGCCTCAAACTTTCCCCATACAAACCCAGTGTAAAGATATATTTCATATGTATATTTATATATAAATATACAGAGAGAGAGGGGGAGAGAGAGAGAGAGCCAGTGTAAAGATGTATATCAACCTTCACGTACCAAATATGTGAATACATTCATAGCATATACGTACAACTCATATACAGAATAAACAGGATACTTACAGTTGGCTGGATTTTAATGGATTCTACGGCAAGCGGCGGTGGCGAACTAGAAGAAGGGTTAAGATCAATGGTGTCATCTGAGATAGCACCGATTAATCTCGATTGCAAATCAGTTTCATCTGAATGGGCTCCAGTTACCTCCTCAGACGAAACAGAGGTACTGTATGGACCCAACAATACTTCAGTAGGAGGAGGAGGAGATGGAATGGTAACAGAACTCCATACCCATGGGTGGTGAATCTGGTGATTTGTAGTAAATATCCATTTAGAATTCTTTGGACCCGATAAACCCATAAAGCCGCATACAACAATCAGCGGAACTACTAGCCAAACAAGCTTCAAAGAATATGATGATGATGACCACCATGAACAGAGTCTTTTGATCTCCCTCATCATACTCTCTCTCTCTCTCTCTCTAGGCCAAAACCTCTGTTGACATCTCTCTCTCCCTCTCTCTCTAGATATGTTGCCAAAATTTGACCGGATATTTCTTATTTTCTTTCTGTTTTTATAAGATTTTTTTTTTTTTGTGAAATCGTATAGAAATGGAATTGGCTGTAGTACCCCAAGTCAATTCCTTAAACTAAATATATGCTAATTACCATCTTTACACTTAATTACCACGTTTACCGACTTTGCATATTAAAAGTTTTAACTTTTAATAAGGAATCTTTTTTTATTTCCAATTCTGTCCTTTCTAAAATCTCCCTCCACCGATTATGTCATAAATATTTAACTTTTCTCATCTTTAATTAATACGTAAATAAATGCCTAGAGTGTAATTATAATATTATCTACTCGCTCTCATAGCACCATTCACGTGTTTCGTAGTCTATTTTGTATGAGAGATTTTTTCTTTTTTTCTGGTATGGGAAACGGCAATACATCCAAGCCGAGGCTTTATTGTGGTCTCAAGTGTAATTATGGAATTAATATTTACATGCTCCATTTCTAATAATGACGTTATAAACCCTTACTTTGGAAAACCGTGAAGATCCAGTTTGTGTAATTCTTTTTTTTTTTAGGATGGGGCAAGTTTGCTTTAATTAAAAAACCCTCTTTTATTATTTTAGGGTTTCAAGAATATGAATTTTCTTGTTATAATATCCTAACCAAAAAATTAGCGCTATGCACGCTCCATCGTCAGTATAAATTAATGTCACGTGAGATTTGATTTGAGTCTGGATTAGATTTTATTTTGGAGTATTGAACATGGAATGTAATAAGTTTATTTTAGGAGAAATCGTAAACTCTAAATTTCAAAATAGCTCATAAAGATGAGTGATTTTGTTTCTTAATTTCTCCCTCTTTTTTTTTTTTTTTGTAATTGTAAATGCCTTTTTTAATTACATGTTGTTTTCAATTCTAAAAGTTTCGTTAAATTTTGAAATCTGAAACTCGTATTAACAATTTGTAGATTGTTTCGAATATCAACCTAATATATTGTTCGTTAAAAGTATTTTTTTATGTCTGAGAAAAGAAAAAAAGAAGCAAAAAAATGGTTGAACTAATTAAATCTCAAGCAAGAAATATTTATAAGTTTTTTCTTCTGGTGCAACTGTAGATGAAGAGAATGAGGAACATAGAGATTCATGAACTAAAAAGGATGGAGATTTACCAATAAGAAAGTTATTCATAATTTGAATGAAAATGATAATTAAGAAAAATAAGAGTGATGATAATCATAATGAGGATCTCAATAAAAAGTATACCTCTAAATATTTGTGATCCTAGCAATTGAGACAAGATTTATCAAAATTCCTAGACTTGTTAGTAGAAAAATGAGTTAAAGAAGAGAAGATGATATTAAGATTTCAAGAGCCGGTTCTAATCACCAATCGACACTTTACCTCCGGCTCCGCATTTTAAATTATTGAAACGATTATTTATTTTGAAATAATTATACTTTTATATTTTGGAATTGTAATACTAGTACTTTAATGGTTCTTTATGGAGACTTTTTGTTGTATAAATTTTATATGTACAATATATATAAAATTTATAAGAGCAATACTACTAACACATCACGTTGTACATTAAGTTATACTCCACATCATGGTTATGTGGCATTCATTAATTTGAACACATATCAGAATTCATGAGACCCGTTTTTATATTTTCTCTTATAATAAAATGTCACGTAAGCATGATGTACACTTTGATGTGTAACTTAATGTGTTAGTAAAATTATTCAATTTATAAGGGGTCTCAACTGAAAAAATTCGTTTCTAATCCCAAAATCTCAAAATCGGGGCTATGCTTTGCTGAAGAATAAATTAACCTCACTTTGATTCCAAGGAATAAAATTCATACGAACTACATTCATTCTTCTAAGGACCACTATGGATTCTCTCTCTCTCTCTCTCTCTCTCTCTCTCTCTCTATCTATCTATATATATATATATATTAAACATTTCCGGATAACTCCAAAAGACAAATACATTATGATTGTAATCACAAACACTATAAATAATGTAATCATATATACTCCTGAGGTTGACCTAAGATACGTACCTTATATTTATATTGTCCAATCAAGTAACAATGCACAACTTTTCATACACACTGAGTACTTATGTGGATGAATTTTTTATAGCATAAATGAAAATATTACACGCTCACGGTTGAGACAAAAGACTTCATACGCTAATAGCCTAACCAAATATATTTTATAATAAATAAAAAATCAAGCGCCATCGTAAAACTAAATGAGAAGAAGATATGCTCCTCTATAGCCCGACAAAAGTTTATTTCCATACACAATTAATCAACTTTTTAGGGTTAAAAAAAAAAAAAGAATCAGTAGCGATGATTTTTTATAACTCGGAGCCATACATTTCTTCACGGAGCTTTTAACAATACTTCTTTGTAAGAAAATGTCCTAGAAATCTGTAAACAAATCGAAACTATGGAAAAACAATATGATCATGCTTATTATGTAAACAGCTAAACTTACTTAGGCCCGCGTCCCTTTCCCAATCACTGACAGTTCTTCAATTTCGTTAACGTGAACGTTTAGTCTTTTAAGTCGTATTGAATGAAGTATCATGTATGGAAATACATTAAATTGCTTCGGAGAGTCTCCTCTACAACCGGATATACTATCTCGCAAAGGAATCGTTCCCAAATATATATTTTTTCGCAAGGCTTACTCTCTGTTGGGATGGTTCGAATTTCCGAAGAAATTTATTGGGATGGTTCGTGTTCCCAATGGGTGGGTTAATACCAATGATATATTTTCCTAGGTACTCTCTTTAGAAAGCTATAATGGTCCTTTTTCAAGGCATGGAAAATTGATATTCTTGGAAGCATGCTTGGTGGATCTTTCTTGGGTAGTTCAAATGGCAATCTAGCCATAATGTCAAGTGCTCCTACATATACCCAACGCCATGTATGATTTGTATGCAACTTTTTAGGTTCCAAAGATTAGAGTAGGTGTCAAATCTAGGCTTGGGTGAGAGTGAGTTCTTGTATGAGTGAGTCAGGGCCGGCCCAAGGACAAGGCCCACCAGGCTACCGCCTTGGGCCCCCTGTTTTAGGCCCTGGGCCTCCAAAGTTGAAGTAAGTACTAAATATTATATACCTCAATCTTGGCAATTGTAAAGTTCAATGCTTTAACGGTAGGGTGCTTTACTCCTAACAAATTAGTTCAGTGTTTAAATCTTCTTGACTACATATATAGACCCATTTTTTCCCCTTAAAAAGGACAAAACAAATTTCTAAATTTTGAGCACTAGACCTGGAATAGGTTCAACACTTACGCTACCACTACACTGACACTATAGTTGTTCAAATGCGGCTGATTATATTATATGAACAATAAGCAATTTGACAAATTATTCCAAACACGCTCATAACTTCTTTTATTTCTTTTCACCAAATTTATGTAATAAAATATAAGTTAGAAACCCTATTTAGATTGAGATGTAAATGTCTAATACATATTAAATATGAAACTGTTATATACAAGTTTTTTTTTTTTTTGGAGTCACTAACAAAAATTTATAGGCATGTTATATGTTATTATTTTTTATTCTGAGAAATTTTCTCATCTTTTTCGTTTAACAAATGATCTCATATTTTTCTTTTTTCTCTTTACTTTTAAGGGGACTTATATTTCAGTCCCTTCTTTTAGTGTTTATTATCTGTTCATCTCATGCACTTTAGCACATTAAGTTTCAGTCCTTTTTTTTCAAATAATACCGAACCTACCCTCTGGTTTTATTTAACCTTGATTATTATCTAATCCCTAAACCCACGCTTATAATCCCTAAATACACGGCCACCGAAAATATCGTCTTCATTTCCAGAACAGGAAACGTCATCTCCAAAAATCACAGAACCGAGGAAAATCTGACCACCATCGTCTGTTTTGGAATCTAGCCACAAATCTGGGTCTTCAAATTCCATCAACCCATCAGAAACGCAGACAAAAAATGCACCACTCCAACAAAAAACGACTGCTTGATTTGACTGCTACCGGACCAGAAGAACGACATTCGACTGATAGTAATTTGGCGGTTATAGTATATTTCACTCTGATGGTACAGTTGATAGAGAGGGTAATTTTGTGTATTTTGGTAATCTGGTAAATTTTGAAGTGATGGTATGTTTAAGTTGTTATGGTACGGCTAGTAGTGATGGTATATTTGTTGTATGGAGTAAATTTGACAGTGATATTATATTTGAGACCGATAGTAAATTTGACGGTTATGGTATATTTCACTCTGATGGTATAGTTAATAGCGAATGTAATTTGGTGTATTTTGATAATTTGGTAAATTTTGAACTGATGGTATGTTTCAGTTGTTATGGTATGGCTGGTAGTGATGATATATTTATTGTATGGGGTAAATTTGAAAGTGATATTGTATTTGAGACTGATAGTAAATTTGGCAGTTATGGTATATTTCACTCTGATGGTATAGTTGATAGCGAAAGTAATTTCTTCAATCCGATGGTCTATTTGGAAGTGGTGGTAAATTTGACTCTGATGTTATATTTTAGAGTGATGGTTTGTTTCATTTGGACAGTAAAATCAATAGTGATAATGAATTTGTATTCATCAAAACTTACCAAATGTTAACGTTTTGTTTGGTGCTCCAGTTATTACAGAGAACAACGTACCGTCCGGTCCGATGGTGGAAGACTTCCAGCTGGAGAACTTCAATTCGACTTAATAACACGAAATGGTAAATATTCCGGCCAAATCTAATTGATCCGGGGATATGATTGGAAAAGAATCTCAACTGCCATTTCGGTATATATATTCCTAAAGATAATGGTAATCCCATATTTTAAGCCTAAAAACCTGCTAATTGATGTGTAATAATCTATGATATGGAATAAAATATCGAAGTGTGATAAAAAAAATTTAAATGAATTTAAAAACAAAAAGAAAAACTGTCTAATAAAATTTTCTATCTTAATATTTCCTATATAATAACTAATAATCTAATAAATAATATTGAATTGGGAAATAGAAATTTTATATCATAATAGATCATATCGTTATCTATATTAATTGATATGTTTTATAATATTATAGAATATTCCTAAAGAAATTTGTAATCCCATATTTTAATCCTAAACACGTGCTGCAGATTTAAACCAAACAATTCAAATATTACCTAACCACAGGATAAGACGGTAAACTATTTGTCAAAAGTAATGGCAAAATCGTCTATTCATACAATTATAGGATGAAAACATAAGTTTGAAAAGTGGATGGGATGAAACGCTAATTTGGAGGGGTAGAAAGGACCCTGATTTAAATTACCCTACTGTTAAAGGTATTATCACAATAGTTAAAAAAATACTACATATTTGAGAAAAATAATCACTTAAAGTGGATTTCAATAGGTTTTTTTTACTAATATCATCAATACTTTTTTATTCTTTTAATTTCACCATTAAATACGAACCAAACAAGTAAAAGTTTCCTTACAAAAATTAATCATTAATTTTATGTCAAAATAGGCCTAAATTACTAAATAACATTTAAGTGTAATTTTTTACCATTAAAAGTATTTTTTGTTGGTTTAAACTTTTTTTAAAAAATACAAGGCCCTACTTTGAAATTTCGCCTAGGGCCCCAAAAATCTCAGGGCCGACCCTGGAGTGAGTGTATAAGGGATTGAGTGTGGTTCTTTTATACTCAAGTGTACTTGTACAAATTTATTCTCATAGTGAAAGTACGGGATCCTCTCCGTGGAGTAGGCGTGTTATAGCCGAACCACATAAATTTTGTATCTCTTTATTTTATTTTTCATTGTATTTCCATTGGTTGCGATTGTGGTTGTGTTTGAATCTCGATATTTGGGTTCTTCTGCAACAGTGGTATCAAAGCCGGCTCGGTTCTTGATCATTTTTTTAGGATTTAGTTTTCCGTTACATCCACAATGAAGGCAACAATCAACTCTCAATTTTCTCTTTAGCAGTTTAATGGAAGCGGCAGTTTTACTCTATGGCAAAGGAGGGTAAAGGATATCCTTTTCCAATAGGGCGTTGAAGGGAAAGGATGCAAAATCAGAGACGATGAAAAATAATGACTGGGAAGAGTTGGAGTCAAAATGTGTGAGCATGATTCAGCTATGTATTGCTGATGATATTATCAATCATGTCATGAATGAGGATTCGGCATTGGCGTTGTGGGAGAAGTTGGAAAAGCTCTATCTGTCCAAGAGCTTAACCAACAAGTTGTATCTGAAGAGGCAATTGTATTGGCTAAAGATGGAGGAAGGCGGGAATCTCATGGAGCATATGAATGTGTTCAACGGCTATATTGACCAACTGCGGAAGACAAAGCCTTTTTGCTTTTTATCTCTCTTTCGGATTCATATGATACTTTTGTGAGGACTCTCTTGTATTGTAAGGATACAGTGAGTTTGGAGCAGGTGCAGTCGGCTTTGGTTTCTCATTATACTTAGAAAAAATCAAGTTTTGAGGGTGGAGAAGATTCAGCATTTGCGGTTCAAAGTGGGAATCGGGGAAGGACATTTGATGGTTGATTCGGAGGGAAAAACAGGTCCAGATCTAGTTCCAAAGGAAAGGGTGTGCAATGCTAAGGTTGTAAAGAATTTGGTCGTATTAAGCGTGATTGTCCTTTGGTAAGAATAAAAAGAAGAAATGTGATGATGCTTCAAGTAGAAGTTCTTTGGTGGTAGTGGATGATGGAGATCTTTTCACAGTCTCCTAAGTTATTAACACTTTTTCTTGTGATGAGTGAATTTTAGATTCGGATTGCACTATGCATGTTTACTCCAAGAAAGAAT
This sequence comes from Arctostaphylos glauca, assembly GCA_019985065.2. Taxonomy (NCBI): domain Eukaryota; kingdom Viridiplantae; phylum Streptophyta; class Magnoliopsida; order Ericales; family Ericaceae; genus Arctostaphylos; species Arctostaphylos glauca. The sequence continues at coordinate 23,565,397 of JAHSPW020000002.1, read as the reverse complement.
TTTTTGATACATTCTAAGAAAAAGATGGTGGGCCATTGTTTTTGAGCGATGGAACTCTATGCAAAATTGATCAAGGTTTTGGGAGTGTAAGGATAAAAATGTTTGATTGAGCAATTCGTACTTTGGGTGGTGTGGCTTATGTCCCGAAATTGCGAAAGAATCTAATTTCACTTAGTCGGATGGATTCCATTGAGTGCAAATATTTTGCTAGAGGTGGAGCCATGAAAATCACACGCGGCGGTAAGGTCTTAATGAAAAGAGAGAAGTGCAAAGGGTTGTATCGGTTGATTTGCAAAACAATTTACTCAACGAAGGTTTAGAAACGGCGTGCACAAGGAAATTGGTACCCAAGGTGTGAGTCTTTTGTTGCAAAGACTAAGTCAAGTGTCCAAGTTGCCAATGTTTGTGAGAGTGTAAATCCTATTGGCGGAGAGGATGAGTCGAGATCTTTCTCTCATGTCAATTGATGATTATTGGCATGGGTCGGCTACATACATGTTTTGGCCACATGAGTTAGATCAAATTATTGGACCTTATCTTGATTTGGCTAGTGTAATTGTCGATTCATGACTTGGTGGTGGCATGGTGATGCGTGGAATTCTCACCAAGGTGGGAATTGTTGGGATGGTTCGAATTTCCGATGAAATTTATTGGGATGGTTCATGTTCCCAATGGGTTGGTTTATATCAATGTTATATTTTCCTAGGTGCTCTCTTTGGAAAGCTATAATAGTCCTTTTTCAAGGCATGGAGAATTGATATTCTTGGAAGCATACTTGGTGGATTTTTTTTGGGTATTTCAAATGGCAATTTAGCCATTATGTCGAGTGCTCCTATATATACCCATTGCCATGTTTGATTTGTGTACAACTTTCTAGGTTCCAAAAGTGAGAGCAAGTGTCAAGTCTAGGCTTGGATGAGAGTGAGTGTATAAGGGATTGAGTGTGGGTTTTTCATACTCAAGTGTACATGTACAAATTTATTCTCATAGTGAAAGACAGGATTCTCTCCGTGGAGTAGACGTGTTATAGCCGAACCACATAAATCTTGTGTGTCTCTTTATTTTATTTTTCATCATACTTCCATTGGTTGTGATTGTGGTTGTGTTTGAATCTCGGTATTTGGGTGCTTCCGCAACACTCTCGTGAACAAAATGAACTATTGATGTAACGTTGAGTTTGGAGGAAAAAAATGTGCGTTGTTTCAGGATCTTTGGTACGAAATTGGCTAACCTCCATATGGTAAATAAAATTGCGTCCATTACATGTATGTTCTTGCACTGACCATTGTAAAAAATTGGTGTCTCTCCATCTTCGTGGACAAATACCTTATATTGTTTTGCCATTTCCAAGTAGCCCCGACGTTGTGAAGAAGAAATAATGCTAGATCCAAAGCTTGAACTCTATATACAAGACCTTAAAATTTAGTTCATATTTAGTTGTTATTTACTTTTTTAATACAATAATATTAAACAAAACACTAATGTACTAATCAAAATCAATGCATTCTCATAGAATAAAGTCCCAAAAGTGAGTAACTAAATATTTTAGCATGTGCAACTTGACCCTAGTATAAATTCCTACACTTGTAAGACAGATGAAAATGTTAGTTACCAATCAAATTATTTACTTCTTTGAATATATTTTTCTCGTATTGGCTCACTCCAGCGAACCCTACATGTTACTAGATTAATACGTTTATTAATCTATACAAATATTAAGATGAACAACTACGATCGACGCCATGAATTACTTGGATAATACGGTTATGATGTTGTTCCAAACACAAAATAAATTTTCCTCAACAAATTACAACAGAACATCTCTGTGATTCTACAACAGTTTGTCCTAATTCCAAAGCAATATTAAAATCTCCCATAAAATCTCTAATAGGTTTTCAAATAATGTCGAAAGCCATTTCATGAGTACCTAGGAAAAAGTGTGAAGAAAATAAAAATTGTGAAAGATAGAAAAGGTACTTGGGAAAAGCATTAGCATTCCAATACATTGGACCATTAGGGACGAAATCAGGGTCCTTTGTTCGATTTCCATAAGTTCTACCTTCTTTTATTAAAACCCAAGTTTATCGGAGACTATCTTCAATATCCTATAAATGGCTAGGTTTTTCTCTTTGAAATTATTCTCTTGAGAATAGTGCGAGACTCATTCATGAAATAAATAATATGGGATCCGCTTATTGTAATATTCAAGCTCTCTGCATGCTTCCCAACCTATTGATCATTATGCCCTCTCTCTCTCTCTCTCTTTTTTTTTTTTCTAATCTGCAAAACATATGTATTCATAATAGATGAGATACAAACAGGGCTTGCTATGCCTAAAAATGTTGGCAAAATACCAACTTAAGGCATGGCCACGAAATCCCGAACATGAACCCATTACAAGAAGAAGGAAAAAAATCTCAAGTCATATTCCTAGAACCCGATAACCAGTCCATACTAAGCCAAACTGGCGAGCCCACTAGTGAATATTTATGATCAACCCACAGTATTTTGGACCAGACCGGATTCTCTATAACAAACTAGTAGTATATTGAATAATCAATCTTATTGTCATCTTCCCCAGCTACATTCACCAACTGCACTAAATTTAGAGGCCATTATCCCCTCTCTTTCGATCTGAAGTACTCACCTTAGATGTTGGATCTCTTTACCCCTTCAAAGCACCTCTCGAAATTTACCAATTTGACACCTCTAAGATCGAATTTTGATTTGCTCCACACACCCACCATTTTATGAGTCAACCACAAGCTAATTTTGGATCTCTATTTGCTTGAAGACGACCTTGCTTCTATGCTTCCAGATGCACCAGAAAGTGGTGAATATGGAGCTCCTCCACATGGATTTCTCCAATTTAGAGAAACCTTTGGAGCATCCTTCTTCGATCATCCCCCTCACAAAATATGGGAGACACGGGGAAACTCCCCACTAGTACTGGAGGATAGATCCCCAAATCTTCCACAACACCTCACAATGCATCATAATATGGTTCGATGTCTTCATAAGTTTCGAACAAAAGGGGCAGACTATGAGCAATGGATCTTCCAAAATGTCTCTAGTCCCCAGTATTACTCTAGTTGGGAAAGCATCCCTGACAGTCTTCCACACATAGACTTCTACCTTGGGGGACAACTCTCTTCCAAATTGCATGGCATGTTTGATCTGCCTAGAGCTTACTTTCTCCCACTGGGCATAAACCAAGCTAACCGAGTAGATCCTTCATTGGTCCATCTTCCACGCCAAGTAATCCATACTCATATTGAACTAGAAATTATATAGATTATTGATTAAGGTGACAAGTTGTTCCTCTCCTCAAACGTAAAACCCCCTTCTGAATATGAACTCTGACTGTCCATTAAAATCTAGTCTGCAAATCTCACTGGCCATGACACATTTTTGGTCAGAAATCGCAAACAACCCAGGAAATAGCTCACTATGGTAGCCATCTTCGTGTCTAAAAGATTATAGAGTCGTCCCTTCTTTCCATAACCACTTGCATCCCCTACTCTATTATTTCCCCAAAAATGGATTTGTACAAATGAATTTGTACAAATGAAATTTGTTGCATCCCCTACTCCACACCTTTGTGTAGTAGCCATTTTTTCGAAGCAATTCACCTGAACTTTAACCCCACAAATAGTAGACTTGTTGAAATTGATTTTTAACCCAGACATAGCTTGGAATCACCTAAGGATCCTTTTTACTATAACCACCTCCTTATGGTTATTATTACAAAAGATAATTGTGTCACCCGCAAATTGAAGATGAGATACCACTGCCCCTTCTGACCCCACTCTAACCCCCTAAAATGAGACCAATCTCTTTGGCTCTCTCAAATAGAATATTTAGGACATCTACCACCAGATTTTAACAGCGAAGGAGATATTGGGTCACCGTGCCTCATGCCACTTGACAGTTTGAAGTCAAATGTTGGGGATCCATTGATGAGGATGGATAAATCAATTGTGGTAATACAAGCTTTAATCCAATAACACCATTTTCTCCTTGAACCCTAATTTTATTAAGATGACTAGGAGGAAGTGTCAGTTAACACAATCATAGGCTTTCTAGAAATCTAGTTGATAATTACAACCCCCCCCCCCCCCCCCCCTCCCTTCCTTGATTCCAAGAAGAAATAATTTCATTAGCAATAAGAACATCATCTAGTATTTGCTTACCCCCAATAAAGGTTTCCTGAGTCTCCCTCACAATGGATGTAATCACCAATTTAAGTCTACTGGCAATGACTTTTGAAAGGATTTTGTATATCCAGCCCACCATACTAATAGGCCTGAAATCATTAAAGTTGGTAGCAAAGTATAATTTGGGAATAAGGGTTAGGAATGTTGCATTGATACCTTTCACCAAGCTTGCATGATCATGAAATTGTTAAATGAAGAGGAACACATCTTCCTTGATAAAGATCCATGCTTTTTTGACAAATGCAAAGTTAACCCCATTAGGTCCTAGGGCCTTTGAGGCATTGCCCTCCTAGATTGCTTTTCAAATTTCCTCCATTGGTAAAGGAACCTCAAGGGAGGAAGCTGACTCCAGTCTCATGTGGAACTCTCCACCCAAAGTAGGTCTAGAAGTTGCAAGTTCCTTGAACCTCTCATTGAAAACCTTCATTGCCTCTCTATGAATAGCAATTGGATCCTTAAGAATGTTACCATCAAAATGAATAGAGTCAGGAAGGTTTATTCTAAATCTACTGTTTGCAACAATTTGGAAGTACTTTGTGTTTCTATTCGCCAGCTTGATTCAATTGGCCTTGACTTTTGCCTACATAAGCTCTCAACATTGACTGCCATTTCTCACACTCTAGATTTTAATGCTATCCTGACCCTCCTCTAATCTTTATCCAGACGTCTGCTTTCTGCCTAAAAGTCCATTGAATGTAGCTCCTGAGAGCTTGGTTAATGTCTCCTACGTGGTCTTTATTCCATTCTTTCAACCTTACTTTACATTCCTTCAGTTTTTGAATCAATTTGAAACTTGCCCAACCTTGGAATTTGGGATCCTTCCAAACAAACTCTTCAATCTTCAAACACTCTAGGAATTGTAGACAAAAGTCCATAAATTTGAAGGGGGTAGGGCTCTAATCCTTAGAACATTCTTGAAGAATAATGGGACAGTGGCCTGAAACCAACCTAGGTAATCCCCATTGGGCTAATTTGAATGACTGCAACCATCTCATATCCAATAAAAATCTATCCAATCTACTAACCACCTCAGTTGCTTGTAAATTTGACCATGTGAATTTTCTCCCAAGCATTGGAAGGTCAACTAAATCCATATTCTCAATGAACTGGAGGAATGTCAAGATCCCCGGCCCTATCTACTCTCTCACTTCCTCTCCTTTCCTCAGCAACCTTGATTTGGTTAAAATCTCCTCCTACGCACCAAGCCCCTAGGTAAGACTGTCTAAACCCCTGCAGTTCTTCCCACAAAGCTGCTCTAGCTATCTCTTGATTTTGAGCATAAATATTTTCAGTTACCATTTGGAAGTTTCCTTTGAGAATTCCCCCAAGTAGAATGTAATTCATGTGTATGAATGAATCCTGAACTTGCATCAAGTCTTTGGACCAAATTGATAGCAGGCCACTTGAGTTTCCTAATGACTGTGAAATTGTAACGCCCCATGTAAACCACTGACTCAACAACTTGTTGAAACCCAACCACGTGGTCCAAAATGCTTAAACCCAAGTTGTTAGTAGTAGTTTATATGGTTCCTTATATACCCAGGATCCCCAATATGTCACCCTCTTCCATTTTTGTTTCTTGGATAAGGACCATATCAGGGTTTTTATCCTTGATAAGTTTGGCCAAGTATCTCCTTTTAATGTTGCCCCCTCTTAAATATATCTTCTTTGTTGATTTGTGACAAGATTTCACCAGTAATCATAGTGATGCCATGCCAATGCTTTTTCAGAGTAAAAAATCATCTCGATGAAATAAAAGAGAGTGAATCTACAGCTTCTTCATTTTATTATTTTTTATCCATAAATGAAGCAAATTGCATCAACAAAGAGAAAAAAAACGGAAGAAAAATACAACAAAAAATGGAAAAGTACCCTTGCCAAAATATCAAAAGTTTTTTCGCGGAAACAACACAAATGCAAGTTGTCTCTACATGCATATTGATAGTAACATCTGGAAAATCAAATCTGTTCCTAGCTAGCTTTGTATGGCAGAAAACCATTAAGCAAGGAAACTCATTTTATGATCTTTTATGCTTAGAACAATTTGTTATGCTTATAAAAATCCAGAGATGGAACTAGTGTGGACCATGAATGTATAGTTATATCCCTTATTCCTTCTTGAAGTTGGTATCCACAAATCTTCCACGCAGTGGTTACCTAATATAGGGAGAACTAGAATTACATGCACCTGGGGACCAGTCAAGATATAAAAGCCTGCATGAATACCGCAGTGCATCGTTGTTTAAGATTACTGCCTTGATCATACTACTCTGTGGTTATCAAATTGGTTCCCATATATATCCACAATTAAAAAAAAATTAGTTCCTATATTTCTCCTGTTACGCTGTATTAGTTAGTGGCTTTTTATACGCGGTTTTGAGACATAATAAATTTACGGCTCATACTACATTTAGGCCTTATTTGATTCGCGAATTAAACGTGTGGGATTAGATTATTCGTGCCTAATTCTGCGCAATTCATATTTAGTTCTCCAAAACTAAACCAAGACAAATAATCTCAGGATTATTATAATACCTATATGTGTGGGGCACTATATTCCTAGGGAGGCTGGGAATCATTTAAGTCCATATGCGTCAAGCATTGCTCTACAGCCTCCAACAACCACCACCGCCACTGACCTCCTCCGCCACGGCCACCTCCCACCACTACCACACCACCGCTGCATGCGTATATCCACACAATTCCAGCAGAATATATCTATTCAAAATCCTACATATCCAAGTGCATGGGATATCTTGCAACTAATCCAATCCAAATCAAACATGGAATTAGGTTAATTTGACTGATATTAAAATAGTATCAGGATAAATAATTATAAGACTATTAATCCTGCTAATTTTAATATGCAAATTAAACGAGGCCTTATTGTTTCCGTTTATTGCCTTGATCCTACTATAGTGAGTCCATGAAATTCGTTCCCACATATATATACACACAATAACAAAAAAAAATATATTTCCCATATTTCTCCTAATACGCTATAATCTACATACACACTCTCTTGTTTACACCCTCTTACACTCTATATATATTTCACATGGGCTCCACCCATTTAATCCTTAAAAGAAATTCAAAATTCAAAATTCAAAAATTAAAATCTCATACATCTAGCTAGGGTGTGAGAGGGCGTGTAAGCAAAAAGAGTGTGTATGTAGATTTATTCTACGCTGTAGTGGTTTGTGGCATTTTATAAGAGTTTTTTTAGAGATAATAAATTTATAGAGGTTCTTCTTTTTTCTGTCCATAACAGCATTTCTAGAGATCTGGGTTGAAGATGTAAGGTTCATTTGGCCCCTACTTTTTAGATTATTTTCGTCCAGACAAATTAATAAATTATTTAAAAAACATAAAAATAACTAATATAATAAAATTAATTTAGAGTAGTCTTAGCGATTACAATTGCTTCTAGGTTGGCAGGATCGTCTGGGCGGGTCACTGGGTCGGTCATCTCGACTTGTCACAACTACATCATCTTTGCTGCATAACTAACTTTCCACTCGTCCCCCATGTTCCTTCTGTTTTTTCTGTATATATATATTTATTCTCATTTGGGTCCACATTCTATCCAACTAGCTATACGATAAACTGAATTTGATGAGCAGCCAACTGCACTTGGCTATTCTTTCCGTCAAACGCTCACCCCACAACATCAAACAGATTGATCAAATCCTCGCCCAAACTATCACAACTGGTCTCCTCCACGCCACACCCACACTTAATTCTGTTCTCGCAGTCTATTCCAAGAGCCCCAGACCCATCAAAGCCATTCTCATCTACAACCAGTCCATCAAAAACTCCATTCGCCTAAATAACTACACTTTCCCAGTTCTCCTGAAGGTCTGCACATCCCTAAAATCACTCTCTAAAGGAAAAGAAGTCCATGCCCATGTCACAAAAGTAGGCCTTGAGAGAGATGTTTATGTACAGAATGCTCTAATTCATCACTATGGGTCCACAGGCCAAATAGGTGATGCTAGGTACGTGTTTGATAAAATCCCTGACAGAGATTTAGCTAGTTGGAATTCACTTCTGGGTGCCTATAATTCGTATTTAGTATATGGGTTTGAAGCATTAGAATTGTTTAAAGAAATGATGTGTGAAGGGATTGGAGCTGATTCAATCACTTTCGTGATTATACTTTCAGCTCTTGCAGAAGTAAGAGAGGCAGCAGAGTATGGCAGCTCAATCCACGGTTCTGTGATAAAAAATGGGTTTGGTTGTTATTTGAATTTGGAAAATGCAATATTGCGTATGTATGTCAAATATGGGAATGTGAATGCAGCACTGACCTTGTTTACTGAAATGAGTGGCAGAAGGGATATAGTGTCTCATACTATTTTGATCAATGGGTATGTTGACATAGGTTTCATAGATTTGGCTCGCAATATATTTGATCAGATGCTTGACAAAGACTTAGTTTTGTGGAACTCAATGATCCATGGATATGTGGAGTCACGCCGCCCGAATGAGGCTTTAGTGCTTTTCGAGAAAATGGAGAATGAAAAGGTCGAACCGGATGAAAACACTGTAATTAGTATTCTTTCTGCTTGTGCTTCTTTATCTGATCTTCAATTAGGTAGGCACATTCACCGATTGATCCTCACAAAGAACATGATACGCGATGTTTTTGTTGGAACAGCTTTAATTGACATGTACTCAAAGTGTGGAAGTATCGATGAGGCAATGGCCACTTTCTACAAAATGGAAGATAAGGATGTTTTTACTTGGACAACCGCAATTGGAGGACTCGCAAATTTTGGTTACGTAAAGGAATCTTTGGAGTTGTTCAATCGGATGGATAATGAGGGAGTTAACCCTAACGAGGCAACGTTTGTGTCTGTTTTAGCAGCGTGCAGACATGCTGGCCTTGTTAGAGAAGGTTGTTTCTTGTTTAGTAGAATGGTGAGAGTCTACAAAATCCAACCAAAGGTCGAGCATTTTGGATGTCTAATCAACCTCTTGAGTAGAGCCGGTCTAGTTCACCAGGCGGGGGATTTCGTTAAAACAATGAATACAAGGGAAAGACTTGTAGCTTATAAAACCGTGTTTAGTGCCTGTATGAATTACTCAAATATCGATCTTGGATTAAAAGTTGCTGATGAACTGTATGAGTTGGGTTCAGAGGATCACGCAGTTCGTGTCTTGCTTTCAAACTTCTATGCTCTAGCGGGAGAATGGTCGAAAGTTGAAGAGATGAGAAGGAAGATGAAGATTTTGGGTAGGTTGAAAGAGCCAGGCATCAGCTCCATAAAGGTGAAAACCTAATAGGATCAAAAGTTTTGCAATGAAATTATCAGCACATGGAAAGTAAATTAGTGCAAATATACTTGTCATAACAAATTACGATTATTGGTGTTATTATGTGTGCAGGAAGTGCCTTATTTGATTGGTATTGCAGTTTGAAATTTTTTTGCTATTGTATTCCTCCGCGCTACTATGGATTATTATCTATCTATTTTAATATATAACGAGAGAGCACTATTTTAGTGTCCTCTTGTTATGTTATTGTGTCCACTTTTACATTTCCCAAAATGGTCTCAAAAACATATAGGAAAAACAATTCTGGAAATAATAATTTTCTATTTCTAGAAAAATAAAATACTTCTTCCATCTTATTTTATTTGTCCCCTTTTTGACTTTTTAACTTCCAAATTGTTTGTCCATTTTGAGAAGTTCAAGAATGAAGTCCTATAAAAATATCTTTCTACCCTTATTTTTTATTTAGAGTGGCAAGTACAATTTGAAATGAAGGACATTATTGGAAAGTTTAAGTTTTTATAGCGTAATAATTATGTCCTCTTAATAAGTTGGATTTTCTAAATTGGACAAGCAAATTGGGACGGATGGAGTAGTACACAAAATATAAGAACAACGAAATAAAAAATAACAGAATGTTACGCAAATTGAGGCTCGTGATTTTCACGGTATTCTTAAGACAAATTATGCCGTCTTACCGGAGTACTTGAGCATCTGCTCGGCGTTTATCTCCCAAGATACAACGGTTGAAGTCGGTATCGGTAGCATCTCCCGAAGATCGGCTAATAAACTGGTTGTGTTTGTACTTTTTTTGACTGAAGAACGCCAAGAACTCGAAGAACTGACGAAAAACACTTGAAGGATAATTAAAGAATTGCTCAATTGTTGGTGTGTCAATTCTGGAAGAAGGATACCCAATTTATAGATTCATACAGAAGCCAAAAATTAATTTTGCAATAAATGATTTATTTTCAGAATAAATTCAGTGGTTATAAATTCAGAAATAAATTCTAGATTTTAAAAATCAATATATTCGAAATTGAATTATGGTTTTAAATAAAAAATTAATTTTGATATCAAAATTGATTTCGCATATTAAATTCACACCCATTTGTGGGTTTAAATCTATTACGTGGCAAAAACAAAATCAGACCCAAGTCAAAGCCAAACAAGCCCAAACTATTGGGCTATAAAACAAAAAACCACAAGGGCCAAGGACCAAGCCACATCAATCCAAGCCAAATCCCAAACCCAAACCCATGACCCACGAACCTTTCGCCAATCAAAATGAATTATTTTCCATGGTATTTGTCCTGAGAATAATAGTCTTTGGGATTATTTGTCCTAGTATTGTTTTAATACTAATCAAACATAATCTCGTGTTTGATTTGGACTGAATTATTTTTAGAATATTTCACTCAAATGTCTAAAGTTTTGAACAAAGATATTTTGCTAAAATTGTGTTGATATACATATGTGGCAGTTGTATGGTGAGTGGTGGTGGCGGCGGCGGCGGTGGTGGCGTGGTGGTGGTGGCGGCGGCGGCGGTGGTGGTGGTCAAAGTGGTAACGATGGCAGTGTGGTGGTGGAGACAATGACGGTGACGGCATCAGTGGTGTAGTTGGAGGTGATGGCGTTGTCACGCCCTCGTTTTCAAAACATAATAACGATTTATTTTCAGAATAAATTTAGCGGTTATAAATTCATAAATAAATTTTGGATTTAAAAATCAATATATTCGAAATTGAATTATGGTTTTAAATCAGAAATTAATTTTGATATCAAAATTGATTTCGCATATTAAATTCACACTCATGTGTGGGCTTAAATCTATTACGTGGCACAAACAAAATAAGGCCCAAGTCAAAGCCAAACAAGCCCAAACTCTTGGGGGCTATAAAACAAAAAAACCACAAGGGCCCAAAAACCAAACTACGCCAATCCAAGATAAATCCCAAATCCAGACCCATGACCCACGGATCTTTCGCCAGTCAAAATAAATTATTTCCATGGTATTTGTCCTGAGAATAATAGTCTTGGGATTATTTGTCCTAGTATTGTTTTAATACCAATCAAACATAATCTCGTGTTTGATTTGGACGGAATTATTTTCAAGATATTTTGCTCGGATGTCTAAAGTTTTGAACAGAGATATTTTGCTAAAATTGTGTTGATATACAAATGTGGCAGTTGTGTGGTGGGTGGTGGCGGCGTCGGTGGCCGTGGTGGTGGTCAGAGGTGGTAACAATGGCAGCGTGGTGGTGGGGACAGCGACAGTGACGGCATCAGTGGTGTGGTTGGAGGCGATGGCGCTGTCACGCCCTCGTTTTCAAAACATAATAATAGATTATATTAAATACAAAACTATGTAGCCTAATTTGGCCTAACTAATTTATTTTAATTTATTTTTGTCTTTATTTATTTATTTTTTTATGTTTTGACCTCAATGTTTTGTGGTTTATTGGTCCGTTTTGATGAAAGAAATCTAAAAAGTATAAAATTATATTTAAAAGTTCAAAAAAAGGTCACTAAAGACGACGCATAAACTAAAAAAAACTCTATTTTTTATTTAATTTTGTCTTTTCTGAACGTTTTCAAATTTGGTTCATTATTTATAACTTTTCTGAAAGCTCTCGTCGAGATGAACCAATAAACTACAAAAAGTTGACGAAAGATAAAAAATTGCAAATTTTTTTTTACATAAAGACGATTTTCTTTTTTAATAAATACCACAGTCCAAATGGACCATATCCTTTCTATGGATCAATAATAAAAGTTTGTCAAAAAGTGTTACAATCCAAAAAAGGGCAATTCCGACCCAAATAAACCAAAATAGCGAGTTTGAATAGTTACATCCCAATTTGCTTCTGATTATCAAAAATAAACCAAAAGAAAAGTTACATTACATCTTTAAAAAAAATACTAAAGATGCTAAATAACTCCTACAATGATTTCTTTAGAAAATATGTATCGTCATGCATCCCAAGTAATCCATGTCATGGCTCCTGAAAGGTACGTGAAAAACAAAAGGATGAGCCACAAAATACAGTAGAGATGCCTACGCTAATATTATACGAGTATACAATGGTTTGGCCATTCTCGTTAACAGTTTATGATAACACGCGTAAGATGACAGTCAATGCACAGAAAATAATATAATGAGATCTCTATATCTCAATCACGAAATATGACTTTCATTAACCGATTCACATTTCATGTAACAAGTTCCAAGCTTGTGTTTTCCAGCTAGTATATCACCCTACGGTGGCTAGACAATGTCATTATCCACTAGCACAATTCCGAATAGAAGCTAGAGTCATCAATACTAGCACATCACTCATTGGGGGCTAGTCGTTGCATCGTTCCAATGCGAAAACAATCCATAATTCGTTCATCAATGTTCTTAGTTCACGCCAACAATTTCAATAACGATTCATAAATCATCCAATGAATAGCCGAAATGCAAATCATCTTATTCATAGCCACAATTCAAAATCATAGTCAACAAGTCTAAAACTCCAAAACAAAATACTAAAAGAGTCAGACAAAGTCACTTGAGCAACATCAAAGTCATTGGAGTGACTATTGGACAGTAGGAGTCGCCCTACAAGTCATTGGAGCCACTTTAGTTTTTCCACTAGTCACTTAAGCGACACTAACGATCTCAGAAATCTCCAAGCAGATCACAAATCGCCCAAAGTACCCACATACTTAAAATACGTGATCTCGAACACCAAATTAACTACCAACACAACATATGAACACATAATAGAGGTAAAACATTCATATCTCAAACTTTGGATCGAAAGATTTGGCTCTGAATGGTAAACCCTAGCTTTGAGTGACTATAGGGCTTCGAATCTTTTTCTCCGAACCTCTAAATCACGATCAAGCTCCAGATACACGTAAGCACAAAGCAATCCTGCAATGTCTTAAAGGACAACGCAAATGGTGAAGAAAATATAGAGAGCCAGTAAAGAGAAAAGAGAGCAATGTTTGGGGGGGGGGGGGGGGGGGAAGGGAGAGAGAGAGAAAGGGATATGTCAAATGAAATATTTTCTGGCCTTCCCCCCCTCTAGAAGTTTGATTTTAGTGCTACAAAGTGAACTCCCAAAATAGACCAACACCTCTCCTAACGCGTATGAGTCTAATTAAATCTTCCAGACTCAAGTCTTGCAGTTAAAATCTTGTATCATATAAAATTAAGCCAGTCACATATCCCGCAATATATTCTGAATAAATATACTAAAAAACAAAAATTTTCGAGTCCTTACAGGCGTGGTGGTGGTGGTTGTGGCGATGGCAGTGGTGACGACGGTGGTGGCAGCGGTGGTTGGAGGTGGTGGTGTTGGCAATGGTGGGGGATGGGGGTGGTGGCGAAGGCAGTGGAGGTCGGAGGTGGTGGTAGTGGCGGTGACGGATGTGTCGAAAAGGGTGGCGGCGATAGTGATGGTGATGGCGGTGGTTGCGGTGGTGGTAGTCGTCAAAGGTGGTTGTGGTGGTGGGGCGATGATGGTGGCAGTGTGATAGGCGCGTGATATTTCATATATAAGCGCCTAAGTAGGAGAAGTTGGCGCATTAGACGAGCATTTTATGATTATTTTCCTGTTTAATGTGCACTTGGTAGTGTTGTTGGTTTTGTGCATGGTTTTCCAGGTTTAAAGATATTTTTGGCACCTAGTGCATGGCTTGAAGCGGAGCTGGTATGTGGGAGTCGAAGTCTGAAGTGGGAAATGCTGGAAAGGACGGCTTAAGCCTTCGGTATCGATACCTCTCTAAATGGTATCGATACCACTCACTTATGGAGTGCACAATATGGTTCCAGAATGTTTAGTATCGATACCTATGTAAATGGTATCGATACAGATTGCTTACAAAGTGCACAATTTTGTTCCAGAATGTCTAGTATCGATACCTATGTAAAGGGTATCGATACCTACGTCTTTCGCGATCGAAGAGATAAAGGATCGGTATCGATACCATTCTCAGAGGTATCGATACCGAGAGGGTTCGAGAGCGTCAGAGCTGAAGCTACGTCGTTTTGGTGGACGTAAGAGGAATTTGTTAACGTTTTAATTAGGTTTTTGTTAAGAGGATTTGGAGGAGTATAAGTAGGAAGGATATAATCTTTGTATGGGACTTTTCTCTTTACCTAGGTTTTCAGTCTTTTTACAAGTTCTTACGGCCACAGATCTGAGTTTTTGGTTCTTTGCTACCGTTCTTCATTCAGGAATCGACATTCAAGTTTTGTTCCAGAATTCCAGTTTTCAGATTGTTTTTGCGGATTGTTAATCAAGTTCAATTCTCGTTTTGCGATTTACGGTATCATTATCTATTGTTTTTATATTTTAACCTTTAAGCATGTTTAGATCTAGGTTTACTTTGTTTTCTGAAATTAATACGATCATGAGTGAGTAGTCGTTTAGGGTGCGGCCGCGGGATCAAGGTGTCCCGTGGCTAGGCTAATTCATATTTTACCTCGGTGCCAAATCAATTTGATTAATGCGCAGTTTTTGAATACGGAATTTTTCTAGCAAATAAAACCCGGGCATCGCCCGTTCCACATACGCGCAGGAATCGGTGACAAGTGTTGTACACTTGTTAGGAACAATTTCCATATTTTTAAACCTATTAATTAAATGATTGTGGCCCGAGTGAATGTGGATTAGGCTAGTTGCGGGCACCGTAGTACCCACGGCTGTGCTCTTTTGTTTTAATCAAGAGTTTAAGAAAAAGATTAATTAGGTTAATTTAGTTAATTGAATCAATCATCTGAACAAGGGGTGGCTACCTGAGAGCCGGTTTCAAACCAAGAACTAGCATTATTTGAGTTAACACAGTAGACCGTCTCTGTGGTTCGACTCCGGTACTTCCGGATTTATTGTGCTACACCGGTCGATTGTCCTACGCTTGGGACAGGAATTAGAGTTAATTGTTAGATACCCGAACGGTCAAGCATTTTTGGCGCCGTTGCCGGGGACGGTGACGTGTGTTCAAACTGTGTTAGTTTTAGGTTTGTTAAATTTTAGTTGAATCATCATAGGTAGAGATAAGCAAGTTGTTCGTGAGTCTGAACCACTCTACTACCGTGATCATACTAATCGTTTAGTCAAGATAGAGAGCAGGTCGAGTCAGTCCGAGTCTTCAAATTCTTCGTCAGAGTTAGTAGAGAGTCGTTCGGAGTCCATTCCCATTAGTGGACCCTACATAGGTCTACCCTTCGAGTCAGCTAATTTAAGTAATCCATTATATCAATCAGAGTCAGAGTCAGCTTCCGAACCAGAATCTTTCGATATGGGAGACGAACCTGTAGCTCGTCCGTCGTTGAGGCAGCACTTGAACCCCGAGAGGACCACTCCTCCCGGACCGATTGTGTTTCCTCGAGAGACACAGGAGGCACGCAATGCCTTCACAGTTAAGCCTGGTGTTCTCAATAGTCTCCCTAACTTTTATGGGCGAGAGTGTGACGATCCGTATGAACATGTGCGGACGTTTGAGGGGTTAGTGCGCAACCTGGCGTCCACTACCCAATACGACAATGCCTGCCTCAAGCTATTCGAGGCCACTTTAAGAGATGGCGCACTTAAATGGTTTAGAATGCAAAAGCCTCAGTCTTGCACCTCATGGTCACAGGTGCGTGATGCGTTTTACAGAAAGTATTTCTCTGAGGCTAAAACTAATAGTTTAAGGCGTCAGATACAAGGCTTTAGGCAAGATAGGGGAGAGACCTTTATGAAGGCATGGGAGCGTTTCAAAGACTTGCTCCTAAAAATGCCACACCCTGGTTTTGAAAAGATACAGTTGGTTGAATTCTTTCACCTAGGTCTCAACCCTGAGACAATCCAGCACATAGAGTATTCGTGTAAAGGGGGCGACTTCTTGTCCAAAACTGCGGATGAGGGTTGGGATTTTTTGGATGACCTAGCAGATAAACAGAGGGCGTTAGAACCCTCTGATTTCGATCGGTCTGGACCTTCTGGGTCCAACGTTATCCCCGTTACCTTACGAGACCAGCGACTCCAGGCTCAGGTTGAAAAGATCGCGCAAAAGTTAGAAGATCTAGAAGTTAGGCAGACTCGTCCAGTGCATGAGGTCAGTATAGAGGAAGTCTGCGTATGGTGTGAGTGTAAGGGGCACATTGCAACTGCATGCCCTGGATTTTTAGCTGCTAAGGGAGCAAGTCAGAATACCCAGGAAGAGGTTAATGCGGTGAGGAATTGGGACCCATACTCCAATACTTATAATCAGGGATGGAGGGATCATCCTAGCTTTGGGTGGTCAGACTCTAGACCCGCCGGTGGAGGTCAAGTGCAACCCCTTGCGCCGCCTCAACCACAACAGTTCCATCAGTCCCAAGCACCCAGGCCTCCTCAGGGCCAAGTTATTCCCTACAACTACCAATCACAGCAAGGTAGAGGGGGAGGCCCATCCACTCGTGGTCCACCCCCAGGTTATGCGCAGACTGCACCACCCCGATTTGAGGATTCTATGAATTCTCTAATGCAGTCTCAGCTGACTTTTCAGACTGACACCAGGCAGCAAATTGGGGCCCTTACAGCCCAAATGACCCAACTCACTGCAGTGATAAGTCAAATGCAACAGGAAAAGGGTAGGTTTCCGGCACAGGGTAGTCAGGCAGGTGCTCATTATGTGGGAAATTCAGGTCCCAATGTCCAAGGGCAAAATCAGGAAGAGGCTAAGGCAGTTACCATTCTGAGGAGTGGGAAAACTATTGATAAAACCATTCAGCCAACACAGAAACAGGTTCCACCATTGGAGCCAGTTATTGAGCCTGAGGTCATTTTTGATACTGCTGAGGTGCCTAGAGAGGAAGTAGTTGAGAGAGAGGAGTCACCTGAGGTGGGAGAGCCTACTGTCGCAGCCCCCACGACTCAAACACCACCAGCAAGACCGTTAGCTCCATTTCCCCAAAGATTGGTGGTGAGACCCAAGCCAACAACGAACAGTAAGATAATGGAGTTGTTTAAGAGAATTCAATTCCCCATCACCCTGATGGAGGCAATTGAATCTTTTCCTCAGTGTGCTAAGGTTTTGAAGGACCTTTGCACACCAAAGCGCAAGAGTCAGAACAACGTGGTTCTGACAGAGCAAGTGAGCTCCATTCTGCAGACTGAGATTCCTGCCAAGTGCAAGGATCCAGGGTGTCCCACTATTCCCATAGCCATAGCAGGTCAGAACTTTGACAAGGCATTGTTGGATTTGGGAGCGAGTGTTAATTTGCTCCCTTATTCAGCATACCTGAGATTGGGTCTAGGCGACCTTAGTGAGACTCCAGTCACTCTTCAGTTGGCTGACCGGAGCATTAGAGTGCCCAAGGGAGTGGTAGAGGATGTATTGATCCGGGTGGGGGAGTTTCAATTCCCCGCTGATTTCATTGTTCTAGATATTAGTCCCGGTCGTGAGGCTTTAGAGAAGACTCCCATCATTTTAGGGCGTCCTTTCCTAGCCACCTCCAACGCTGTGATGAACTGTAAAACTGGCAAGGTCCAATTATCTGTCGGTGAGGAGAGAATGGAGGTGGATGTGTTCAGTATAAGTACACTAGAGGATGATGGTGAGGAGTTTGAGGAGTTGTGTCTGATTGACACATTAGTCCAGGAGCATATTGATACAGTCCTGTATAAGGACCCCTTGGAGATTGCTCTTACCTCCGAGGAAATATCATTTTTAGACTCGGCAGAGGTTGTGAATTTGTTAGAATTACTAGATGTTGAGGAGTCGTGTGAAGAAGTGTGCGGGGTCACTCATGGCCCTATGTTTGAGCTTTTGGGCGACCCTCCGCTCAAGGTTCTTCCTTCGTCAGTCCAGCCGCCTAAACCAGAGTTGAAACCTCTACCGGACACGCTTAAGTATGCCTTTTTAAAAGGCAATGATACCTATCCGGTTGTGATCTCCTCATCCCTCGAGGATGATCAAGAGAGGAAATTGCTAGAATTGTTAAGAGAGCATATGGGCGCGATTGGCTGGACCATAGCGGACTTGCATGGTATAAGCCCAACGGTGTGTACACACCGCATTATTCTTGAAGAGAGTGTGAAACCTTCCAGGCAACCTCAGCGGCGTCTGAACCCCAACATGAAAGACGTAGTCCGGGCTGAGGTGCTTAAGCTGTTAGATGCGGGTATTATATACCCAGTGGCCCATAGTGAGTGGGTGAGTCCGGTTCAGGTTGTACCTAAGAAGGCAGGAGTGACTGTCGTGAAAAATGATGAGGGAGTTCTAGTACCGACCCGAGTTCCCACAGGTTGGAGAGTTTGCATAGATTACCGGAAGCTCAATGCGAGCACCCGGAAAGACCACTTCCCTCTTCCCTTTATTGATCAGATTTTAGAAAGGGTAGCTGGTCGTGCCTTTTATTGTTTCTTGGATGGGTACTCGGGGTATAACCAGATTGAGGTCGCGTTAGAGGACCAGGAAAAGACCACCTTCACATGTCCATATGGAACCTATGCTTACCGTCGCATGCCCTTTGGGTTGTGCAATGCACCTGGTACCTTTTCCAGGTGCATGATGGGAATTTTTAGTGACATGGTGGAGAAAATTGTTGAGGTTTTTATGGATGACTTCTCGGTCTTCGGGGACTCATTCGATGGATGCCTCGAGAATTTAGGTCAGGTCTTACAGAGGTGTGAGGAGAAGCACTTGGTGCTAAATTGGGAGAAGTGTCACTTTATGGTTACCCAAGGAATTGTGTTGGGACACATTGTGTCCTCCAAGGGTATTGAGGTTGACAAGGCCAAAATTGATTTAATTCGCAATCTCCCAATACCTAAGTCTGTTAAGGATGTGCGTTCATTTCTGGGACACGCTGGTTTCTATCGGCGGTTCATTAAGGACTTTAGTGCTATCTCCCGACCATTATGTCAGTTGTTAGCAAAGGACACACCGTTTGTGTGGTCCGATGCTTGTGAGGGGGCATTCCAGAGGTTAAAGCAGAGTCTCACAACTTCGCCGATTGTGCAGTCCCCAGATTGGAGTCTTCCCTTTGAGCTGATGTGTGATGCTTCTGACTATGCAGTCGGAGCTGTTTTAGGGCAGAGGAGAGGGAAAGACCCATGGGTGATCTACTATGCTAGTAAGACGTTGAATGAGGCGCAGATGAACTACACCACCACCGAGAAGGAGTTGCTAGCGGTGGTGTTTGCGCTAGATAAGTTTCGGTCCTACCTTGTCGGTTCGCAGATCACGGTTTTCACCGATCATGCAGCCCTAAAGTACTTAATGACTAAGCAGGACGCGAAAGCTCGCCTTATTCGGTGGATTCTGCTGCTGCAAGAATTTCACCTAATTATCAAAGATAAAAAGGGGGTAGAGAATGTAGTGGCTGATCACCTGTCTCGTCTGGAGTTTGAGGACCCCACCTCGAATCTTCCCATTAGAGATTCTTTTCCGGATGAGCAGTTGTTCGCCGTTAATGAATGCCCGTGGTACGCTGATATTGCCAACTATTTGGTAACAGGGCAGATCCCCTCCCATTGGTCTACCCAAGAGAAACAACGGTTTTTGAGGAGTGTCCGACAGTATATATTCGATGACCCATATTTGTTTAAGTACTGTGCGGACCAGATCGTGCGTAGGTGTGTCCCCGAGTCTGATCAGAAGGGGATTATAGAGTTCTGTCATAGCGAGGCGTGCGGTGGTCACTTCTCTGCAAAGAAGACCACCGCCAAGATTTTACAATGTGGTTTTTGGTGGCCGGATATGTTTAAGCTTGTTCATACGTTCTGTAGGTCATGTGACCGTTGCCAAAAGCTTGGCAAATTGTCTTCACGTCAGGAGATGCCTCTCCGACCCATTCTTGTGCTAGAGGTTTTCGATTGTTGGGGCATCGACTTTATGGGTCCATTGCCTATGTCGCATGGTTACGAGTACATTTTGGTAGCGGTGGACTATGTGTCCAAGTGGGTGGAGGCGATACCCACTAAGTCTATGGAGTCACGAGTAGTGCTCGAGTTTCTTAAGTCCAACATATTGTCGAGATTCGGCGTGCCACGCGCCATTATCTCTGATCAGGGCACGCACTTCACGAGTCGGTCATTTGAAAAGTTGATGGGGGAGTATAGAGTCACTCACAAGGTATCCACTTCATACCATCCCCAAACTAATGGGCAGGCCGAGTTAGCAAATAGAGAGATTAAGAGGATTCTAGAGAAAACTGTAGGTGTGACTAGGAAGGATTGGTCCACCAGGTTGAATAATGCGTTGTGGGCCTATCGCACTGCTTATAAGACCGTGTTGGGTGCTTCACCCTATCGGCTCGTTTTCGGTAAGGCCTGCCACCTACCAGTTGAGTTAGAGAAGAAGGCCTATTGGGCCCTCCAGGAAATTAATTCGAGTTTAGATATGGTGGGTGCGCATAGGAAATTGCAGTTATGTGAGCTTGAGGAGCTTAGGAATGACGCGTATGAGAATGCGAGTATCTATAAGGCTAAGGTTAAGGCGTATCATGATAGGAATATTCAGCGCAAAACCTTTAGAGTTGGTCAGAAAGTATTACTCTATAATTCGCGTCTCCATTTGTTTCCCGGGAAGTTGAGGTCCCGTTGGGAAGGTCCCTATGTAGTGATGCAAGTGTATCCAAATGGTTCAGTTGATGTCCGTGATCCTAAGGACATCAATGTGTTCAAAGTTAATGGGCAGCGTCTGAAACCATTTTTGGAGTTTTTGGAAGTGGGGGAACCTGATGAGGAGTTGGTCGATCCTGTGTATTTGGACGACCCGATTACTTAGGTTGTTTTTAGCTAGGTTTTGACGGGTAGCTCACGCGTACCATACTCTTAATTGAGTTTGGACCCGGCCTCTACTTCTAGAGGTACCCATCATTGACTTGGGTTTTATAGCTTCGCACGCCGCTATTACCATAAGGATCGTGTGCCCAGCTCCGGTTAGTAAGGGCAATTTGTTTTCTTTTTAATTGTTTTCTCTCGTCGTCTTTAATTGTTTCAAAAATCAAAAAGAAAAACATTTTCACAATTACTAAAAAGAAAAATCGAGAGCTTTGTTTTTTCTAACTTTCTTTGTGTTATGTTTGTTTTTTTTTTCTAGGTTCATAAACCAAAACAAACCAAAAACCAAATTGACCTTCATTATGCCAACAATTTTTGCTACCCGCAGACAGCTTTTACCACTACTAATGTCTTGTCTCCAAGAGACACCTCCGACCTTCTTCGCAGATAATGGGAATTATCACGGTCGCATGTATTACGCCACTCTGTGGGCATATGACATTATGGAAATACCGGATTGGGATTTTTCAACTATTGATCATACATTTCTACTTTACGTTTATCATTTTAACGATCCCATTCCACCTCCACCATGTTGTCGCTCTCGTGACTTAGTTTCAATATATCATGTGGCTTACTCTTTTTATTGGCATAACCCCTACTCCTTCCGCCTCCTGCTCTATGACGATGTGGGAAGCATCATTATCAATTGAGTCTTCGACACAATCCAGATTGGGGTGATACCGTCACAGGTCCTTTAGCTTCATGGACTTCTCCAGACTATATGCGACCACGATCCATTTCATGACCAAGATTCATCTCTTGGCCGCTACCCCAGGTTCATGTTTTCCCTGCTTGTTATTCTCTTTTCTTTATCTTTATGCTCTGAGGGCATAGCATATTTTAAGTTGGGGGGAGGAATGTGAGTTTCTGTTTTGGTAGGAGAATTTTTAATTATTTATGCGGGGATACATTGTTATGCTTATGTGTATGAATGAGTCGAGCATGATGGGTTCTCAATTTGTTGTCTGCTTGTTAATTTATCCCCATGCATATATTTAGTATCTCTGTTGAGTAGTCTTGCATGATGAATGATTATGAGTGGGTGTTTCCACAGAGTGTACATAGTGGTTTTTCGCATACTCCATGGTAGTACTTGATTTGCATACGCATGAGTTGATAGGCAATTTTACCACGTACTCATCTTAGAAATCTTGCATGCATATTGTGAGAGTTGTTAGCGTGGAACGGGAATGATACAAGGCCTTCTTGCGTGATTAAACCACTAAAAGAGTCCCATAGAACCATTTTCAACCAGTCCATATCAATATCTGTGTCTAACCTAGGAAGCCGGTGTTTTGGATGGAAAGTAAGTTGGGGGGGTATTCAGCTCTGTGCATTTCTGGGAACTCGGCCTCAATGTGAGACAGAACTCCGCCTGTTTGGAAGTAACTGTTTGGGAAGTAGGAGAGATGGATTTCAAGATTTGTTCTTTGGTGTCATTGATTTGGTAACCTTAACCTACCTTGAGCCACACAAACTTAACCACGAATCACCTTACCCAAACCCAAAAAAAAAAAAAAAAAAAAAAAAAAAAAAAAAAAAAAAAGAGAAATAAGAAATAGCAATTCGGTATCGATACCATTTCCAGGGGTATCGATACCTATTGGTTACGTATGAAAAAAAGATAGCAATTCGGTATCGATACAATTTTCAGGGGTATCGATACCGATTGGTTACGTTTGAAAAAAAAAAACCGATCAAATCCCTTCTTCATCTTTCATTTCTTCATCTTCCCCTCCTTCTCTTTCTCTCTCTTCCCCTCCATTAACAACCAAACCCCAACCTCAAAACTTCCTATTCCTTCTCTAAATCCTTTTGACCCCCAAATCATGGCACCAAGGAAAGACACTGGCAAAGCTAAGGCTGGGGCTTCATCCAGCGATGCAAGGGAAATCTCGGAAGATACACCTCTTCCGGGTCGGGCAACGAGGCGGAACCGGGAACAGATGGAGAGGGATGAGCAGTTGCGATGGAAAGAATCAATCGTGAACAGGGGAGTGAAAAATGAGAGGCACATTGTGTTAGACGCCGGGTGGCCGCAAAATCATTTGGTGATCGAGGCGATACGAAATCAAGGTATGTCCTTCTGGTTTGAACCAAACCCGGGTTATAATAATGCATTAGTTGAAGAGTTCTATAAAAACATGGTTGTACCTGAGGCTGGAGCTTTCTTGAATCCGGGGGCTCGGATTATGTCGATGATAGGAAAAATCCCCGTGTTTATTGATGCTGATAAGATTGCTTCTGCATTATATTATGTGAGACCCGAGGGAGAGATAAATTTTCCTAGGTCTATTGAGAACCCCATAAATCAGGATTGGGTGAACGGGGAAATTTACACAAATAGGAGGGATGCGAGGATTCCTCATTGGCCGGGCAAGTTTAAGCCGGCATACAGGCTTCTTAATCAGGTGGTTTGTTATAATATTTATCCGAGGGGAACTGAGAACAAACCACAGGAGAAGGTGGGGAACATCATGTGGGCCTTTACTAATGAGGAGACTATATGTGACTGGGCATTGTTTATCTTTGGTGAGATGGTAGATTTCAGGGATTTGTCGAAGAATGTCCGAATGCCTTTTCCATGCTTAGTGACTTCGATCCTCCGGAGGGATGGCATTGCAGGGACTAGATTTTCTGCAAATGATAGGTTGGACCCGGGGACGATGGATTCCACCATTCTGACGCGGAGTATTGCTCAAAGTAGGGATGTTGGAGCCCAGACTAGGGGTACCAGAGAGTCACTGACCATTGCACCATCATCGGGAGCACCACTGAAAGAGTGGTTTAAGAAGCTTTTCTGTCAGAATGTGGCTATCATCAAGAACCAGAAGAAGATGAAGGTGGAACTGAGACAACAGGCTAGAAAACAGGTGGAACTGGATGATCAGCTGAGCTATGTGAGGCGTCAGATTTCAGGTGAGATGACGGGTCCTTATGTACCTCGCCGTTGGCCAGAGCTTGAGGTGAGTGATGATTTTGAGGAGCAGGATGATCCAGACGTGGACTCGGATGCATAGGTAGAGCTGCTGCATGGGGTGTTGGAGCATTTTGGTGGTGTGATGGATATTTTATGTGTTTGGGAGTATTATTCAATTGACATTATGTAGTGTGAACTTTAGTAGAGTGGTATGTTATTTTTATATCCATACGGTTGTGTTGTGATCTGTTGAGTCCGGGTGGCGGCTAACTCGGGTAGTTAACCTTATCACACTTACATAAGCCGCCATCCATTTGCGTGTTTCCTTTTTGTTTTGTTAACCAAGGTCATTACAAGCCGATAAAGCCCTTAGTTGACCCGTGGCACGTGTATCACGCTCCTATATGCATGCTTAATTTCTTGTGATGAATATGTGGTAAATTTTGCCTCCCATGGGTATGAGATGGGTGGCTATGTGATTTTGTGGACGCATGTTTATCTCTGAGTGTTATTTTATGTGCAAGGTATGTCAACTGGTTGCTAGAACATGCATGTGTTTGAATTGAAGGTAGTGGTGAGTTGGGAATCCTAAAAGTAAACCAAATTTTTTATACATCGTGCATAACTCTTGTATCCCCGTATAATTGCTTGATAATCTGGGCTGACTATTCTATCCGTTGCTCGGGACGAGCAACGCTTAAGTTGGGGGGTGTGATAGGCGCGTGATATTTCATATATAAGCGCCTAAGTAGGAGAAGTTGGCGCATTAGACGAGCATTTTATGATTATTTTCCTGTTTAATGTGCACTTGGTAGTGTTGTTGGTTTTGTGCATGGTTTTCCAGGTTTAAAGATATTTTTGGCACCTAGTGCATGGCTTGAAGCGGAGCTGGTATGTGGGAGTCGAAGTCTGAAGTGGGAAATGCTGGAAAGGACGGCTTAAGCCTTCGGTATCGATACCTCTCTAAATGGTATCGATACCACTCACTTATGGAGTGCACAATATGGTTCCAGAATGTTTAGTATCGATACCTATGTAAATGGTATCGATACAGATTGCTTACAAAGTGCACAATTTTGTTCCAGAATGTCTAGTATCGATACCTATGTAAAGGGTATCGATACCTACGTCTTTCGCGATCGAAGAGATAAAGGATCGGTATCGATACCATTCTCAGAGGTATCGATACCGAGAGGGTTCGAGAGCGTCAGAGCTGAAGCTACGTCGTTTTGGTGGACGTAAGAGGAATTTGTTAACGTTTTAATTAGGTTTTTGTTAAGAGGATTTGGAGGAGTATAAGTAGGAAGGATATAATCTTTGTATGGGACTTTTCTCTTTACCTAGGTTTTCAGTCTTTTTACAAGTTCTTACGGCCACAGATCTGAGTTTTTGGTTCTTTGCTACCGTTCTTCATTCAGGAATCGACATTCAAGTTTTGTTCCAGAATTCTAGTTTTCAGATTGTTTTTGCGGATTGTTAATCAAGTTCAATTCTCGTTTTGCGATTTACGGTATCATTATCTATTGTTTTTATATTTTAACCTTTAAGCATGTTTAGATCTAGGTTTACTTTGTTTTCTGAAATTAATACGATCATGAGTGAGTAGTCGTTTAGGGTGCGGCCGCGGGATCAAGGTGTCCCGTGGCTAGGCTAATTCATATTTTACCTCGGTGCCAAATCAATTTGATTAATGCGCAGTTTTTGAATACGGAATTTTTCTAGCAAATAAAACCCGGGCATCGCCCGTTCCACATACGCGCAGGAATCGGTGACAAGTGTTGTACACTTGTTAGGAACAATTTCCATATTTTTAAACCTATTAATTAAATGATTGTGGCCCGAGTGAATGTGGATTAGGCTAGTTGCGGGCACCGTAGTACCCACGGCTGTGCTCTTTTGTTTTAATCAAGAGTTTAAGAAAAAGATTAATTAGGTTAATTTAGTTAATTGAATCAATCATCTGAACAAGGGGTGGCTACCTGAGAGCCGGTTTCAAACCAAGAACTAGCATTATTTGAGTTAACACAGTAGACCGTCTCTGTGGTTCGACTCCGGTACTTCCGGATTTATTGTGCTACACCGGTCGATTGTCCTACGCTTGGGACAGGAATTAGAGTTAATTGTTAGATACCCGAACGGTCAAGCACAGTGGTCGGAGGCGGTAGAGCAATTATTGGTACAGATGGTATTAAATGAGTCTCACCCTTAGGATAAAATAGTACCTCAAGCTAAAATTATTTGTCCTAGTAGCAATTTTGGGAAACCAAGCATGAGATTGCGCAGGATTAAGCACGAATATCAAATCATGCGTGCCTAATCTGCGAATCATACAAGGCCCTAAATTATTAGAAGTCTGATGTACTTAATGAACTACACATGTCCAGACATTATGTATATTGTTAGTAAATTAAGAACGTACACTCATAATCCAAGCAAAGAGTATTTGAAAGCTATCGTTAGGATTTTTAGATATCTATGGTACTCCATTAACTATAGTCTAAAATACACCAGATATCTTATAGTGTTAGAAAGATATTGTGATTCCAACTAGATACCAGATACAAAAGATTCTAAATCTATAAGTAGTTATGTCTTCACCCTCGGACGTGTAGTCGTATCTTAGAAATTTTTCAAACAAACTTGCATGTTAGGTCAACAATAGAATTAGAATTTATCGCTTTGAGTAAAGTTGGGAAAGAAATGAGTCAATTCTTAAAAGATATTTCGATGTGGACCAAATATGTGTCAATAGTATGTATGCATTGTGATAGTTAATTGGCAATAGGAAGAGTCCAAAATGATATGTATCATAGTAAATTTCAACACACTTGTCGTAGAAATAATATCGGTAAAAATAACTACTCTTAAGTGGAATTATGTCCTTCTAGTATGTGAAATCAAATGATAATATAGTGAATCTACTAATGAAAGGATTGTTCAGAGAGCAAGTGTATAATTCATCGAAGGAAATGAGCTTTCAATCTATCATATTAGAGTCACAATAAAAACTCACCAGAGTTATTGAGTGGAATTTCTCCTGTCCTGTTTTTATGGTGAAGATATAGTGATATTGCATGGCTGGTGAGATTAAATTGAGCTTTTATTGATTCTTATACCTTAAAAAATTAATTGGCTTAAAAAATCAATTGGAATATAATAGAATACTCTTAATACGAATTACATATATGAGTGTGAAATGAGTCTAATTTTATGATAATTGATAAAGCTAAATTATCTAAAGTACTAATGAAAAATCAGAATAAAAAATAAATACAAATGTAAGAATCTGATTGTGTAGAAAATATTGTGCGTGAATTTTATTGTTTTGGTTTGCCATAACGCAGAAAATTTGAGTCTTTCGCGAGAGAAAGTACATACATGTGCGTGAAATTGCCAAACACGCGCTTGACAATGGTGAAATCATCACAACCAACATTTTTTCCCCCTAGGAACAGTCAAAGTGACGTTTGACGGAAGCTGGATAACATCGGTTGTCGTCGAAATTTAGACCCCGTGCAGATTCTTTTTCCGAGATCTTCATCTCGGACCTCCATGGACGGACCTAGGAAACATCAGGTTCCCTTTCTCTCTCTTCCTTCCCGCCCCCGCCCCCCCGGGGGCACACGCAGATACTGTTGTTTTGATTGACAAAACATGCTCACCGATCGACTGGAGGTGTTAGGACCTGATCGTGATGATGAATTAGTGCATTATAATCATCTTTTGGATTTTTTCCTTTTTTATTTACTTTCCGACATTTCTCAGTTAGGTACTTGATTTGAAGATAAAAAAATGTTACTTTATCAATTGTTTTGACTCTCGATTTTGTAATGGATTGGGGGTTGGACCAGGTATCGTTGCGGGGAGCGAGTGCGAAGGAAATCACGAGGGATGCTCTTCTGGAGAGGGTCTCCCAAGAAAGGGAGCTCCGTAATTACACGCGCCGCGCTACTGCGGCCGCGATCTTTATCCAGGTGCATTTTGCTGTTTACTTCATCAAATTGGGTTGTTTTTCTTTTTTTCATTTTGGACAGCGTATGGATTATACTTAATCATAGAAAAAATTAGCCTTTTATAGAGAGAAAGAGTGAGCATTTACCACACCGTTCACGGGTGACTAGTAACTCTTTAGCTTAAGCTGGCAGAGTGAGGAATAACATTCTTTCTCCTCAAAAGTGAGTGTTCAACTTGTAATCATGGGATCGGTGACGTGGCAGTGATAGCAAACATGGTAGTAAATATAGTTCTAGTAGACAAGAGAGACTAGATCTTGTTGTAGATGAAGAACTCTCTTGAATCTACCAAAAACCTTGAATTTTAAGGAATATGGCGAAGGTAAACTATTATTGATGAAATAAGACAAATTACCAATAAAATTATTATTGAACTAGTTCCCTCAAAAAATACATGTATTACTAATAAAAGAGGCCTGACATGGAATAATTAATGAAATAAGACAAATTACCAATAAAAGACAGTTTCAAGAATCCTAAAGATTGTACAGCAAGGAAATTAAATCAAACTGAATAAGAAAATGTTGAGAGTTCTAAGCTAAAACAACATATTCTATTCAATATCAAAGCCTAAGAATTCCAAAATCAGAATATAGAAGTTGCCAAAAGTTATTCTGTATCAGTACCTACTTGGGCTTCTTATTGTTGTAAGATGTGCAAAACAATTGCAGAGTTTGCTAGTAGCTTGAACCTGAAAAATACTAACCTGAAAATGGATTGAAATTCCAATTTGGTTAGGTAAAGGACTTTTGGAGCAAAATTTTTGTGGTTGGACCTTCAATGGATCAAAAAACTGCATACCAAATTGTTGTAAATATGTCAAGTTGTCAACTCAAATGCTGACCTTGGAGTTTTACCAGGCTTGAGAAGAATATTTCGTCAAACTTTATCAACTATACTTTCAATTCAATAGCCCCTTCTTCTTTGATTTCTTGGACTTGGACTAATATGGATTTGTCACTGAATGTCCTTTAGGAGTGTTTGCAGCATGAGCTTTCATGCTTTCGTGTTTTGGCTTGTATTTTTCCCTTCAATAATTGCTTATAATTTCAAAGTGCCCTGTATTTTTTTGAATGTGGACATTAACTGTTCGAAGATATGCAGAGAGTTTGGAGGCGCTATCATGTGACGAAGATAGAAGCTGGCAAGTTCCAAGAGGAGTGGGAAATGATGGTTGACCCTCATGCTCTTTGCATGACCAAATCATGGATCTCCAGCAGCTTCTTGAGACCCTTTCTTTTCTTTGTTACATGTTTATCAACTCGATGTCAAAAAATACAAACTAGAGATATACAATGTATGCGGACTTGCTTCAAAATTTTACTGGAGAGCATGAACTCCACTGGTATACCATTATTATTCTACCTTTCCATTAATTATTGGGTCTATAATGTGTTTTGGGTTATGAATCCCCTCCATGCAAGTTGTTATTTACAAAGTTCTGCCCCTTGTATAGTTAGAGTGTCTCCAGCTATCCTTAAAATCTTCACATATAGACTCCATGTTGCTTCTACATATATGAAAACCCCTTCAATTTATAGAGATACTATTGAGACCATTAAATGTGTGTAATTTTTACTCTAAATTATCTAATTGCTATAAAATTATTACAGTAAAAGGGTATCCGTGATACCTTTGAAATGATACCAACGTTGGAGGTATTTGATTAATGTTTGAAAATTTGGTAATTCAAATTTTAGAGGGAAAGTGAGAGACGGTTGAGTTGTGGGGTGAAATGATTTGAGTTGTATGAAAGACGGAGGTAGTTATAGAGAATTGGATTGGAGTTTGAATGAATAATGGTAATCTCTGAATTAGTTTTTAACAAGCAATAGTGTTTTGGATCTTCAAAATGAAGAATTGGGTTGGAGATGCCCTGATAAGTACTATGCACTTAGCAGTGATGCTTTAATTCGTGTTGTCATTCTCATTCCCCTATCTGTTCTAACTTCTAATAATTTTGCTAGATGATTTAACTGCTGATGTACTGATCTTTTGGTTGTTCTTTAATTTTAGAACCAGAGAAAAGTTTTTGCTCTCTGGCAATAGGTACACAAGACGAGAGATGCATCTGGATTTATCAAGCTCGGAAGCTTATTTCTCTATGCTTATTTATTCTTGGAGAGTTTGATAATTCCCATCAAGATATTGTTGCTGTTACATCTTTGGCAATGCGTTTGGCTGTTGTCTTGACTGATGTCAAGGGTTGGAAATGCATTGCGGATGATAATCTTCATGATGCGGACATAGCGATTAAGAATTTGATAGATTTTATGGGAAGTAAGAAAAGTGGACTGTACAATCATGTTAGAAGATACATTGAAAAATTGGATGCTCCTCTTCCATTGCAAATTCAATGTTCTACGGCGACAGAAGATCGATTTTTGATTACTGCCAGTGCACTGACATTGGCTTTACGACCTATTCATAATGCAAATAAAAACGACGTCAGCAGCTTGGATGGGCTTGATGCTGCTGAGCTGTACTGTGTGTTTGTACTCACAATCCCTTGGCTTGCTCAACGGCTACCAGCCCCGCTCTTACCTGCTCTTCAGCACAAATCTATTTTATCACTTTGCTTCAAGACGCTAACGGTATGGTTATCTGACTGTGAACAAAGTTTCATTGTAGTATGTAGGCTTGTGCTCACAAGTCTCTGATTTTAGATGGAAAAATTTCGCATCCTATAATCTACAGATAAATTCCATGTAGTACTGATGTTTAGGTGTGTTTCTGCAATAACATGAATCCATAGGGGAAAAAGTTTGGGTGCTAGTACATTTTGTTGGACCTATAAATTTCGTCCTATACCGGCCGGAACATACCATACCGGAAGCAAAATGGGACAGCCTACTCCTTAGGCCGTTCCAACAAAAATCTTGGACTGGTCCGGCCTGTTCCAGGCATACTGGCCAATTTCTGTTCATTCTGTCTGTTTGCATGTTTTTGGTCGGATTTATGAGACTCGCATGTGGGCTCTCGGGGAGGAAACTCTGTTTGTAATACTCCATTTTACATGAACCTTTTATCTATTTTGGATTCCTGCACTATTCCTTTGATTTTTTTGGTGTTCAGTTAGACTCTAATCCATGCCCACGTACATGTTGTGGGTATCTGGAAGTCCTCCACTAGACACCTCCGGAGGAGCTTCCACCTACCAAGAGGACCTCGTCATTGATATGGGTGTTCAGATGTCCTTCTTCACTAAACACCTCCGGAGGAGCTTCCACCACATGGATCCGAGGTTCGAAAGATTTGTCTCTAATAAGAAACCAATCTTATGGCATTCCTCCATACTCAAAGCTCCACGAGCTGGCGACTCTATCAACGTACAAGACCCCTAGGTCGGGAGCAGGGCCTAGGGACTTGACTCGGGACCTAAGGAGGCATGTGGTTTGGAGGCTAGAGTAAGGGGATTGTCAAGGAGGAAGAGTTTCCCTTCGGGCGAACCCCAACTTGACCGATTCTAGAGAGAGAGGGGCACCACCCACACCTAACCCATCTTCTACCTGACACCTCGAAAGATGTATCACAACACCTAGGAGCTTGTACCATATTTCCCCATGATACAAGTCTCCATATATCACCTAAATTACCTCTGAGCCATATGACACATAGCTCAACTTCTGACCATAGACCCAAATAAGGCTATGTCAACCACCACCCTGACCCTCCAATAGGAAGAAAGCCCACCAGCTGGCTTCCTCCCCCTTTGAGGCTCCTATATAAGAGAGAGTTGACATAGCATTAAAGACATGAACATCTACCTCTCCCTCATTGAATACAAGCATTGACTCTCTGGTTGAGCCCATCTCCACTGCCATCCCTCTCTCTCTCTAAGGTCGCCCCGAGCTCTCTCCTCCTCCACCTCCGGTGGTCTCGAGTCCATTGTAGTGCCCGCCATAATTCCCGGAAGGACCGCTTCCGCTCCTAATATCCACACATGTATAATGGTTTTGTATCTATATGGCGACAAGCAGGATTTCAGCTGAGGAAGAAGATAAGTTTGAGGAAAGAGATGTACTAGTGGTGAGGACTTGGTGGGTTGGTATCCTCTTAGGTTGAAAGTGTGTGAATGTTAGGGTAGTGATTGGGTGTTTTTGACGGTTCTTACAAACACGAGACCTTAAGGCACTGTTTGA
This sequence comes from Arctostaphylos glauca, assembly GCA_019985065.2. Taxonomy (NCBI): domain Eukaryota; kingdom Viridiplantae; phylum Streptophyta; class Magnoliopsida; order Ericales; family Ericaceae; genus Arctostaphylos; species Arctostaphylos glauca. Next base: position 23,533,018 of record JAHSPW020000002.1, on the reverse strand, counting down.
ATGCATTTTTGTATGTAACTTTTATCAACTCTCCCATAAAAAACTGAATACTCTTGGAGCAATTGTTTGAGTAAAAGCTTAAAATTTTCAGCATATATTAGACATATGCTGAAAAGTCCAAAACAGTATGTCAGTGCATGCTGGTACCGGAACATGCCGTACAGTGCATGCTGGTACTGGAACGTTCCGTACTAGTAACAAATCTGTATGCTTGCCAACACGAGATTGATAACTTTGGTTGGACTGCATAGAGAACCTAGATACTAATAAAGTTCCTCAACCTGTCAGCTAACCACATTTACATGGTTATGTAGAGAGCTTTTTGCACCTAATATCTCTACACATGTTTGTGTTGTGTGGTGGGTGGGTGGGTGTGTGTGTGTGTGCATATATACGGATGTGATATATTTTGTACCATTTTTTCCCCATCTGTTAAGATGGAAATCATTAGAGAGGTAAATCTTGATTATATTTTGTTAACCATGACCACCTATTAGGTTTTGTTTTTAGTCTTTTGTTCATTACGGCTACAGTAAAGGGACCATTGTGGTTGCTGGCTTGCCCCTCAGGTTAGCCCCACTTTAGCAAACCTCAGACACCGAGAGAGTCGTTGACAAAGGCATGTGCTCTATGGGAGAAGTATCTTACCTACCACTGTGGTCACCAATGGATTATATAGCTGCCATGGTATCACACCTACCCCTGCAGCACCCATGAGACAGACTCCAAATCTGATTTAGAAGGAGTTGAGAAACCTCCATCTTGTTGAACGAAAGAGGTTTGGTCACCTGTCTATAGGATAGCTCGCCTCCATGTTTCAACCGCCCTTTATAGGTGGGTGTCCTCCAGGCAATTATTGAAATGGTTAATCACTATATAACCACTTCTTCCTTGCCAGCGCAAGTAAAGCTCACTCCCATTCCCACCCTTGTCTCAGTAAGGTTGCCTGTGCACTCTCCCCCACTATATGAAGCGATTAATATCCCGTGAAGTACTGTCACAATCCACCATCACATGTTCTACCCTCTGTACACATTATGACATTATGAGTGGCAGTGGCATTATAAATAACATCAACGTCTTCATGGACATATGTGAATGTTTTAAATGTATGTTGATCCTATTGATGTTCGATTGATATAACTAAGATTGAACTTAAATCTGTACCGAACAGAAATGAAACTGGTATATGTCTCAAGGGTTATTATGTCAAACATCTTCCTATTAATGGCCTCCTGTAGTGATTGCTTCTTTGTTTGGCTTGTTGGCTTGTGGTAATGATTGAAACACACGGGATCTGATCAAACTATGGCAGGTGATGGCAGATCCTGAAAGAGAAAATTTTAAAGGAGGTTTTGGAGGTGGATCAGGTGAATTTGGTCTCTCATTTTAACGAGATTCCCCAAGTTGGTTGGCTTCTTGCAAATGTTCTTTGCCTTGCAACAGTGAGTGGCAGCAATAATCGGATTCCTGGAAACTTCACTCAAGGCCTAGACTATAGGTCCTATGTCCATGTTATCATCATCCTTTCAGAGAACTTATTAACTTGGTTGGACAATTCTGGATGGGTAAAAAAGGAGAACCAACAATTCCAGGTTCATTTTGAAACTTCTGGTGAGTCTGTTGATTCACAGTCGTTGAAGATGTCATACATTGACTTTTATAAGCCTGTATATCAGCAATGGCATCTTGTGAAACTATTAGCCTTGGTGAGAGGAGATTTTGGGTGTGAGGTTGATAATCCACTGCCAAACAGTATGGATTCTTTGGGCAAGTGTGATCTGCTTGATGTTGCATATTTCTATTCTTACATGATAAGAATATTTTCGCTACTGAATCCCGTGGGTGGGTGTTTACCTGTTCTCAATGCGCTGTCTTTTACTCCTGGTTATCTTGTCAATCTATGGGAAGCACTGGAAAGATTGATATTTCCAGGAAATAATCATCTTGATGAAGATAATTCTCTTTATCAAAATAGAGATTATGGATACAAGAATGATGGGGCCAGTGAGAGAAAGCAAAAACGGGATGGAGCCAATAAATGGTCAGCCGTATTACATAAAATCACTGCTAAAGCCGATCTTGATTACAAAGGTTCAGTAGAGGATCAACCCACGGATAAACACGCTGATGAAGATTCTTCTGATGTGTGGGATATAGAGCCTCTGAGGCATGGTCCCGAAAGTCTATCAAAAGATACTTCTTGTCTACTTCATCTCTTTTGTGCTTCATATTCACACCTGCTGCTAATTCTTGATGATATAGAGTTCTACGAAAAACAGGTATACTGATTCTCTGTTACTTTCATATTTTTTGTGTAAAATTTTATTTTTTCACGTTCTACTTTTCTTTTTGTCCATTTCGAAGCGACGTGGCTGTATGTTCAATGCGGTGTAGACTAACTTTTCATAATATTGGGCTCCTCTTAGTCTCTAGAAAAAAGAATCCTGTTCAGTTGCCACAGTTATTTTCGTTAGTCCCACTTTATTATGCTGTTTCCCCCATCTTCTCTCAGATGATGCTGGAATCCGTATCCTATATATTTTTTTGCCTTTCCTTTTCCTTGTTCCTTTATTTTTTTGCTTTTATTGTTGTTTCCTGGGTATGCCCCTCGCAAACCTGTAAATTTGGTTAGCCTCTTCTAATTTCAAGCTTGTTAATCCCCAAAAAAAAACTTCTTCATAACGACTTATTTTTGTCTTCACTGAACTTCTTTTGGATTTTGGTCAATTAAAAGTTATAATCCGATTTGTCTCGCCATAGGAATCAAAAAAGTAAAAGATATGAACTCAATTTGAAAAGCCAAAACATTGGAACGTGAGAAGTTTGACTTCTTTTTCATCCTGCACATCTGTCATCATCATCTCCTCTTCAACCTCATAGTTCCAATCAAGGAAAGTTCAGTCCCAACTTTTCTCTCTTTTTTTTTTTTTTCTGGTAAATTAATTGATTTCACCAAAAGAGCAAAGCTACAAAACACTACAGGTGCATACCCCTCGGAAGAAACAGAAAACAGGACCCCCATCCCAATCAACAGCCTTAAATATTTCAATTTTCAACCTGAACACCTTAGAATTAAGAAGCTAGTCTCACACAACCTCCTATTCTGAGCAGTAACTTCAAAGAAGTCCAATTACGATCAAAGATAGCACTTCTAACAGGACCTACATCCCTAACTTTCTTTTGAAAAATCCTCATATTTCTTTCCCCAAAAAATCAAGTATATGGTTGCAGTCAAGGAGAGCTTGTAGATTACATTCCTAAATCCTTTTCCCTTCCTCCGCTGAGCAGCCCAGCTGATTTCTTGTTCAAATGGCAAGGGACCTCCGTTAATCTGGTTCTTAATAATAAAAGCTGGACACCAGACTGCTGCAGAGTTTGGGCATTGAAAAAGTAGATTGGAATAGGATTCATGGCTACTGACACTGAACACGTTGAATTTCCACAACCACACCCCATTTAAACAGCCTATGTTTGGTAGTTGGTCTCCCCAGATAGCCAACCGTACAATGAAGCTCCACCCACGGCATTATGTCCAAACCACACTAGTGAATACCAAGGTTGAGTGGGTTTCCTGTCTCTGTGGGCTTCCCAACTTCTGTATTTACTGAACATTTTTAGCTTTTGGTCAAAAATAATTTTACTTATCAAATTCCTCTCGTTGAGGGGAGTCAGAAGACGACAAAATAGAAACCAAAAAGCCAAAATTTTGACTTGAGCATGTAATGGAATGTTCTAGGTTCCTTTCACACTGGAGCAGCAACGAAGGATTGCATCGATGCTTAATACATTAGTGTATAACGCTTTGTGCCATAGTATCAGCCAGCAGAAAAGACCACTTATGGAGGCTGCAATTCGATGCCTTCATCTGTTGTATGAAAGGGATTGCAGGCATCAGTTTTGCCCCCCTGCTTTGTGGCTGTCACCTGCCAGAAAGAGTCGTCCGCCAATTGCACTAGCTGCTAGAACTCATGAAGTTTTATCAGCTACTCCAAAACTGGATGATGCTTTGACCCTTCCAAGCATGGGATCCGTCATCACTGCCACGCCACACGTCTTCCCATTTGAAGAAAGGTAAGTTAAACTTATGAACTTCTCTTTTAATTCTATATCATCAAATCCTATGTTATTTGGTTGTTTTTTGTTCAGCTTTTATGTTTGGAACCTCTTGCAATCCCAACGACGATTGCTAGAATTTTGGCTCAACTTTTTTATGTAACCAGGAAGTTCAATCAAAATAAACTAACTGCAGTTTGTATCTATCATCAAAACACTCTCGCAGTATATAAGAAATTCAAGGACAAGAGAAGAAGAGAGACTATTGGAAGCCTTTGAATCGTAAGCAGAACAGAGAAAAAGGGAAGAACCATCGAAGTGCTACGGAGCCTTGAATCCACAAGGAGAAGATTAGAGGAGGGGGAAGGATACATGGCCTCAACCCTCGAACAAACCAGCAACTTCGACCTTTTTTGCCACTCAACTGAGGGAAATTAGTCCTATATTGGACCCCTTAAGCCCTGAAAGCCACGATCCATTTTTCTTCAAACCATAATGCACCACTTTTTTTCCTGAAGCATAATGATCTAATAATGTCTTACCATCTTCTTTTCCATCATAAGGACTCTTTTTTCAATAAAGAACTGCTAAACCTCTAAAGAGAACAGAAGTTCATGTACTACATATTTTGGAAGTTGGGTTGTCAGTCCATGTCTGTGTCGTGTTGTGTGTCCATGTCTGTGCTGGTTCATAATAATGTTTGTCTAGTAATTTCTCCCTCAAAGTTGATGAAATCTTCTTTCCCCTACTTGTGAAACCTTCCTGTTTATGAAAATTTTCATTATTCATCATCGTTTTTATCCCCTGGCAGAGTTCAAATGTTCCGAGAATTTATCAGCATGGACAAAGCATCTCGAAGAATGGCTGGTGAAGTCCTTGGACCTAGTTCACGATCAGTAGAGATAGTAATCCGCCGCGGTCATGTCGTTGAAGATGGTTTCCAACAATTAAATTTCCTTGGGTCAAAGTTGAAATCTAGCATCCATGTCTCATTTGTCAGTGAATCTGGCCTACCAGAGGCTGGCCTGGACTATGGTGGTTTATCTAAGGAGTTTCTGACTGATATATCAAAAGCCGCTTTTGCGCCTGAGTAAGTTTAAGATGCACTGTTTTATTTTGTCCAGCATTGTTACTACATCCTCTGATTAATCTAATGACAACCTTTTCTTTTTGTTTCTGGTCAAAGGTATGGGTTATTCTCTCAGACCTCAACTTCAAATGGGCTCCTGATTCCTAATACAGCTGCAAGGTTTCTAGAGAATGGTATCCAGAGGATTGAGTTTCTTGGAAGAGTTGTTGGCAAAGCACTTTATGAAGGAATTTTGCTAGATTATTCCTTTTCACATGTTTTTGTGCAAAAGTTGTTAGGGCGCTATAGCTTTCTGGATGAACTGTCTACACTTGACCCTGAGCTGTACCGGAATCTCATGTATGTTAAGGTAAACCTCTTGTTGGATCTTTGTAAAGCATTGAGGCCCTTCATGATGGGAAAGAACAATGCTCTTATCGTGTAGAACCAGATGCTGGCTTATACGTAAGGAAAGTTCCGCATAACTGGCTAAGTAAACATCCCAGTCCATTCTTAGAGTTTAAGTAAGTTTGTTATAGTTTTAATTATGTGCAGGGTCGGTACTCTTCTAAGTAATAGTCACTAGTACATAACGTGGTATATGAGTATCTACTATATGTTATGCAACCAACTTGAAATACGTAAACACGATATATTAGTACTGTATGAATACTATTTTGTCACACACGATACTACGATGTTCTACAAAACTTGATAGATACCACTCCTACCTTGATATCTGGTATTAAGATCTAACATTGTAACATCTTTGGTTTTCGTCTTTGGCTAGTGTAGGTTTACTAGCAAAAAGAAAAGGCATTGAACAGTTAAAGCTTTACTCTATATCTTAGTCAAAATGTTCGTTTTATGCTTTTTTGTTCTACTTTCAGATCACTATACTGTACATTTTGAAGCACTTGATGGGTGCCCAAGGTGAAGAGAAATCAGTCTTGCAAGATCAGGACCCAAATAAGGAACATGATGAACTTCATTGGCACTTTAATTTTCAGATCAAGAATTTAGAGTCCTAAGTAGAAACCACATGTCATCATAGGGAAAATGTTCGCAAGGTAGTGTTGATATTATCACATAATTATAGATAAAGGGACACCTTGTTTTCAGAAATGTACCTTAGTACATACAAGGCTGTGTTTTGTTGGTTGGCTGATGAATTTTGCTGATGAGTTGCTAGTCAATTAGGCCTCATCAACAACTTTACAGTTACAATACTTGCACACGTCTCCTTATGGGGCAGAGTCTTGACGCACATTAGGGAACATTTGAAAACATGACTAACAAAGTTATCCATCTCTAATGCCTGAAGGTTTTGATGCGTTTGGTCTCAACAATTGAACAAACATTATCAGATAGAAATTATGTGTTCATGAGATCAAGTCATTAGTTTATATTACGCTCTCCATTATCTTTCTTTGGCTGAGTGGCATGTATTTCCACGGTGCTCGTTTTTCCAACTATGAAGCATGGTTAAGCGATCCCACCTCACATTGGGCCTAGTGCCCAAGTGGTTTGGCCAAATGATGATGCGGGCAGACATTTCCACACAATAGATAAATGATTGCTACTAAAAAGGTGTAGATTACACTGCATCTACTGATTTCTTTTCCACTATTAATGTAGTACATCTCAGAAGTCTTAAGTAAAGTCGTCGCCTTCTATCATTCTTCGTGAGTTGGACTAATTTGTTAGTGAGGAATTACCAAGATTGTCCTAGACTCCTAATAGATTTAGATCTACAGTGCTTCATTTTACATAGGCTCTTTTGCATAATTGTTTGGGAATTCCTCAGTTATACTTTAAATTTCCAGATATTGCAGAAATTGTTGGTATATATATGCATATTGTAATTTGACATTGTTGATGTTTTACATGCTTTGTCTTTACAGCACTATGATGGTGATGTCAAGGAACTCTGTCTGGATTTCACTGTCACAGAAGAATCACTTGGGGAAAGACATATTATTGAACTTAAACCAGGTGGCAAAGATGTGTGTGTGACAAATGAGAACAAGTTGCAGTATGTTCATGCAATGGCAGACTATAAACTTAATCGCCAGGTACGTAATTGCTTTTGCTGTGAAACTATGGGACTTCTCTGCTTCTATTAGCCAATTAATCTGGATTTCAGTGGAGAATTGCAGATATTACCTTTATCAAATGCATTCTATAGAGGGCTGACAGATCTAATAGCTCCATCTTGGTTAAAGTTATTTAACGCGAGTGAATTTAATCAGGTATTTCTCTCGTTTGTGCATTGATGTATTGCCATTTTCTTGTTGGTCTTTATTTTATGTTTTTAGAGTAACTTTCCTTCAGTTAACGTGACTTAGTTATCACTGGTCATGCTCTTTTTCCCTTGGGCCTTAGTGCACTTACTAGAAGTTTTACAAGTAAGAGGCTAATCTATATAGACATAACCAGCTTTAATGTATCATCTTCTTTTACTTAACTTTTCTAAGGTTTGCTGGGAGTTGGGACTGTTATCCTCTTGTTATGTGTAGTTTTGTGTTAGTTAGCCATACTTCAAATGGTCCACGATGCCAATTTTTCACCTAAAAAAAGGTCCATGCTTATTGTCTAGAGTAATGATTCGAAACATGGCCACCCAGTGCACTAGGCTCTCGCTACCAGAGAGTCTGCAAAAGGGTTGGATATATGCAGTCGCTGGCCAAGCGTCAAGGCTGTTTCCACGATTCAATCCTGTGACTATCAGATCACATCGAGGCAACCTTACCGTTGCGCCAGGAAATATGAGAGGACTATATTGTTGTACAATGTAGTAAATTCCAATGTTGTAGTTCTTTCTCTCATGAGGAAATAAAATATGAGAGGACTAATGTTGTTTCAACATTTCTGCATGTTCAAAAGAAGCTTGAATTGGTCATGGGGATTTGATGAAATACCTGTTTTTTCAATCGAAGTCAACATGATAAAAGTGCCAAATTGTGCATATGATTGAGTTTTTGGATTCCATCTCTTCTCAGAGGCTTCTTTTTCTTAAGAACACAATTTGGTGCCTTGGTGTTTCATTTGGAATTTTGGAAAGCACCTTTTCACCGGGGAAATGGATTTCTTTTTTATTTGGTTGTAAATTTAACAGTGTAGGAAACTATTTTCTGCTTTTCATATTGTTCTTTCCTGAAATGGATAGACACTTCCTATAAGGTGCCACATGGTCGGAGAAGCCCCAACAAATGTCAGTCACCAAATAAGAATTGGACTCTCCAGGGCACACGTCTATGGCTTACGCTCGGATAAATTTCATGTCATGTTGAAGAAAACAAATTGTATTCTAATTATATTGTATCCATGATCCATCACTTTCTTTCCCTTTTTCCCCTTCAATTTTCAATGTGGCATTTGTTTGTAATTTGGTATCTCGCTGCGCATGCTCAAGTGGTGTGGATGTAGGATATTTGCGAAATACAATCTGCATGCGATGTGTTCACTTTGTTGATTAGTTGCTGATCCATATTCATGGGATGTAGTTGCTTTCAGGTGGGAAACATGACATTGATGTCAACGATTTAAGAAGTAACACACGATACACTGGTGGTTATACTGAAGGTAGTCGGACAGTTAAAATCTTTTGGGAGGTATGAACCACAAAGTAGCTGTTGGGTTACTTCGTACATATGTTTAGATTTCTTCTCCTTTGTGGAAGCCACTTGCAGATTCACCTGTCATGCTAATGACAATAGTTCAGTTCCAATTGTCCATGTCTCTTTCCCATGCACCCCATTAACTTTCTCATTCCCAATTATTCTATATTGACCTTTGTGCATTAGTCCTCCAATTTTAGTTCCGTGATTAAAAAAAGGCGGACCCCAGTGCCGAAGTGGCTCCCACTACGTGGGCTCAGGGGAAGGAGACCCTATATGTACGCAGCCTTACCCTAGCATTTTGCCAAGAGGCTGTTTCCATGGCTTGAACCTTGGACCTGGGGGCTGAAAGCCAGCGCACCTACCAGTGGTGCTAAGGCCCGCCTTCAATTTTAGTTCCGTGATTAGCTCATAGAAAGTCTGTTTTACTTCATCTTCCACTTCAAAGCTCTATTTTAATATAGATTCTGCCCCCGCCCACTCCCAAGTGGTCAGATTCATTTCCACTTGGACCCTAATGTCCAAACTGCCTAATTTCCAAATAGTGCCATTGCAACCCCTTTAGTATGAACCAAAGCGAGATCATCTAACACTGTCATTAACGTTCTTATTTTGGTAACACTGGTTTTCAAGTTTGAAAACCCTAAACATTTTCAGTGGGGACTGGGGCCCATGCCTAGGGTTTTTCAAGTTGCCAACAAAGGAAGCGGTTAACCTTCTCAGCATGATTATCCCATGAGCAGGACAGGGAGAGAGTTCTATTTGACACCCATTTCATCTGAGCATATGATATCCTAATTTGAAATGCTTGCTTACTGCTGTCCAGCTGTCTATGTGCACGCGCGCGTGTGCATTTGTGTATTGCACTAGTGTATGAATGTATGCCCTTTATTTGGCATGCAAGCTTCTTGTGAAGAAACTTCATTAAGTATATCTTTATGTCCCAGGTAATCACTGGATTTGAACCAAAAGAGAGATGTATGCTTCTTAAATTTGTAACAAGTTGTTCGCGAGCTCCTTTACTTGGATTTAAGTTCTTGCAGCCAACCTTTACTATTCATAAGGTATCTTTATGATTTAGATCATGCTTCGGCTAAAAGGATTGATTGTTTATTAAGTAAAAACTTCTTTGTCAACCCAAACAGCACAGCTAGTGTTGGGTTCTTTATTTCCGTGCATTGAACTTCAAAACATCAAATTATTTGGCTTTTAAACCTTTTAGTTGGTTCAAGCATCAATTTGCCTACTTCAGAATATTTAATTTGGCAAGCCGCATTTCTCTCTCCCTTTTCTCTTTAGTTTCTGTTTGTTCCTCCTCCAACCCACCTTCCACTACAAAAGGGGGGAAAAAGAGGAAAGGACAAAAGAAGGAATAGCGTGCTGAATTAGGAATTTAAAATGGTATCAGGTTGCATGCGACGCGCCGCTGTGGGCAACATTTGGCGGACAGGATGTTGATCGGCTTCCATCAGCTTCTACATGCTACAATACTCTCAAGGTATTTAAATAAGAAGTCATGTCTTTTATCTAATTTACTTGTCACAAGTCACTTCCTTGTTAAATCTTCTTTTAAATTTTTCTGTGGTTACAGCTTCCAACATATAGACGGTCAAGCACTATGAGAGCCAAGCTTCTGTATGCTATCAATTCTAATGCAGGATTTGAACTTTCATAGCATATAATACTTTTTTGAGGTAAACGTTCTTGGCATCTTACCTTCCTCCAAGCTTAACCCCGGTGTCTATAAGAATATGTGACTGATGGAAAAGTGTACTTGTTGGCAAGGACCTCCATTCAGTAGCATGTTATACTTTTTTCCGCATTAAATGATGTTTGTAAGAGCATGAAATACCCATATACAGGATACAACCGTTTATTTCTTTGTCCTTCTATTTGCTTATTAGTTGGAGGATGGTAAACAAATTTCATAATTGGAGAAATATTCCCAACCCTCTTCTCAGACCAACTGAGGTCTACAAAGATAATTGCTTGGGAATCTGTAGATAACAGAAGGAAAGCCAGAGTATTCTTCCAGCTGTACCTAGTGTATTCTCCAATAGATAAGGGAGAATCCCTCGTCAAGAAGATCCTGCACTAAGACCTTGTTTAGCTGCTGCAGAGGGACAAAATCCATCCGGAAACATGTAATTTGGATCAACTTGAGCATGTCCTACAGACCTGGTGTTCCCACAGGAAGCCTCGATTCTAAGAATGCCCCTAGAGCATAGTTGTGGAAGAAATTTGCATCATTTTACCTTGTTACCCCCACCATTCTACACAAATTGTGAGATATAAACTGTGGGCATTAAAAGAATTCTGTTTCTGGTTAAAGCTTTCTATATCAGTCACAAAATTAGCTTTGAAGTACAAAAGTTATGGCCATTAAAAGCCATGAACAAACCCAAGCCAGCGGAGGAGAAACATCTCTCATACCTCTGTGAAAAATGAAGAAATACACCAAGAGAGAGATTGTGACTGTTTAAGCATGTGTTTATACCTTATACGACACGGGGAGCGTATAATGCTTTTTGTATTAATTGATTGTACTATCATTAACAAGCCGCCCTATTCTATTACCATATATAATTGGGAGAAGCTCATCCAAAACTAGAACGAGAAACGTCTCATTTTGTTTTGTTCCTATTCTTCATTTCTTTTTCTTTTTCTTTTTTCTTTTTCTCATCGGGCCATGTAACCAGGTCAGGAGAGGCTGGTAGATATCAAATACCTCAGTTTGAGACCAAGGAGCTTGTTCTTCAAGTACTGAGATGTTACATTTTTAGCTTGTTGAAGGAAACGGCGTCTTGGGAAACATCCCAACAATGTGATTGCTGCTGGGAGACATCCAGTTGATGGTTTGTGTTGTGGCTTCAATCATCCTTACCCCAGCCCTTACAGATTCTGTTCCAAGGTTTTCTGGATCCAGAAGATGTTCTTGGCATTCTTTGAAATATGAAGTCTTCGAATTTTGTATATAGTCAAGCTTTGTAATTACAATCCTTGACGAAAACCCGAGAGATAAATACCATTCAATGTTGGACTTTTGAGGTAGATATTACTGAAGTGTTTGTAACTAAAGCCGTAATTTGTTGTGTAAATTCCAGATTTGCCAAGTAGCTATCCGTATGGTGCAATGAAGTTTAGATTTGATAGTGTTGGTACATTCACGTACATGGTCTCTGAATATCCGGTACACATGCATTTTAAAATGTTTAACGACTGTCATATCCCAAAGTGATTGCCTGGTCTCTGGCAGTGCTCCTGCGAATGAGGAACCACAAAACACAATATGTATGTCATGCTTTGTATCCCAGCTACGTAACAAAGTGGGTGAACGTCGTCTTACAGCAGAATCTGTTGTTTGGCCTTTAATCAGGAGCACTAAATAAGCAAAAATGGGATTACGTAGTATATGCTCCAGAGACTGGACTTCTAACATAGTGTTGGCGTTTCTTCATGACCAAGCCTGAACGTTGTACATGCAGAGACAATGTTGCAAGTGAACCAAGTTTTGTATGAATAGCTTGAACTTGGCATACCACAAGTTTCTATAGTTCTGCTCATTTCCAAGGAACGAGTTCAAGCTATTTTTAATTTCTCGTTCAGTAAAAACTGCAGTATATCTTGGCTTGACTTGATGTGGCTTGCAAACATGATAATGTGTATGTACGCGTATTATCGATGAAGCTTATAATTTTATTTCTTTGTTCAACCTTATGTTTTGTTCAGTCTTCTGTGTCCTTATAATTTTGTTTTCGAAGCTTGAGTTTGTGATCCTGTGCACCTCGAGCGAATCAAGCTCGAGTTTCTCAAACACTGAGCAAGTCAAGCTTGAGATCAAGTTGACTGTGTTCGAGCCAGGGCAGGCCTTATACATTTGGGACCCCTAAGCAAGAGGCTCTTGTATATTCTTATAACTAAGTATGGTCTTATTAGTTCATGTTTTTAAGTCTATTAAGTTTGTAAAAAGGAAAATACAAAGATACAATGTGGAAAAAAAAAGAAGAGGAAAATACTAGCTATCCAAAAGTTCTGTATGGACAATTTTAATTAATATTCATCAAGTAAACAACCTCTCTTCTATTAAAGAAGGAGATCTTGTTAAGTGTATTAGATCTATTGTGCTTGCTCCTGCAAGAAAAGTTATGCTAGGGCGTGTTGTCCATGTGTTGGGAATGCCTATTGATGAAGAGAGTGTCGAAGTGAAATTATTACACACGAATTTGTCCACGAGCTTCTGCAAATAGGATTAAAAGTGATGGATAGCCTCATTCTTGTAGACCGTGGTCAGTGAGAACTTACAATCGGGTGTATAAAATATATCACTTCTACCCATTTGGGTCTGATTTTTGGGTCTCGACCTTAGAGACCTGGCAGTAGCCTGATGACCTTACCGTCTTATGCCTGGTACAAGCTCAAAACACTCCAAAGCTAAGGTTGACTCAACTCATTTGCAACTCTGCTTCGAGAAACTGATGCCCAAAATAACAATCTTTACATGGAGCATGTAAATATTAGGGGCACACCCATAAAAAGTTTAATCACCATTTTCTGCTCCCATATTTAACGGAAACACAAAAATACATATATGTTATTTTCCATTTACCAGCAGTTCCACTTTTCCTGCTGAGTAACATAAGAAACAGCTAAAGACAAGAACAGATGGGGTTGGGAGAGAGTAAACTAAGAGGAGAGACCCTCAAGAGAACAAAAGGACGGGTCCTAGTACTTAACAATCTGCTTTTTTCTCATACAAACGGTCTAGTTCTTTCTCCCACTTTAGTCCAAACATCTGGCGGCCAAAAGGAACGATGAGATTGTACCGGAAAACCTGCATTTAACATTATTCAAGTTAGAAGTATAAAACTGAATCAGGGCTGCAGCAACTAATCACGTCAATCCAGTAAGTTTACAGTGAACAAAGAGTCTTGGCTCTTTTTGGCATGCACTGGTTACGCCGTGCTTTTCTCTATTCCTACCTCCTCTATTTTTCAATATCCAAAACCAATATGCACTTACACATTCAGAACAAACAAAAACCGAAGAAAGAAGAAAGTTTCATTCAACGCGTGACTAACCCATCAAGGAAGTTAAATCGATGTTGTACTGAATTCACAAAGGACAGCAACAAAATAAAGAAAAAGGTCACTCTTTTGGGATTAAACTTTCCGCAATCACAAATTTACTGTGTAAATATTTGTTAAAAAATCGTTCTTGAAAGCATTCTTTGCATCATAAGCTGGTTCAGCCAATTTAGGGTTCCACGGACCAAGTTTCAAGCCCAATGGAAGCTATGAGGACTGCAACAGGTTCTGGGTTATGCTATGTTTGAATCCAAATCAACAAAACCTTATAGACACCCCCCACCACACAAACACACATAGGAGGTCCACTATGGCCTTTGTACTCACCTTATCATTGATGCTACGGAGTTGCACTTTCAAAGCCTCTGAACGCTCAATCCATTTAGAGTTATTTCCACATTCTCTATATGACACTGCTTTCTGGAGGGCTGATCGCCATTCTGCAATACTACTCCTTATCTCCTTGTTCAACTCAACCCACTCTGGTGCACATTTATTCCTTGAAAGGATTCTGTACAAGGTGTCTTCAGCTGGGTCGGCATGAGGATTAGTGCTAAGATCAAGGGGTTTGCCTTTCCCTGGTAAATTCTCAAATTGTCCTTCCTCCATCGAATGCCAAATTCTTTGCTCAACAATGTTCGTGATATCAGTTTCAGACCTGTTTGAATGCAAAGCCAAGATTACTGAACGCTCGCGCGCACACACACACACAGAATGTTGCCAGTTAGGCACACAAGATCAAATCAGAATAATTATGTGCCCGAAAGCCTAAGCCTTCTGAATTCTAGTTAAAATATTCTCTCATGTGAAGAATGAAACTAATTGTCACCACAAAGGACAGACTGTTTGGGCGCTGCTGGGGAACAAAAAACCCTTTTTTACGCTTTTGAATCTGGATTATATCTTGACTAAGAAAAATCCAAAGAAAAAGAAGACGGAAGGCATGAGTGAAGGAGATCTTTCTCAAAATAAAGTTGGGGGGGTGTTAGGCTGGCGCAGTTGGTTTGGTTGTTGCCAATCACCCATTATTCCATGGAAGAAGTGAACGCTGGAGCAAGGTTGAAGTGGCAGTGCCGAAACCAACTCAGGGAAAGTAGGAACAGCTTTTATTTCAGCAAGAAGACTAGCAGGTCTTATTATGAGAATGGATTTCCGAGTATCACTGTTGCCTGTGCTGCTATGCTACGGAAGACTAAGATAAAGATAAGGCTAAGAGCATTTCTAGCTCTTTGACTGAAAGGTGAAATAAGAACATTGGGAAATGCAAAATCACACACACACATAGGCTAAGGGGAAAAGAAAATTGGTTTCAGTATGAATGTACAAGTGTAGCTTTGCAGCCTATGGCTTCTACCTTTACAAACAGCAAAGGTATGATAAAAAGTACCCACAGAAACGGGATTTGGGGCCCTGCGGTGAGTAAGCATTGCTCAGTTTTGTCGTGAGAAAATCACACCGAGCAGCCCAAACACTCCACTGCCACCTCAATCTCCTCATGCCCATCGCCACCACACTCTACATCTGCCTCCACCGCTTCTCCCACCTGACAAAATTAACTGACCGCCACAGCTGCAAAGATTTTCTTTCAAAATTGACTAAGAACAGCGAGAAAACTTGAAAAAACTACATTAAATTTGACACAAGCAATTTTTAACTGAATGTAATGGGGGGAAGGGGGAGGTGATTTGTATGCAAGTTTTCTCGGAGTGTTATCTCTCTACACACGCATACTGATGTCAATAGACATCCATATTTTATATCACCAGCCACCACAAAGAACCACCCTTGAACCATTTTTCATATCCACCCAGGAAACTGAAATTGCTGCCAAAATCTTTTCTGCAATCCCGACCCAACAAGGACATCAGCAATTCTTTTTCCTTTTTTGGAACCACAACCGAAAAAGAACAACATTAGTTCACCCATGAAATAGTCCCCTGCAATATCCAAAGGATGCTGTTTTGTTTGCTCGTGATGGGCATAAGTAGATTAGGGGTGGCAGTGGGGTGCTTTGGGTGCTGGTGTGCTTTGCTCCAGAGAAACTCTAGTCACTTTGACTCACGGCAGTGCTTTGTTCACAGCAGCCCCCTCAAACCAGTAGAGAAGGGGGAAAGCAAAAACAAAGGCGTATTGGCGGAGGAACCACAGATGAGAGTAGAAAGACAAACAAAAAGATCACAACTTTGAGCAGAAGGAGCCATCATGACTCGGTAAAAGAAGTTCCCAGAAAATAAAATGGAAGGCATGTCAACCTTTCAAGTCCTCACTGACTTTCAGCATATATGTTAAAGAAAAGGCGGCTACAGTTCCTCACCAGAAGACAGCTCTTCAGCATTCTTGCAGACAGATAATTACCAAAAAGAATTACCCTGAAAAGAAGACTTCCAATCCCTTGGGATATGTCAAACTCTCTCAAGTCTCTCCTCAACGCCTCAACGTATAAAAGCAACTACACAAACATACTGGATGTCTGAAAGAACATAGGACGCAGATAACAACAAAAAAATCCAAATCAAGAGAAGAAATAAAAGAATGCACATTGTTTTCTGTCATCCTTGCCAAACTTGTACAAAAGATTATCCAATCACTGATTTTGGTGACAACTAAGTTGTTTGTTTCATCCTTGCCAAACTTGTACGAAAAAATTATCCAATCACTGATTCTGGTGACAACCAAGTTGTTTGTTTCATCCACGCTAACTTCAAATTCTGTTTTTCCAAGCACTGCTCTTCTTTTGTTATTCGGTTTTGGTTTCCCTATTGTGGAAGCTATTCACACACTCATCAAAGATCATGTATGTGCAATCTAGTACAAAAGGAGTACCTAACAAATGTTCCATAGTAAACACAGCAAAAAGTTTCTCAAGTGTATCACACTATCACTAATATCATTGAAAACCCACTCAGCCCAATTCTCTAAGACGCCAAAGTTTCAGTTTCCACTCAAGTCTGAATGACCCATGTGAAATGTAAATAATCCTTATACTGTCGTTCCAATAATCATTAATTCGTTTTACCCCCTAGAAAGGGCCCAACTTTTCGCATATGAAGGCAATAATTGATAGAAAACCACATTTGGAGATGAACTAATTGTGAACTAATTCAAAATTGAGCATGAGAGATTTTGCAATAACCAACTGGGAGTAGATTGATCAAAGACGAAATTGAGAAACGAGAGATTGGGGATACCTAACGGCATTGCGTTGTCCACGGAGCTCCGGCGGGAGTTTGCGGTCGTTGACGGAGTCGATAACGGCGGAGAGACGGTTGGTGATCTTCTTGTCGGGATTCGGAGAGGTTGTTGACGAATTAGACGTAGAAGAAGAAGAGGCCCACCGGGGTTTGGACACGCCATGGCCCACAATTCGCATCAACGGTGAAGATGCGGCAGCTCTCGCGACGCGAGTCCCCATGGCGCGGGGAGAGAGAGAGAGAAGAACGGACCGTCGGGGGAGAGCTCTGTTTCGGACAGTGCGCTTTTGTGGCCTACATTTCTTTGCATCACCTTTTGGGCGTAGTTTCGACGTGGCACATTTTTTGACGGCGGTTGTGGCGGTTGGCTGGGCCTGTTAACCTGAGTTTAAAAAAAATTGGTACTATTATTTCCGTGTTTGTTTTATTTTTTATTTTTTAATTTGTGATGTATTGCCGTCATATTTTCAGACATTTTTTTATTTCTTATCACGATGAAAATAATTACTAAAAATATGACAACAAAATTATTAAAATCAACACCCAATGTGTTCAAGAAAATTAAATTAGAACAAACTCAATCTTGTTATCCAATGAACTTTCGGCGCCATCATGTCGTGACATTCTAAAAAATTTACACACTTAAATCTTAACGCTATATGAATGTTTGTAGTAGAGAAGAAGATTGAGATACAACATACCAGCAATCCAAAAACATTCAAGAATTTTAGTGCAAACAAAATTGATATTTCATTTTGTCCCCTAAAGTATTGAGCATTGAAAAAATATTTGTTACATCCTTCAACTAATAAATGTAAGTATTCTAAGTTTGGTCAAATGTTTTTCTAAGTCAATTTTATTGTTATTCAAATTTATTTTGATTTGTTAATTTTATGTCAAATTTTTATAAATTTTTAGTTTGTTTTGATGAGAAATATCAAAAAAAAAAAACTAAATTTCTAGAAAAGACTAAAAAACAATGCCCTAACTTTTGGCTTTAACTTTCTCCTCTCCAACAAAACTGGAATCATCCCTAACATTTTTCTATAGGTATCTGTTGACTCCCTAATTCATCTCCAAATAAAGATGTGACACGTAACACTACATTGTGAAGGTGCCCGCACCCTATTACAGTGGATGAGGAGTCCAAAAAGTGTCGCTCAAGCTTCTAGGGCAGTTTATTAACTATTAGAGAGCTAACGTGTGGCGAAGCGACAATATTCCATGTGCATGGGCTATTACCCCAACTGTCATGCATGCCCACGTACAAAGAAGAGGAATACGAGGAGATGTGGATCGTGGTTGCAAGAAGAGGAGGACGACATGGTCAAGTGTGGCTCTGGTCATACATTGAAGGAAAGGCAACGTCTAAAGATTCAAGCGGGAAATCTCAAGGAAGAAAAGACGCCAAGTGTTGATGGTCTATAAATAGAAGTAATAGTGAAGAGGAAAAGAGGATGATCCTCAGAACACTTATTCATTTCATACTCATCTTTCCTTTCTTTTCATGTACTTAGCGCAGCAACAGCAGTAGTTGTAATCCATAGCTACACTTAGCTTTAGTCATAGAGAAGTAGTTCGAAGCAGATTGGATCCTTTGTTACCCTCAAATGTAAGTTTATTCTCAAATTTATTATTCGAAGTCAAATCGTTTCATATTCCTCGTGATTGTTCGTCTTTTATTTTTTATTTTGAGCCTCCACATGTCAACACTTGATAAAAATCCTCTTAAGTGAGATAAGAAAACAGATACTACAAATGATTAATAGTTGTTGGTTTTAACTGTCACATTTAAAATTTTTTTAAAAAGGATAATGTTGATACCAGATTTTGCCCCCACCGCTCAAGGTATTATGAAAAATGCCATCAAAATGGGTTTAAAAGGATTTGGGCACAAAAAGACTATTTTGCCTTTGCACAGTCCGGGGTTCGGGAGTACTATTCACAAGATCACTTCATCAAGTCATGAGAACCTCATACCATTGATCAGAACGACGACACGAGTCCAGTGACAGTGATTGGGGTGAAATCGGACAACGCCGACAATTTTTGATTGCTCAGAACGGGGTCTCGGAGGCACAATTTTTGAGCTGATATGTTCAGACATCGAGAGACACATGTTATTGATCAGCGCAGAAATACGAGTCCATCGGCTGTATCCACGGTCAAGTCTGAGTTCGGTAGCTCAAGAAACGGCATTTTAAAGAATGGTAGTGGTGTACCGGTGATTATTTGGGAGATAGGTTTACGAGCCGACATGTCCATAAATCAAATTTTAGACTCAAAATGATCCTCTCGACGACACGAGTCCATTGGCTATATCCGTGGTCAAATCCGAGTTCGTTTGGACGTCCAAAGATTAGAAATAGCGCGCGAAGGCATTTTATAACACAGGGGCATTTTTGTAATTACCGAAAAAGGCTGACATAAGCTGACGCCAGCAGGACGGACGCGCCACCACGCGCGCGTGGGCAGCACGCGCCGGCCGTGCACGACACGTGGGCCGTGCCCGGCTTAAATGCCGTGCTTCGGGAATTATCCCCTGCAGGCGTGCGCTGACAGGGCTGGAATCCTATTGGTTGGTGGATCAACCGATTTTCTCTCTCCTCACGCGTGTGTCTCTCCCTCTGCCACGTGTCCTGGCGGTCTCATCTCACCCGCACGGGATCTATCCCTCCTGGCTCTTCTCTCTCTCACCTTTCTCTCTCCTCCACGTGTCCCACTCCCATTGGGACACGTGGCGCACTCTCTCTCTCTCTCTCACCCTTCTCCCGCGTCTCTCTCTTCTCTCTCTCTCTTCTCTCTCTCTCTTCTCTCACGCTTTTCTCTCTCTCTCTCTCTCCCCTTTTGGGCCGCCCGGGTTTTTGGTTTTTTGGACTGGGCTGGGCCGTGCCCGGCAAGCGGGCCGTGCCCGGCGCCTGGGCCGTGCCCGGCTTCTTGACCCGGTCCGGTTCATCCGGTTTTTGCGCGGTTTTTGGCCGGTTCGGTGGATTTTCTGCCCGGTTTTGGACTAATTTGGCCGGTTCTTGTCCGGTTCAGGTAGTTTGCCTCGGTTGTTGATCGTCGGACTTGATGATATTGCGGCCGCTGGAATCAGCTGGATCACAATTCGCCAATTTAACGGCCGGTGACGATTCCTGGGCTTATTGGTTCTCCTTCCGGTTTTTCGGCTGAGGTATCAACGTGATTGGTTCATCCAAACAGCCGGCCGATTTTCGTTTGAATCGAAGGGGCAGCTGCTTCCCCTTTTTGCGCATCCAAAGGGCAAATACTTGCCTATAAATAGTGAAGCTCTAAGACGGAAGAGGGATCCGAAAAAAATCAGTGAGGAAAGAGGGAAGGTTCTGAGGAAAGAAAATTTTTGAGAAGCAGAAACACTTTGAGAGTGAGATCAGTGTTCTTCAATTTGATCAGTTCTAAACTCTTTAGTTTTGAACTATCAATAGACAAGAACAACATTAGAATAAGTCTGAATCACAGAGAGAGTTGTTCTTAGAATTATTGGCTCTTAGTTAGAAATTAAGGGGAGATTCTGCCCGGTTTTCTTTTCAAATTCCGGTGAAACTTGAGCGGCTGTTTATATCAGCATAGCTCGGGATAGCAAGGATTCCTTGTTATGCCAGGTTATGGTCTTATCTAGGCCCTCGGGTATTTTCCACCACTCTGTTGTAATTCAATTCTCCACCCAGTGAATATAAGGTAATTATTTTGCCTCTGTATATTTATCTCTCTATTCTGTCTATGCAAATTTAATTCTTTAAATCAGTGTTAAGTTTAGGCTTATTAAGCCATGTTCGTATCTCTAGTCCGTGGTTCTGAAATTTCTAGTCCTTTTCCTGAAATTTTCAGTCCACACTTCTAGAATGTCAGGACATTTTTATTTATTCTTTCTGTCGTTTTTTTTATGTCAATACTAATTGGGCATCCGCATCTCTAGTCCGCAGTTCTAGAAATTTCTAGTCTGCACATTCTAGAATGTCAGGATTTAGCCCGCTAAATCACGAAAGTCGATGTTTGGCTCTGCCAACTACTTTTCTTGATTTTATTAAGATTAGGCTTATTAAGCCATGTTCGCATCTCTAGTCCGTGGTTCTGAAATTTCTAGTCATCTTCCTGAAATTTTCAGTCCACACTTCTAGAATGTCAGGACATTTTTATTTATTCTTTCTGTCTTTTTTTATGTCAATATTAATTGGGCATCCACATCTCTAGTCCGCAGTTCTAGAATGTCAGGATTTAGCTCGCTAAATCATGAAAGTCGATGTTTGGCTCTGCCAACTACTTTTCTTGATTTAAGCAAAAATCACATTAAATAAAAATAATACTCCGGCATATCGCTCGATTGCGTCGGCCCCTGTCGGAACTAACTACTAACTTTTCCCTTTCCCCGATCTCCCGTAACTCTTTCTCTTTTTTTTTTATCCCTTTCCTGTACCCCGTAACGGATACCGCTATCTTCTTTTATTTTTATTTTACAAAAGGAAAAATTCGTTACTTGGCTAAGTTATATGAATAGTGCTGTTAGTTCACGCTGACACACTATCCATATCACTTGGTTAAAGATCCCGATAATCTCGGAATTCCATAAACACGCGGGTGACATAGGTAGCCCATGTTAGTGTTTTTGGGATGAAAATTTAACGGGCAATGCACGTTATCTTTTCACGACAGAATATCGTGATTGAAGTGACATTTATTAAAATCTACAATTTGGACCGCCAGTGATTGTGTAGCTGTCGGGATGAAGAATTACAGATAAATAAAACCAGTTAAAAGAAGTAACATTTGTTAAGTTCTACAATTTGGACCGCCAGTGATTGTGTAGCTGTCGGGATGAAGAATTGCAGATAAATAAAACCAAAAAAAAGGTTAACATGATAAATTCATTAATAAAACGGAGTCGGATCCTTGTTAAACTTGAAAATTCCTGCCAGAGATTTAAGGTACCTGGCACTCCGGGAATAGAAACATGACGTGTAGATACCAATTTGCGTATCATGTTTCGGTCAAAGTTTAACATATATCCGTTCCAACTTTTTGCCACCAAAAACTAAATTGCATAAGCCGGGGTCCTGTCCCCGCACTTGTTTTATTTTTAATCCAATTGTACAATCAATCACATGAAATTTATCAAATTTGGCCAAGGATAATAAAATAAAATTAATTGGGAAAATAAAGTACCGAAAGGGCGATGTTGGGTGCCTAACACCTTCCCAACTCGTAACAGTAAATCCCCGAACCCATCTCTGTTTTCAAAGACCAGTTTTATTTTAAAAGAGTCATTTTTATAATCAGAATCGTATTTCTGAGTTAAAATTAAAATATTTTTCTAAGGGCATCTTCTTCGAAAATGGCCTTAGAGGGTGACTTGACACACCTAAAATTCATGTTAAGTGGCGACTCTGAGTTTTTAAATAAGTCCCAGCTGTTAAACAATTTTCATTAAACGTCGCATTAAAAAGTCAAGAAATTATTCAGCCCCGTTCAAACAATTCACATATTCGCGAGGGGGGCCGGGAAATTTCCGGGCGCGACAGATAATTGTAAATTTTTTTGGCATGCTCGCAAAAAAATTTAGCCCTAAGAAATATTTGAGTCAACATTGTCGCTAGGTTTGAAAGGGCTCAAGTCGAGGTCATGATGAATAACTAACAATGTCCTCTTTAGGCTATTGAAACGCGCACCAAAATAGAAGGCAAGAACTTCGTTGTATTCCTCCAAGTTCTTGAAATAGTGGATGGCATCAGCAGGACAAGAATTAAACCCAATCTACAGTAGTTGAATCTTGTTTTCATAACTTTGAGTCGTACACTCAACTGCCACCCGATTTGCTCGTTCTGCTTTGACCAACTAAACAATCGTGTGAACTCATCCTTGACCTTCCAAACAAGGTCGATGGATCTGCCTCTAATTTCCCCTTCACGGCTTGGAAGGCTTCCCGAGCAGAATCGGCCTCCTCATTTTTCAGCTTAAGCTCTTCTAAGGCCTTGGATTTTGGGCTTTTAGTGATGTAGGACAAATTGCCACTGATGTTTTGGAAAAATTTGCTAAAATAAAATCAAAGAAGAATCATTAATTTAAATCTCAATTTATGGAAACATTGATTAAGATTTTTGCTTATATAAAAGCTTTTAATCTTAGAAATTTTCTTTTCTTTAATGTCGCTTATTTTGGCATGCTTTTATTACCTAATTTAATTAGCAAAGTTGTCTAGTTTAGTTCTTACAAAGTTGAGATTTTATTACTTATAAATAAGGATGAACCCCTCGTTTGTAATGCATTCAATTATTTAATAAATATTAGAGTTCTCTTTATATTCCTTGTGCGCAAGGTGTTCTACCTTTTTCTTGTGGATTCAAGAGCTCGTAAGTTAGGATGAGATCTAGCAAATCACGTCGGTTAGAACGATATCTAGATCTTTTTTTGCTATAACGTTGCGCCAAGTAGTATAAGAGCGAGGTCCCCCCTTGTCTCAATGGCCAAAGACAAAGTTCAGGTGGAAAATGCTAAAGGCGGTGATCATGGAATTGATGTTTGGTGGAATATAGTCAATACTTAACATGAGCAATTAACAAAGATCAAGAATCTACTGGCTGGTTAACCCTCAATACCAATAGACCCGCATAAGTTGTTTATGTTGTTCTTTGTGTTTCACAACAACGTGAACCAAGGGTGGGCAACAATTCTAGATGTTTAGAGAATCCCCTTAGACGTGTCGCATACTATCCAGTTTACGATAGTGATTTAAGTGATGATGACTTTGAGGAAATTGCTATGTATGAGAATCCCCAAGAATCTTTCTAGAATAATAACTATCGTATAAGGATGGATCTTTCATCTTTCAACGAATAGTTAAATATCAAAAAATTTCTCAATTGTTTGAACAAGACTGAAAGGTTCTTCGATTTCACAATATCAAAGCGGAAAAGAATGTCAAATTGATCACTTACAAATTCAAGGCCAGTGCTTCTGCTTGGTGGGAGTAATTACAATTCTCTCGATTGCGGCAAATAAGGACGAGATTTGGTCTTAGCACCGAATGAAACATTTGTCAGAGCACGTTTTCTTCCTTCATATTGTGACCAAGTTCTATTCCATTAGTACCAGAAGTGTCAGCAAGGTACCAGACCAGTTCATGAATATGTTCAAAAATTTCAGCGACTCTCTTCTTGTAATGATCTACCAAAGATGGAAGGACAGTTGGTAGCACGATTTTTGGACGAATTATGTGATAATGTACAAGATATGGTTACTATTCAACCAGTTCATACCTTGCTGAAAGCCATTCAATTAGCTACAAGGGCTAAATTATAATTGAGCCGTCTAGAAAGTGTTCGAAACTAAGCCCCTACCTGAATATTCAACTCCCCAGTACAGAATCTAATTGAGCAGGGCAAAGGAAAGGCAATCAGTAATGCAACTCCAAATCAGGCCTCTTAGAGTCAAACGAAACCTCCATGGAGAAATACGATGAATGCAAAACAAGGTGCTAGCGGACTTGATGGTCAAAATAATCTTTATGCTTCTTCTCGAAGTGATAAGTATTATCGGTGTAGAGAAGCAGGACATCACTCAAATATTTGCCCTCAAAGGCAACGTGTAAACCTAGCAGAATATGGAGAGGAGGAAGACTGCCAAGAACAAGAGTATGTCGAAGAAGAAGAACCAACAGAGTGGACCCATGAAGATAAGAACGTATCACTAGTGGTGCCTCATTTTATGTATACACTGCGAAAAGAGGATGTATATAGGCATAACATCTTCAAAACTCTTTGAACCATCAATCAACGAATTTGTGATTTGATTATTGATTGAGGCAGCAGTGAGAAAATCATTTCGAGAATCAAGATTAACAAGTTGGGAATCCAATGCAAAAACATCATTTTCCTTACAGTATTTGCTAGATCAGAGGTGTCAGCGAAACTAAGGTAATAGAATAATGTGTTTTTCCTTTTCCAATTGGAAAAGATTGTAAGGATGAAATTTTTGCGACGTGGTGGACATGGATGCATCTCACATGTTACTATGAAGGCCGTGATATTATGACCTGAACACTATGCATAGGGAAAAAGATAATACTTACACCTTTTACAAAAATAATGTAAAAGTTATCTTGGCTCTTATGAGGAGTGAGGTTCAAGTAGCAACCTCTCCAGCCAGGGTAGATTCTTTTCAAATTTTAATAGATATCATGAAAGAGGCCAATGAAACCCAAGTGATCTATGCATTAATGGTCAAAGACAAGGCAAAAGAAGAGGTTGTCAAACCAAAATAGATTATGCCGTTGACTGCAAAATTTCAGGGAGTTGTGCCAGATGAGTTGCAAGCAGAATTACCATCTATAAGGATCAACATGAAATTGAACTAGTTCCTAGAGCAAGTTTACTAAACTTTTCATATTATTGCATGAGTATGAAGGAGTTCCAAATTCTACAAGATTAAGTTCATGAAGATGGAAGTTGGCATGTGTATGTTGATAGTAGTCATCAACAAAATTATAATAGAGTACAGGTTTTCAATACCATGATTGGACGACATTTGGCATGTCTATGTTGATAGTAGAGTCATCAACAAAATTATAGTAGAGTACAGGTTTTCAATACCAAGATTGGACAACATGCTTGACAAATTGGATAGCTTGAAGATGTTCTCAAAAATAAATTTGAAAACTGGTTATCCACAAATCCTATCCATCCTCATGATGAGTGAAAAACAGTCTTCAAGAAGAGAGAATGATTGTATGAGTGGTTTGTTATTTCATTTGGAGTGTCCAATGCACCTAGCATATTCATGCGATGAATGAATCAGAAGTGCAGAAGAACGATTTAATTGTCTTGAGCTATGTGGTGAGTGTCCAAGGAATCAAGGTTGATGAATTCAATGTTCAAGCAATTCCAAAGTGGCCAACTCCGAAGTCTAGTACCGATGTACTAAAATTTCAAAGTTTCCATGACTTGACAACCTTTTTACAAATGTTTTGTTCGAAATTTAGTACTATTGTTGCTTCAGTCACAGATTGCATAAAGCATAAGCAATTAGGGTTGATTGATGTTGGTGAATAAAGCTTTGCAGTGCTCAAAGAGAAAATGACCACACTCCTAATTTTTGCAATTTTAGACTTTGACAAGCATATGTGTGTGAAGGTTTTTGAAGTAGGAGAAATGGTGATTGTGCACTTGTAAAATCAAAGATTTTCGATCAGTACTTACAACAAGCTCAAGCAGAAGAAGATTGGCTATGTTCGTGTTTTGCAAAAAGTCAATGATAATGCTTACATGATGGATCTTTTAAAGAATTTAACTATCTCTAAGA
This sequence comes from Arctostaphylos glauca, assembly GCA_019985065.2. NCBI lineage: Eukaryota > Viridiplantae > Streptophyta > Magnoliopsida > Ericales > Ericaceae > Arctostaphylos > Arctostaphylos glauca. Next base: position 23,506,686 of record JAHSPW020000002.1, on the reverse strand, counting down.
CTTTTAATGCTCAGTATTTGTTCGAGTATCATGTCGTTCTAGATATAGTCATACTCATAGTGAACTCGAGGGTGAGTACTTTCAAAGAAGAGAAGAGTGATGGAAGACAAATCACCATTGATATTTTGGAAAGACTTGATAAAAACAAAATCAAAGAAGAATGATTGATTAGGATCTCGATCTATGAAAATTTTGATTGAGATTTTTACTTATATAGAAACTTGTAATTTTAGAAATTTCTTTTTCTTTAGTGTCGTTTGTTGAGGCATGTTTTTATTACCTAGTTTTAGTAGTAAAGTTATCTAATTTCTTAATTAACAAAAAGTTGTCTAGTTTAATTCTTATCAAAGTTTCCTTTGTAATGCATTCAATCATTCAATAAATATCAAAGTTCTCTCTATATTCTTTGTGCGCAAGGTGTTCTATCTTTTCTTGTGAATTCAAGAGCCCATAAATTAGGACGAGATCTAGTAAACCATGTATATTAGAACGATATCTAGCACACTCGTCTAGTAGAATGATATTTAGTTCTTCTTTCACTACAACGCTGCGTCATTTGGCTAGGAAGCCATCGCCTTCAGCTCATTCCTCTCTTTCTTTACAGCCTCTAGCTCATCCTATAGATCATCTCTTTTATCCTTTGCAACAATTTTTGTTCCTAGTCAACCATTCTCACCAACATGCCGAACCCCTTCGCGCAAGCCTGATAGGTAAAAAACACAAGAGTTGGTCAAACCCAAATAGAAAAAGCTAAAGCCAAACAACATTTACAATAAATTTATGTGACTTATCAATATCATCACGTCTCAAACTAACTCCCATGTAGAAATCTCGTTCATCAAAGTCAAGTCACTTCCTAAGAAAGCACCCATCTTTTCGCAATCAGCCTTGAAATTGACGAGAAGATTATCGTTAGGTAGCGCAAGTTGGAAGTTGCTCGGGTAGGATAAGCCATTCATTTCGGCCCCAATCTGTTGGGCCTTAACATTAAAGAAAGTAGGTTGAGGAATAGAGGCTTCGGCAATTAGAGGGAGACAAATGATTCAAATCTTGTCTGCTCAGCATTTGACAAAGCAGCAAGAATAGACCCAGATGACTCCTCCAAGGGCTAGCCAACAAAGATGGGAAGCTCAAAGAAGATTGGAGAAAATGATGGGATCTCAACCTCCACAGAAGCCTGGGTGTCACCCCACAAAGGCCTCTTTACTAATCAACGACAAGGTTGGGACATCTCGTACTCTAGATTCAGCTCCGCTATTGTAAACTTCAAACGGTGAGCCACGTGCTTCATGTTCCTCTTCGGGAGGGAGATAGCATTTGAAGCCGCTTGGACAATTAGGTGCTTAAGGTGATCGCCCTTTTTTGCAGCAGCAGGATTCATGGTTGCACAACAAAGAACAGCAACAATAAAGCGTTTGACAACACTTCTACAAAACAAGGAAGCAAGAGTGACATCAATAAAAAAACTCATTTTGGAGGTTAGGAATAGTAGAATAGATATAAAAAAAAAAAAAAGTTCTCGTGGGTCACAAGTTTAGAGCTCTGATGTTGGAGCCTGTCAATTTTAAGTGCGTTGATAAACTCCTCTGCCCCACCTTGGAGAGAAGAAGCGGCAAATAGGGCTGGATCGCCCCCGCAAGCTATTTACTCAAATGGGAAAGGGCCTCTCTTGGCTTAAACTCCTTAACTATCAAAAGAGGTGAAGAAGAAGGTTGGAAGAAGGCATCCCAACTATGAGTTTGCACCCCTCGCATGATTGAAAGTACCATCACTTGGCATACCGCTTTGCCTCCTTGGGGAAGCAGTAATAAAGGAACTAGGTAAGTTATCCAAAAGACAACCCAAGAGAAGGGGTGAATTGGGTTTTAAAAAGTAATGCGGAGACAACCAATTGCACAACACAAATAGTAACTTGCTGATAAATAAAACAATTAAGTAAAAAGAAAGGGAGAGATAATGCAAATAGATTTATAGTGATTCGGTCTGAGTTTGTCCATAGCCTAGCCTAGTCCACTACTTTAGGAGTCACATTTAAATCCTGAACAGCTTTGAGTGCAGATCAAACCCGTACAATAGCACTCATGCCTTCTTAACTTTGTTCGAGGAGCTAACCGACCCACCAACTTTATCCCAAAACTTGAAAACCAAGGTTTACGACTCAAAACCTCACAACTATAACACTGATGGAATTTTGGTGAAGATGATGAACAGTGTTCGTCTTCCTCAAAGTACAAACAATAGATATTCAATGTCTCTCTCTAATTCTCACAAAAAAAAAAGGTACAAAGATGGAGAAATGTGAGAAGAACATGAAATTATAGAGAAATAGAGATAATCACTGATGTAAAGCTTGAAAGATTTCTTGGTGTGATGTCTAACATGCAATCATGGATATATATTTGGGTAATTTACATAAAACTTCCTTCATCTATCACTCAGTTTTACTTAATCCCCTTCATCTTTCAATTGTATCAATATACCCCATGATCTTTCCAAATATAACGATCCATCTCTTGTGGATTGACACACATGAATACTTAATCGTATTCTCTTCTAACTACATCAATCCAAAAGGAGTCAATCGTTATATTTGAAAATATCAGGGGGTAGAATGAGACAATTGAAAGATGAAGGAAGTTAAGTGAAACTGAGTAATAGATGAAGGGGTTTTTATATAAATTACCCTATATATTTTCTCTTGGAAAATATAACATTATAATTTCTTAACATTAACAAATCTTTGAAGGAGCCACAAATCGATTCTTCCTAATCTCCTACAGACTTCCATAAAGGCAATTTCGAATGTTTCGAATCAATAAGGTAACTTCAAACCATTTCAAAAACCTGCAAAATAAAAAAATTTCAGATGAAACAACGACCGGTTAACCACTTGACAGAGCCAATCAACTCCTTGATCAGTCGACCGCATGGCAACAACCCGATCGATCGCACATGAGAATTCTGCATCAGGCTGGTTTGTTCAAGGCATATTCGTATAAGACAAAATGACATAGAAATATTATGAAAAAGTCCTCTGAATGCATATGTAAGATCAAGTTCGGGATAAGATTGCATATATGAATTTTGGACAATCAATGTCATATGATTCTCTAATGAAATTCAAAGATAATATATTTTCTCCAATATTTATTATTAACTAAGGCATCATCAAAATATAGTTAAGGCATTATTTCTACAGAGAGATCTTGATCTCCCTTGTTGTTTCATCTCTATAGGATCAGCATGGAGAAGATTAGCCTCCAGGCGATCTACATTAACTAACCTGGAGCCAACCCCAAAAAGTGTAGCAGCTCCCGAATAAAAAGAGTAAAAAGGAAGGCACATGTAGGACTCGGAAAATTTTGAATTTTTAAAATATTCATTTAAAAATTTATTTGCGGGATAATTATTTAATTTATTATTATATGTTTCAAATTTTTGTTATAAGACCCGAGCACGGAGTCTTTTGTTTTATTTCGCACGCGTCTCTTTGCGTGGTGTTTTACGTGGGACCTCATGGGGGGCCTTAAAATCAGATTTTTAGCTTAGGGGGATGAAAGCTCACCCCATTTCCCTCATCTCTCTCTCTCTAAGTAAGCTCCACCTTCTCTCTAAACTCTGTTTGAATTTTGTCCAACATTTTCAAATTCCTTTGAGATATACGAAGCTTGGATCGTGCTTAACGTGTAATCAAAGACGGATCGTGATTTGGTGCTTGGGAAGTACAAAATTGAAGCTTGGAGGATCACAAAAGCTAGGACTTTCACCCATTGATCAGGCGTCCGAACGGCTAGCCTAGGAAATTTGGCAAAGGGTGTTTTGGGCATCCGGACGGATATGCCAAAACTCACTTTTGACTGTGTAGTTATCTTATATTATGCCTTGAATCATCTTTATTTGATAGTTTGACGTGATCGCGGGCTATTAGTACGTTTGTTTGATTTGAATGGAATATCGTCGATATGATTCGAACATGGTACGTATAGGCATGACATATGCACATGTTGTTATTGAACGAGATAATATAATGCTAGCCTCCATCGAGAGTGGTGCTAGAAAAATTACGGATCTAGCTTCCTTCGGAAAATGTGCTAGGAAATGCCATGAATTGGCTTGACTAGCCTCCATTGGGAGAAGTGCTAGGACACAAATTATGACAATGGATTGATACGACTTGACAGTTTGACTAGCCTCCATTGAGAGAAGTGCTAGGGCATAATCTATCTTCATATCACTTGGTCGTGTTTAATTAGCATCTCTTTTTAGCGATGAGTTGGTAATAGGACATGGTTGTAACACTTGTATTGGTGAACTATAGATGTTATAGAGAATTCCTCTTGTGTGTTCCCTTATTCATGTTGTAGTGCTTAACACATGAAAGTATTGCATTGCCATATAATGTTCATAGTGCATGACATTCATCTCATATGCACATAGCCTTAGCATAGATTTTCCTATTGAGCTTGTAGCTCAACCCTTCCATCTTTCAGGTACCGTACCAGAAGAATAGCATGGAGTGAGTGATGTACATGGTGTGACATCTTTTGTAAAGCTAATTGAAGAAGTTATTTAACATCTTTATGAACTCATTTTTAAAAGATGCATTGTAACTTCTGTTTGTATTTTTGATTGATGATGTATGGGATCTTCTACCCTTTTGAGGCCATGAGTAATGTAATTTGGACCGGTAGTGCCCCTTTCTTTTGAAAACTGTTGGATACTTACCGTTTTTGGTACCACAACTATGAAGTATTTTGGATTATTAAATGGTGTTTAGCGAGATTGTTGAAAGATAAATCGTGTTTTATTATATTGAGAAATCAGGACGTGACAGCACATTCCGCACTGAAAGGCGTGCTCGTACAAGTAGACCTCCCCTCTATAGTAAATTTAGGCTCTCATAAGAATTAGAGAGAGCCAAATAATTACTATGAATAGTGTCTGGGAACCTATAAGTGTCCCTGAGAATACTCAAATAATTATCCGTCAAGACAAACACAACATTCTCATCATTGAAGGTCTTTGGTTCAAGCTCTGAGATAGAAGTGGTGGCCCTAGCCAGGCTTCAGGCTAACTGAATTGAAAGCAAAGGGAAGAGAAGACGTACCCAAAGAAGAAAACAAAGATTGTTCGGGATTTGAACAGAGAAGATTTCAACGATGGCACGGGAAAAGGAGAAGTTTGAAATGTAAAGTAAGCCTTTCAAGTCCTAGAAGTAATATATTTGAAACCGTCCAAAAGGGAAGGAAAAAGGCCACCCATCACGACCATTTGACAGGCATAGACAGCTGAGATCATGACAGGTATGAGTGCTTAGGAGCACTCTTCCTGATCGTTCGATGTGAAGAATGAAGATAGTTGGGATCATAATTCACAACACGTATACGGACTTGGGAGTAAAGCAAATACGAACTTGGGAGCACTTATCTTTACTGTTCAATGTAGAGGCACAGCTGGCAAAGATTGCAACATGTAATAGAGGTAGGTGAGAATCTTGACAAGGGGATGCACATTTAATCGTCATTTCTCAGGGAAAAAAGGACTCCCTGCTTCTCGGCTCACGCTTAAATCGAAAATAAAGACAACTGATGAGCCCAAATTGACCCAACACTCAGTCTCTGGATGCACGACTCAGCATTCAATTGCCCAGTGCTTAGTCTCTCACCCCCCCCCCCCCCCCCCCCCCACCCCTTCTTTTTCTTCCCCTTCAAAATCGGACATAAAAGTTTTCTTTTATCTGGCTCAAGTAGGCACACCAAATAAAGAGAAAGAGGGCAGTTCTCACTTTCAAATTATAAATCTACCCGTTGTTGAGTGGAAATTGATATTCAAAAGAAACGGTTGCTTAATTACATTATACTTAGTCTCTTGACGGACGACTTGACGTTCAATTGCTCAATGCTCAGTCTCTCATCGCTCAGACTTTTGTCCCTTAGCGCTTAGTCACTCAAAGTGAGGCACTTAGCATTATGTTACAAAATAGTGCTCAGTCTTTCGAGAATCAAGCCGCTCAAACTAAAGGAATTAGTCATGTGATCCATTTCGAAAGATCCTGCAAATGAAACTTGAAAGCGCTTCGAATCTCGAAAACAAAATCCTCTGGTTGTGAATTTTATATCCTTATTCAAATCTATTTTGATTTCTATTAGTTTTGCGTCACTTTTTTATGAATTTTTTATTCGTCGTGACAAGAAAATCAGAAAAGGAAAAAATATATATAAACCAAACTACAAAACTTCAAAAATAGCAAATGATTGTTTTAAATTATTTTTGCCTCTACACTTACTCAGGTTCAGTCAAACTTTATTATAGAATTATATTTTTTTCTTTATTCAAAAAATTATTATTCTTAGTTTTGCGTCAATATTAGTAGATTATTGATTCGTTTCAATGAGAAAAATTCAGAGATTAAGAAATATATTCAAAAAAAGGCAAATATTATTTTAAAAATTATTCATTCTAGATTATTTTTGTGTTTAGTTAAATTATTTATGCTTTCAGTCATAGTTTTTTACTTTTTAAATTCTTCTCAAAAAACAATAATAATTTATAAAATTTTAACACAAAACTAGTACTAAAATTGCGATAGAACTAACAGTTACGGCCCGTTTGTTAACGGTTAAAATTTTGGAAGGTATAAGGGAGATATAATAAGAGGGGAGATATAATAAGAGGGGGAATTAATTTAGAAGGGGAGATTAATATTTACTTGGTTTGTTTACTTTTCATATAAGGGGAGATAAAGATATGATTGGTTTGTTTTGTAATTGATGAGAGTGGATATGAAGGGTGGATAATATAAACTTATGATAATTTCCTATTTTGCCCTTATACAACTCTTTTGTTGTTACTAGTGATTTTCTTAACTTTTTTTTAACTTTCATTTGATTTTTTTGAATGAATCTAATATAATTCTCTCTAACAAAATTTTATTTTAAAATTTCGAGTTTGCGGTTAATTTTGAAATATTCTTTTTAAGTCAACGATAAATTTTTTAAATTTTTTCGAAAGTAAAATTCATAAAACACGAACAAAAGTGGTTCAAATGAGCGGTGTTTATTATTATTTTTTAATGCCAAAAGGGCAAAAGTAAAAATAAAGCCATAAAAATATGCTTATTTTGCCACTAGTGCATTAAAAAAGTTGACTAGCATTGCTCATTTAAACCCCTTTCGGTCGTGATCTCTGAATTTTATTTTTGGAAAAATTTAAAAAAGTTCACCGTTAACTTAAAAGAATATTTTAAAATTAACCGCACAGTTGAAATTTTCAAAATAAAATTTTGTTAACAGTTTATGAGCACAAAATACACAAAAAAATGTTAGCGGTTAAAATGTGCGGTGTCGGCCATTTTTTTATGAGGCAGTGGCAAAAGTACCAAAAAAAGCAAAAAAATATGTCCATTCAGCCATTGCCTCGTAAAAAAAAAAGACCAACACCGCTCATTTAATCTCATTTTGATCGTGTTTTCTAAATTTTATTTTTTTAAATCCTAAAAAATAATCGTTAACTTAAAAAAATATTTTGATATTAATCGCGATCTCGGAATGTGTGAAGCCTAAAAAAAATGACGACATAGTTGAGAGCGCAACGCACACCTTCTAGTAATTTTCTTTATCCCTTCTTTTTTAGGGGTATATTAGTAATATGTACACCCTTCATAAATTTGGACACCAAAATACCAGTCCAAATTTAGTCCACCATTAGGCTGATAATTTTGTCCCTGGATAAGCTATCTAGGGTCTAAAAAACCTAAACAAACACTGAATTTGTTTTCACATGGATAATTTTATCCGGGGCTTTCTATATCCGGGGGATTTTACCCCTAACAAACAGGCCCTTAAGTTTAGAGGGGGGAAGAGCCGCCCCCCCGGGGGCCGCAACAAAAACAGTAAAAGTTAATTAAATACAGATTAATTTAACCTTAATTTTGTAAACTATTCAAATATCATCCTTCAACTATTAATTATATACCAACTACTTGATCTGAACTTTTTCACCTTTTAACTAATTAAAGAGAGAGTCTACGAGCACGTACTACCTTGTACAGATTCAAACACCGATGTATTCAAAATGATTCGACACACATGAAGTTTACAAAATAATAAAAACTCTACGTGTATTGGATAATTCCAAACACATGTATGTATCAAAATCTATGTAGATAAGTTGTGCACTTGCTCCAATTTAAACTCCCGTTTCTACTTGAACTCTAATTCATTGTTTAATAGTATTGCAGCACATCTTAATAGGATTTGGAAGAGTTGTAGTGTAATTTTCTATAGTGCGTATGTAGTGTCGGCAAAAAAATCGTACAATAAGTCAAAAAGGTGAAATTTTGAGGATAAATAAGAAAAATACGACGTTTTGCCTGCATTAGACGCAATAGGAAACTGCACTATAGCTTCTTTTAATCCATCTTAACATCCTTAATACTAAGAGCAATAATACCAACACATCAAGTTATAACTTATACATCATACTTGTGTGACATCCACTAATTTGAACACATATTAAAATTCATAAGATCTATTTTCACACTTTATATTTAAAATAATGTATCACATAGATATGATGTATCATCTAATGTATAACTTAATCTAATGTATAACATTGCTAATAAAAATTATTCTAATAGTAATTAGAATTCACATGGATTCATATGCTTATGCATAGATTCCGCATTATCCTAAATTCGTGGTGGTACAAGACGTTGGAGCGTAGTATCGTAGCGCCATAGGAGCACTCAATTATTTTTCCTGCTCACCTGATTCTCTTTGGATTTAGTTTAGGGCTGTTTATAAAACAAACCCCTACCTGTAGATACATATTTATCTATCTATATTCTACACAAAGGTCACCAAATCTCGCCTCCCACAAAACAAATCACACAATGAAGCTATTGGAAAACCTAATCATTCCTAACAACTCAGGAACGGTGAAGATGATACCAGAAGAAGCAGACGACCTCTGGCTCGCCTACAATCTCATCTCCGCCGGCGACGTCGTCACCACCCTCACCACCCGTAAAAGCCACCAGATCACCCTCTCTGGCAAGATCAGCACCCCCACTCGAGTCACAGTCGAGCTCGAAATCGCCGTCACCGCCCTCGACTACGACAAGGCCTCCTCGGTGCTTCGCATCCGCGGTAAAAACCGTGTCCACACCCAACACGTGGCCGCAGGATCGTTCCACACCATTGAACTGGAAAAGAACAAGGAGTTCGCTCTTGGGAAGAAAGTATGGGACCCGCAATCGATGGAGAAATTGGAAGAAGGGCTCAGCGCTAAATCCGCCTACGATTTGGGGGTCGTTTTGATATGCGAAGGGATGGCTAATTTGTTCCTGGTCGGAAAAGGAGGCGTTACGAAGAAGCAATGTGCCAAGGTCGAACAACGAATCAATCCAAAAACCGGATTAAACCCGTTTTTCGAAAGAGTTTTTCGTGCTTTCACGAAACACGTCGATCTCGACGCGGTTCGTTGCGCAGTAATAGGGGGTCCTAGTTCGATCAAAGACGAATTTCGAAGCTATTTGATCTGCCAAGCACAGAAATCGAAAATCAAATCTGTAGAAAACAACAGGTCAAAAATAATGCCGATCACCACGAAGAAAAACTGTTTGAATGAGGTTTTGAGTGATCCGAAAGTCATGAGTTTTATGAATGATACGAAGGGTGATGGGATTGAGATTAAGGCAATGAAGGAATTGAACGACAGGTTGTTTTCGGGCAAGGATTCGGATCGAGCGTGTTACGGGTTGAAGAGCGTGGAGATTGCAAACGAGTTGGGGGCCATAGAAATGCTGATGATTACGGATGAGCTTTTTAGGAGCCCGGAGGTTGGTCTGAGGAAGACGTATAGTGGGTTGGTTAAATCGGTCAAGGAATCTGGCGGGAAGGCTATGGTGATTTCTTCGACGAACGCGTGTGCTGAGGAGCTTGCGAAATTGACCGGAATTGCGGCCGTTCTTAGATTTCCGGTGCCTGATATTGATGAGTTACAGTTGTAGTAGTTTATATGAGAAGTATTTATTCTTCGTAACAAAATCAGTACGTTCGGTATGATTTTGATATATACAGAATTTCGACAATCATTGGGCGTTTCCTAAATTATGTTCCTTTCGTCTGTCCTTGCTATATTGGTATACATATTTTTGGTCGGAAGATTGAAGTTTGGTAATCCACTAGTAACCTACTCAGAGGTTATAGCATCTACGACAATAAATAGGTAAATTAACTTGTGAACAGTGCAAGTTTTTCATTTAAGTTAGTCATGTCTTTTTGAATACTCCTATTTGGCCTGGATTAATCCAGGCTACATTATTCGGTTTTTTTTGTTTTTATTCAAATTTTTTTTGTATTTGTTATTTTTATGTCATTTTTTCGTGGATTATTGATTCCTATTGGCGAAAGGAATCTAAAAAGTATAAAATTATGTCCAAAAATTAAAAAAAAGTCACTAAAGACGAAAAATAAGCCAACACAGACGCTGTTTTTTGCTTATTTTTTGTCTTTTCTGAACTTTTTTTAAATTTAGCCGATGATTGAGAACTTTTCTGAAAGCTCTTGTCAAGACGAACCAACAATCATCAAAAAAATGATAAAAAACAAAAAATTAAAAAAAAAATTCAAATAAGAACAAAAAACTAAACAGTGAATAATTCAATAATTCAGCCAGACCAAATGGACCCCTATTTTACTTCTCTTTAATTAAAATAATTTTTCTTTTTCTTTTTTTCCTTTCAAATATACTTTTTTTAACATTCATATTTTTAAAATATCACCACTTTTTCAACACTTTGATTAAAATAGTCTTTTTTCCCTTTTTGCTCATGAATAGTAGCTAGTTATATTTACCTAGCTACTGTAGTAAAATTAAAATAAAGTGTTATGGCCAGTTTGTTGGAGGAAAATTTTTACATTTTACATATCTATTTTAGCTAAAAAGGTACAAATGGCTAGTTTGCTGGGGTTGCTCTTGAGAAGTTTTTCTGTGAATAGGAGCCCTAATTTGCCCTAAATATAGGGGGCCTATTTTGGACTGAAAAAATGATTTTGAATGTTTTATTTTATTTGACTCAGTCAAGTTTACGTATTTTTTAAAAATTGCATTGATTACACATTAATAGAGAAATAAATCACGCACGTTTGTCTTAATAAACTTTAACGACTAATATGGTTTTGAGAACAAAATTCAATCCCAACTTGTCTCGCTCATGTTTAATGATATCTGAACAGGGTGATTTACTGCTAATTCGACAAACTTGATAAACAAAACAAAATAAATCGTTCTGATCAGTTTTCAAGGTCCAAAATGGGGGTCAAACTAACAGTGCATCCAAATCTCTCTCACTAACAACAATTTTTGTTGCACAGCAGACGCTCTCAATTTTCAGCATAAGTATGTGTAGCAAGTTTTTTGCTTCTGCATGAGACTATTTCTTATGTTGTTTTGTAAAAAGTTTGCAATTAATTATTGCTAACCTTCGATGAGTAATGTATTGTCTTATTATATTGCAATTCTTTCATATGTAAATGTTTTATTGCATCGCATAAAAAGAAGGGGGATAATCCACATGCACATGTCGGATTCTTTATTGGTTTGTTTTCAATTTTTAAAAACGTTGAACCTTCTGTTTTCCAAGGCTCTTGGATGGTTTTCACTTTTGTTAAGGGGCTGAAAACAATTGTTTGTTTTTGTCGTTTCTATTTTGCAGCATCTTCTAATTTATTTATTTTATTTTCAAAGCTCTGCCGTGATATTTACTCCAACTTTTATTCTACTTACGCTTTCAGGCCAAAAATAACTTCTAAAAGGTTGAGACAATTAAGTCTCTTGAAATTTTATGCTCAAATCACTAACCAGTAATCTTAGGAGAGCGTTACCCTCAGCTCCCCTACGTCCATTGCAGCGGACGGCAATAGAAATCCACGAAGAGTTTCACCTCAAAATCGCCAAACTAATGAATTTCAAACAAAGCTCAATAATCCTCGGGAAATAAGTCAACCGCAAAATATAAGCAAACCATAGAACAACGGAAGGTGAAAAACAGACAAAGCATATCTTTAAAAACAAGCAAGATAAATCCAATGCCTTTCACAAATCACATGGTTTGGAATGGAGATCGCACTTTATGAGCACGCGAAGAGTATCAAGAGTATAAAAGTTGCTCAAAAATAGAAACAAATATTTTCCTCCAAACAGTGGATTCATCATTACAGAAATCCATATCGACATTGTATTGGAAGCTCAACCTTTAATTACAAACCATATTGTAAAAAAAAAATTGCTCTCAACAAACTCGATTCGTAATACCAATAAATGAAATGCAAACTAGGTAGACCCAAAAATCAATACTAATATCCAAACGTAAACACTAGATTTGAGTCTTGAGCCTTTGTAAGACACCATTCAAGTATAACTCCTGATTACCATGGAAGCATTTAAATCAAACCAGCTTTTTTAAGAGCAACCACAAAATCTTCATCACTTTTCCAGGATGGCACCTGCACCAATCGAATAACAAGAATAAAATCAGATCTTGCCCAACTAAAAAAAATTGAGAAGCAGATCTTGCCCAGCAATAATTTGACCACCGTTTGGTTTTTTATTGCTTAGAGCAACAGCAACAGCATAGCTAAAAGGGATTTTATAGCTATTGTAGCTAACCAAATAGGTAAAAACCACTTGCAACAGGTTCTGTAACCAAATAGCCAATATACATTCTGCTACAGTGCATAGCCAAAAATGGCTATGCACTGTTCATCAACAAATGCCGCTGACTTAAAAAAAAAAGAAAAATATAGTTTTTTTGCATTACTTTATTTTTGCAAGGACAATGAAAAATAATATTTTAAACGGGAATAGGTAAAATAGAGAAGGTTGGTGGAGTTCTGAAAGAAATAATGTCTAGCTAAATTAAAATTATGCACTGTTGAGAAGGAAAAATAGCAAAATGCTGTTGCACTTGCTCTTATATCTCATAAATACGCATAAAAGCAAACTTGTTTGCTTATATCTCATAAATAAGCACAACAGCGAACATGTTTTGATAACAAAATTAATGCTTACATATTTCTCATGTGATTGTTGGATTTCAGAGAATGAAAATAAGCAATCAAGTAACTGGGACCTGTACCAAAGCTTTTTAAATTTGCTTTAATTCTTATTTTCAAGCAAATGAGTAAGGTAACCAAATGGGCCTTGAGACAACCGCATTTATGCTGCTCTTTTGACTGGTTCAATTGAAACCCTAAAATCCACTGCAAAGTTTGCCTGCTACTTTTGTGCAACGAAAAGGAACACCAAAGACAGATAATGCACAACATCGTAACATGCATTTCTTTACCAGAGTTGCTTCCTTGTTGAAGTGCTTCTCTATCTTGGCCATGATTCTATCGTCTCTATCATCACATAGCAAATTGAACACAGCTCCTGTTGGAATAGAGTGAGTTACGATAAGCTGAAAGGTGAGGAGGAAGCTCTTACTACTGAGATTCCATTTATACAATACTAAGGGAACACAGAAATAACCATAGCATGCAGTTTCTATACAACCGTACTGATGGAAGAAGGAATGCGACCACATATATTCCCAAGCTACGTCACATGGACTCAAGTGTGAGTGTCAGGTGTGGGATACATGTCTTAAGTGTCGGGTTTATCCAATTCACATCTCAAGGACATGGCAACATGGTAAAACATTCACTTCTAAATATAATCTATTATTTGCAAGATAAATGATGTTTCATTAGGCGCCCAAAGGCATTTTATACATGATATAGTTAGTTCTACACATTTGCTTGAAAGCACTACATGCATATTATAGGAGCTCTATGCTTGCAAGATGAATGTCCAACTAAACATGATAAACATTGTCTCATAGGTGTGTTGAGCATCTGACATTGGTACTTTATACACTCAGAAGCGTCCAATTAAAACAGTTCCTGACTTTTGAGTAACGAAAGTCGACCAGAACACACAAGCCGTCCACCTCAATAGGGTCCCCACCTATCACTGTGGAAAGGCTGCTTCGCCTAGCTCAAACCCACTCCACGGCGCCACAAGTATATAGCATATCACACTTACTATAGCTCCGCAACACAACCTCTGATCATATGCATCAAAAATTAAAATTTGGCTAATCTTTGAAGTTTTTAACAACCAAACAAACGATACAACGCTGAAATTCTTGACCCAAGACCTGGAGTTGTCACCAGTTTAGTTAATCAAAATATAAATGAACTCGTGACTGATAAGATCAAAATGAACAGCAAATATACTTCTACGTGTCACAACAAAGCCACTACTTTTCATGCCTGGTAAAATAGAAATCAATTTATGGAAAAAGAAATTGCTGACTTCCAATGGTTCCGATTGGTCATGCCATACTTGGAAGATGTGAAACAGGAAAGAACACCATAATTTGAAGATGTGAAAACCTAATTACAAACTGGATCAGCCTTTCTCGGCAGTCCACTGAACCAAGCAATCAGCCATCTGTGGACCCACGTCAGGCCTACTTCAATTGTCACAACCATTCATTTTGTGGAGCTCGTCAAGAAAATCAATCATGCCAAAAATCATGTTAATTGGATACAGATCAGAATACCAAATCAGAATGCCTACTATCTGTATAAAAATGGGTATAATCTAATGTCGTCGAACACATTTTTGTAACAATAAATGCATTCTGATCAGGTACTGATCTGTATCCTCAACATGACTTCTGGCATGGTTGTTATTCCCGATAAGCCCTAAAATGAACAGTTTCAATCATTGAAGTGGACCCGGCATGGGCCTACAAACGGCCGACTGTAAGGAGCAGTCCCCTTCTGCCAAGAAACCGGATCCTACCAATTTCAACAGTAAATTCCTAAGTATAAACCTAATACAAATAGTTTTACGAAGTACTTGGGACTTTCAGTAAAAATCAACCAGAAAAAAAAGCTAACCGTTCCACCGTAAGACAAAAAAACCAATTCAACCATGTTGCTTCATTTCAGAATAGCAAAGAGAGGATCCTGCAATTATGAAGGAAAAAAAAAAATTACCCTTGCGGCCAAAACGTCCTGCCCTTCCAACCCGGTGCAAATACACCTCACAATCAGGTTCTGACGGGGACTCATGCTTCACCGGAAGATCAAAATTGACAACCAAATTAACCTATTAGAACAGACAATGTCAGGATGTCAGCATTACTAGCCTTAAAAAACCAAATGAACAACAGATAAAAGGAAGAGTAACAGACCATTGCTTGGTCAAAACCCCGAGCAAGTACATCTGTTGATATGAGTACTTGAGTTAATCCATCTTTAAACTCCTTGATTATCTTGTCCCTATCTTCTTGCTTGAGAGCACCTTGAATGGCCGTAACCTCGTAGCCATACTCAGTAAGTGCTTTATGCAGCATGCCCGCACTACGTCTTGTGCGGACAAAGATGATTGTTTGCCCAACTTTATTTGCTAATTCAAAAATTCTGTCTTTAATCACCATTATCTTTGCAAGTTCATCAGGACACCTCACTTTGTACTGCTTTACAGATTCCAAAGACAATTCTTCTTTCTTAACATACATTTCGTTGTAGGGTGCTCTGAAGAGATCTTTAAAAATCTTCGATATAAAAGCCGTCACAACATCATCAAAAGTGGCAGAAAACAGAAGCACCTATTTTGTAGAAACAAATGAAGCTGAAGTCACCCAATGTTGCTCCATTTAGGAAATACAACACAGTTCTACATGCCAAAACACTAAGGATCAATCATCTATGAAATAATATTCCAAACAACATAAACTTTAGAGACACTGTAAACAAACTAAAAGGAAAGCATATGTTGCAGGTGAACATGAACTTTCATAAATATTCTCAACAATATAAAACCCAAGATGATGTAGGAAAGTTATAAGATGGAGAAGTATACGAATTCGCCACACAATAGAAAAGTGAAGGGATTGTTTATATATTTGTCCCTTGAAAAGTTGCTACAATAACTTGAAAAGTATTTTACCATTTAAAAAAAAAGAGAAGAAACTTGACAAAATATAAAACCTACGAAGAGAAGGCAAAACCACACAACCAAACCAAAATCAATTTTGAAATTTTGCACATACAACAAAAAACTAGAGAGCAGCAAACCTGGCAATCTGGATTGCTTCTGATAATTGCCTTCATTATTCTCAAAGAGTCGTCTTTAAAACCACTCTGCAGCATAAAATATTAATGAGCTACATAGAAGAGAAATCGTTCCCAAGAACCCAGGATATCGAGAAGAGGCTAAATTCACAAGCTTGAAGCACATATAAACTACACATTTAGTAAGGAACTCGTCGATACTAACCTAACAGCACATTTAAACCAATTCCAAGCCTCAAGCATTTTCTCTTGCTTGTACCTTAAATTCCTTTTTGCTCATCTTGGGAAAAAGAATCTAATACCCATAAGGCTGAGCTTGGCTCCTTAAAAACATAAAAGCACATTCTAAAAATTCCAACCTTGTAACTTTTTATCTCACACAAAGTGCCAAGACAGGTCATGAAAATGCAAGTCTTGTGAGTGCACTTCCTTACATCCTCCAACGAAACATCAAGGGAAGCACATCCAATTTTGTTGCTTCCAACCAAGCACCTCCTCGGATCTCCATAATTTATAAGCATAATAACCCCCCTTCCACCGCATTTTTCTTATCTTATTGCCATTTTTTCCGCTTAAACCAGAATTTGGCAAACCCAAGCTAAGCTCAAGCAGAGATTAAGCATCATCTAAGTAGACCAAGCACACCCAAATAGCCATCAAGTTGCCTTTAGTTACCTACGCAAATTGCAATTGCATCATACAACCTAATTTCGCAATGCAGATGAATGGGAAACTACTAATAGCTTATAGATTAAGGAGATTCCATATATAATTCCTGCGTCACTATTGGCAATCTATAGTACAAACATGAACTAGTCGAAGGCTGTTGAATATGATACCTAAACACTATTTTAGATCAATATTAAAACGGGAAAGTTACTATCTAGAAAACGGACATATTCCAAATATGAAAACAAATATTTTGATATTACCTGGGCCAACATGTGGTCAGCTTCATCAAAAACCAGAATCTTCAAATAATTCATGCTCAATTTCTTAGCCGCCACCCATTTATTGATGGTACCAGGAGTGCCAATCACTACTTGTGCTGTAATTGGTGCCATTTGTGGTACTGGTATATAATTGGTGCTATCCATTGGTATAGCACATTCCGAAGTAATTCCTGTATACTTCCCCATCTTCTTAAGAACTTCCATGTTCTGCACCATATACAACCATTATCAGTTAAATCTTAAACTCACAAACACTGGCAACAAAATCCCATTCATAGAAATGATCAAACATTAAATTGCTCATCACATGAAACCAATGTTCGCACTCTAAACTTACAAACACACAGAAGAATCATCTTATCATTAATATCTAGTTATACTGTGTTGGATAGAAACTACTCAGATTAGCACCAAAAATGTCAATCTCAAAGAGTCGTGAACACCATCAACAAAATACGAAACCACAAACTTATAGAACAACAAACTAACTACTCAAGCCTAAGTTAAGAAATACGATAGGAAACATGACAAGACATCACATATGCACATAGTCACTCTGTCCTCCAGTCATTGACCCTCGTTGAACCCTCAACTGACACCTAAATTTATTGAGATAAACCTCGAACTCGAGAAGGCAATAAATAAACCATCTAGATAATACCTTAGAAATCAGGTTCAAAAACATTTCAGGCCCCATTTGATCGATCAAACTAATAGTGAGGGCTGAGGGGAGACATATAATCCCAATAATAGCGTGTAATCCCACCAGATTAGGAGTTAATGGCTCATGTAGAACAACTCCCCAAGAATTGTATATCCCATCTTTTGTGGCGTGAACCCATGTGTCCAGTGTATATGTAATCCATACACCTAGTTCTGCATGCAAATGCCAAAGATGCTGTCCCTTGGACTGCAATCAAATCCGATGCTTTCATCCAGACAACCAAACGGGTCCTCAAAGATAAGCAGAAAGCCCAATATTTGTATCTTAACATAACTATACTGCAGTATACAACAATAACCACAAAGAGTAGCCTAATTAACACTAAACTCTCACGAACTTCCAATAGATGAGCAGAGTACAGAGAGAAGATTGTGATAGCTGACAAAACAGGTTTTAGATTTCAGGAGTAGATTCTATTAGAAGCTAATAGAATATTTCTTATAGCTGAAAAATTATGAGTATTCTGCAAAAAAGCAGGCAAAAGCAACCAAGTTACTTAGAATTTTCCAAAATCAACTCCCTGCCAAATTTCTCTAAACACAAATTATAAGTTTTTAGAGCTTTCAGGAATCCTTCAAACCTCAAAAAACGGTTGATAGAAAAGTCTCGACAAACCCTAACAATCACTTTTTAGAAGCTAAAATCTAAAAGAACTTGTAGCTACCAAACAAACTAAGATGCTGAAATATACTGAATAGAATTATGTATGTAAACCTGGATAGCCAATTCTCGGGTAGGGCAAATACAGAGCGCCTGAGGAGCACCGACTTTTGGATCGACGCGGCTCAACATGCCTAAAGTGAAACAAGTGGTCTTGCCAGAACCATTCTGCGCCTGAGCTACTAAGTGCTTAAAAGGAGGTGTCAAAATCATGGGCAAACTGACGGCTTGAATCTTACTCGGCCTCTCAAACTTCATCTCCACGTATAAACCCTTTAACAAATCAGGCGACAGATTCAACTCCTCGAATGTCTTCGCGGAGGTATACATAGTATCCCCTACTGTAACCTGTGGAACCAAATTAAAACCCTAAAAGGTTGAAACTGAACTCTAATAAGAAATAGTTTGAGAGAGAGAGAGAGCGCGCGCGTACAGATTTGATATTGGAGTCATCGGGGTCGTCGACGTAATTGTTGACTTTTTTCTTGGTCTCGTCTATGGCTAGAGCGTTGAGATTGAGATCCGAGGTGGATTGGTCGTCGGAGGTCGATGGGACGTCGTCCTCTTCTTCGGCTTCGTCCCCCCACGACCGTTTGATTTCCGGAGTTTTGGTTTCCGCCACCACTTGGGCGACGGCGGGGGTGACGGAGGAGGAAGAGGAGTTGGCGGTGTCGATGTCGGCCATTGGTGAGAGGAATGAAAGAGGCGGTGATCGATGAGACTTCTGGCAGTGTGCGAGGGACTTGAGGAGTGCTGTGGAAGTAGGGGAATACTCCGAAACCAATTATTTTGATTAATATTTAGCCATTTATATAGAATTCCTTTAACCCCCTTGAGTTCGCTTAAAAATGAAGCTAAGGACCCGATACGCCCGCGAACTCCCAAATATCACCGGTTCAGCCCTAAACTAAATAGTTTTCAAAAGACATTTTAAATCGATTTTATTCAACAGTTGAGATTTTTTAATAATATGAAAAAAATACCAAAACTTATTTAATTTATGAAAATATGTATCACAAATTTCAAACATACAAATTAAAGTTAATTTGAAGAAAAAGTCTAGAAAGAGAATTAGCAAATCATCTAATTTCCTACGGGAAGAGAATTAGCAAATATCTAATTTTCGTGCAAATTTATTCATATTTTCTACGGTAAGATTCTAATTTGCTAAATGTTATGAAGAGAATTTAAAAACTATTTCAATTAAGACCAGTTTTGATCCCTTGCTATTTCAAACATTTTTAATTTGCTATATAAAAGGAGAAAATCGGGTTGTTTCATCCCTTTCTATTTTGAAAAATGTTTTTAAAAATATATTATTTTAAAAATATTAGGGGCCGATTGGATGAAAATTATTTTCAAGGGGATAAGTTATTGAGGAAATGAGATAAGAGAGATGTTATTTTTAGAGAGTTAATTCACATTAATGAAATATTTATAGAGAGGGATAAAAAAGTAGATGGTTTGAATGTAGTATTAAAAAATAGAATAAAATAATATTTTATTTGGATTGAGGATAAAATTGGGGATAAGATTATTTTGTAATTATAATAAATAAGGAGCATTATTTTTGGCTAGGAATAACTATTGGACAGCGCGAGGGTGCCCAAAAATAATACATCTCTATTCCTCTACCTGAGATTATTTTTGAATAGGGAAAAAGTTATTCCACTATATTTTTGTCCTCATAAATCATGTTAAATGTATCATGTCAACTCTTATACCCCTTCAAAAATTATTCTACTTCCTTATACCTCATCCATACAGGCCCTTAAGTTTATATTCCTACTCTGAAAAGAATTTCATGTTACTTAAAAAATCATGTAAGGAAAAACCGGCTAAAAAATTTTCATTTGTGTATGCAAAAAATGTTAAAGTCCATGTGTTGCAGGTGTAAATTGGCTAAAAAAGATAAAAAAAAATGTTTAATTTGTATATCCGGAGAGTTTACAAATTCAATGCATGCATTCACAGTTTTCATCCAAATCGGCTTATTGAAAGCAAAAAAATACATTTATTAGAAAGCAAAATCGGCTACGCCTTGATGGATGCTTCATTCTGTATACTTTCATTCCAGTGCATGCACATTTATCTCCACAATTGGATACGTGAATCTCACCTATGTTTTAATATATTTTACATTTTCAGTATTGTATAAAGAATTTGATCTCACCTCTATTTTAATGTTTGTATGTTTTCATAGGTAATTTAATTCAACGCCTTTTAAGAAACTTTCATCACCGATTGAAGGTAACTTCTCTTTTTTCTTTTACTTGTTTGAAGTGGTTCTCTAATTTTTAAGGAGAAATGACCGTAAACATTCTCTCTCTCATTCTCTCTATATAGGTGGTAAAGTTAGTGGAACATTAGAGACTTAAGAATTCTTAGTTGGGTTTCTTTTGTGATAAAGAAAAGTCTTCTTAGTCCCATTTTGTACTCAATACCACTGTTTTCGGAAAATAAAACTAAGTTATTCTTCATACAAGATTCAAATCTAAGTCTTTCAAACTGTATTCTGAATTTTGTGCAGGAGATTGACCTGGCTTGATCATATAGTTTGGCTTTCCAACAACCCCATTTAAAATCTAAAATTTATGACGAAATTGATAGTTTAAGAACCCAATTAACACAAACAATTGAATCAACCGAGTAGCTTTTTATTGGGTTTTTTAGAATATAAGTAAATGTAAAAATGGCTTGAACAAAAAAATATATTTTGTTTCACTTTGTTTGGACTTCAAATCAAAAAGATTCAAAGAGTGAAAAAACAAATGCATGTAGTTTATATGTTATGGTATTAAGGCTTTCTTTATACATTTTTCATATTACAGAGCGTGAGAGTCTACAAATTATTAGTCCATTTTGACTGTTCACTTTTATTTTTCTAAAACTGTGTGCCCATATCTAATAGGACTAGATGTTAAGATGAGAGGTGCTAATAGCAATATGATTGGACTTATTGGATGGCTAGGATGATAAAAATAAGCAGCATTGAGTAAACCCAAATGGGTGCACAACATATTAAGGTTATTAGAACTAATCGCGAATCAGCTAACAATGCTATTTTCGAAATCGTTTTAGTTGATATGGTCTTACTTTTCAGTGGTAGCTATTGTTAATGTACCCTAGCAAATAGATATTCTGTAAGTTGTCAAATGACTAGAAATTGGGGCACACGTAATGCACTAGCGTATTACCCATACGTATGGCACTACCAACAATATTAAATCCATGTTAGAATTTTAATTCAGCTATTAACATTTTGCATTGTGTAATATTTTTGGCAGTGAAACACAACTACTAGATCAAAACAATCTCAACTGCTATTGTGAAAATGTATTTGGAGGGCTCTACTATATGTTGTGTATTAAAATATAGATGGGTTCGAATTACGCAATGTTGTCTGAAAAAATAAGTGTACATGTATTATATCTTAAAAAGTAACTATTTAGAGGGTCCTAGATGTTGTGTGTTAAAATAACGGTGGATATTGTTTTGATCTGATAGTCACGGTTCACTACAAAAAAATTACACAATACAACATGTTAATAGTTTGAATAATAACTGAATTAAAACTCTAACATGCAAAAAAATTAAGCTAATTACCATTTCCACGAAACTTACCATATTTGCCCTAACTATTATGTTTCCCATCTTTTTTTATTTCCAAGCATATTGCCCGCCCATTTCCAACCTATGTCCAAGCTGTATTGGAATGAACATATTACACAAATGGTTATGAGCATCCTAAAATTGTCAAGTGATACGAATTAGTTGGATTATCATTTGAATTTGGAAAGGAACATTGAGCATTTTTCTACTGTATCAATCAATCAAATTATTTTATCATTTTATCATATCTACTCAAATCAAAATTAGAATTTCAAAATTTTATATAGAGAGTCTAAAATAGAAGTTATAAAAATTTGACATATCTAAATTTTTAGAAATTATAGAGAGAAATTATAAATATGTCAACCTTGCATTCGGGTTATTTCTTGCTAATTTTTTGTGTAAATATGCACGTGAGGTGCATTACTATTTTCGATTTCCGATTTCTTACAATTCCAAGATTTTCCTATTTCCTAATACTAACAGTAATAACCATTCTATTTCCAAGTCTTCCTATTTCCTAAGTTTTGACTTTTCAAGGTTTTTATTAAAATAAATCAATGAATGTCACGCCCTCAATTTTCCACATAATAAATCATACATTAAGATTAAATAAAATCCTCACAATACTCATCAAATCCCAAAAGTCCATTCTTGTTAAATCCAAAAAAAGATTAAAAAATAGGGTTATCTCAACCCAACAACCCTCTTTGACAAATCAAAGATTTAAGGTTTTACAACATTTGAATCAAATAACTACAAGTATAAGTTACAATGCATACTTTCAGAATAAGGTCAAAAAGAAAATCAATAGTTTTCTTCATACAATCTTTCAAAAAGAATTATGTCATCCATGACACTTCATGCACTCCATGCTATTACACTAAAGTTGCACTTGAAAAGAAAGAAGGGTTGAGCTCGATAGCCCAGTAGTAAAATTTCACGGATATTACATGTGAATGACGATATATATTAAATCATCCGAACAACAATATCTATATAAGAGAGATAGAAAGCAAGCGGAAACGACGTCAAGTTAAGAAAGCGCATAAACAACTCCTCAATATATCATGATTTCTCAATTTACCAATTACAATTTCATGGATCACGTATGTCATCAATTTATGTATTCTCATCATGTGTTAATGTATCGTTCTTAGCATTACCCCGAATGGAACCAGTATATATAAGCTAACCACATCCGTAAGGGAGTCCAGTTCAAAATCATTCCTGGTATTCCTGAAAGATCCCAGTTCTATGTCTTTCCTGGCATTCCCGAAGGATTCCAGTTCTATGTCTTTTCTGGCATTCCCGAAGGATTTCAATTCTGACCCTGCTTAGTATTCCCAAAGGAGTCTAGTTCAATGTCAGTCTTGGCATTCCCGAAGGATTTTAGATTTCAGTTCTGACCCTGCTTAGTATTCCCAAAGGAGTCTAGTTATATGTCAGTCTTGGCATTCCCGAAGGATTTTAGTTTTGGCCCTGCCTAGCATTCCAGAAGGAGTCTAGTTCAATGTTCATGTGCGTCACAGGTTTTATATATATTATCTTGTATCATTAAATAATTAAATAGAGTCATACAATTCGTGGCCAATATCTAATAAGATCAAATGCGAAGGTAAATCATATATTTCACAAGTACCGTCTAGCATGCTCAATCACCAATATAGAATCCATATTCGACGTTAACCATTCTTGTTTCAAATGTACCACAATGTCCCAATCAATTCATATTCATGTATGTCACAATGGCTCAATGAACCCTAACATCATCATCATAAATCAACATTTAATAGCACGGGGACAGTTAACATTCTACTGTGTCCGAACATCATCCTACATCATAGGCTCCCATAATATTCGTCATGTATAATAAAGTGCTAAGGTAAATTATGAAATTCGTATCATTCGTTCTCATTTAACTACGGGTTACAAAGTCTTAATTTATCTCAGAAGTGTCATAGGGCGTCAACTCTTAGAATCCAAAGAGATGGGAAATATTGATCACAAAGGACACCGATCGAAGGTTCAAGTTATACCGATTCATTCATCGAAGAATTGCAAGATTTCAAAAATTATGGTCGAGACAAGAGTTCAATGCATAGGGAAAATACCGGTGAAGACACCAATATTTCAAATCAATCATCCTACATCCCTAAGATGATACCAAGTCCCAAATGACTCAAACCAAACACGAGATAACAAGGCTACAAACCAATAACTAAGGAGCCCAAGACTTACCAAAGTATCGGTACGCGTGCCTGAACAAGACAAGACAAATGAAGATTTCAAGGTCTAAGGCATCAAAGCAATGCAAGGGAGACATCGGTGCAAGCACCGGACAACACCCATATCCATTGACCAAGAGCATCGATTAAATGAACGAAAGTCACTAGCTCAAATCCTTTCAAAGAAGAAAATTCGGAGGCTTGTGTTCTCAATAATGACATAATATAATGCTTAACATGATCTGAAACCATAAACGAAAGTTAACATTTTGTGTCCAAGAACGAGTAAGTTTTAGAATTCATGGAGGTCCAATTCTAGTAGAAGAATGTGCCAAAATAAGTGCCAAAGTAAGACAAAACTAATGAAAAGTTTCAAGGTTCAAGGCACTAGTGTGCCCAAAACTAAGGCACTGGTACTTAGTGAAAATCTGAGATGCTGCAAGCAAATAGCACAGGTGCCACAAAAAATAAGGCACCGGTGCTTAATCCAAAATCTGAGAGTTAGGAACAAAGAAAAAAGGGAGACACCGGTGCATCAAAAATCAATGTATCAATGCCATGCACCAAAATTGAGATACAGAGAGCAATTGACACCGGTGCTACCAAAAACAAGGCACCGGTGCCTCGGGCATGAACAAGAGCATTTTTCAACAGATTTTGACTATGAACTTAGGGCTTTCAAAACAATTTCAAGGTCATCTAAGTGTTTCAGTTCGTGTGAGAAGAATCTCCAGCAGAGTCGCCAATTGGGGGGGTGCGAATATTCCCTTGTCTGAACCGCTCCAATGACTTGCACAATGAATATCCAAGTAGCGCCAACGGGTTGTCTCCAACCTGATGGCACTCTGATGCTAAAGTCAGAATATTGGGAGATCAAAACACAATAGTAATTGCACAATGAATGATAGGTACCTAAGTAATGGCCTATGATCTCTTATTTATAAATCATTGAGTGTTCATATTTGGTAATACAATCTCTAGGGAATCTTTTCTTATTTGCTAATATCAAATCTCAATCCTTCCATGCGCGGTAACCTTCCAAACATGGTGCATTGCCAAAATTTGGCTACTGTCTTAATCAGTACTTTCCTAAACGGGACTTGCCATCCTTCCAGAAGGTTCCCACTACCCTAGCCGAACGGAAGGCCAATAGGTTGACACTCAACACAACCTATATCCTTTTTGTGGTAAGTCCGTTCGACTCTCATTGGCCGAAGCCCCATAATGTCGAAGTCAAACCATGATCGTCACACCGACCGGTCCAGAGAAGGGCCCGTTGGCAATATGTTGGCCCAAGCCCCACACTGCCGACACGACCCATATTCCTCTGCCCAATCTCTTAATTACTCAAGGATGGTTTGGCCTTGTATTTTGACCCTCCACAATATACTTCACTGACCACTGTTGTGTTAAAAAGATATAATGTTTGTGTGTGTGTGTGTGTGTGTGTGAGAGAGAGAGAGAGAGAGAGATGGGCTACCCATTTTTTAAAGTTAGTGTGTTCATATATAAGAGAGGTTGTACAAAAATATATAGATATAAGATAGGTTATACAAGGGAGGACGGTGTGGGTCCTCCAAGAGACATTTTCACAATAACGGCTCACATCAATTTTATCTAATGACTGAGATTCATATACAGTATGGGGAATCTTTTACTTGAAAATTGGTTCGTGAAATAGAGATGGATGAAAATTAGGATGTGATTTTGACAACGGAGTATATTGTTGCAAAAAAGATGTTTTATTATGATGTCAGAATATCATGTCGAAATAAGTATTTTTTTGACATTATTTTATTTGCAAAATGTAAATATTTTTTGTGACAACGGCGTAACCCATCACAAAATAAGTATTTGCATCAAGAAATTTTTGTTAAAAAAATAGAATTGCATCAATAGGTCAAGAAAAGTGCATCCTTTTTATGAGAGCACCTAGAAGCAAAAGCGCGCGTGTGTGTGAGAGAGAGAGAAAGAGAGAGAGAGAGAGAGTGATGACCCATCTCAAAGTAGGATGGGTTAATGACCAACCAGCAAGGAAAACCCACTATGGCCTAATCAAACAGTTTTCCTGGATGTATCAATATAATAATGCTATAAAAGAAATTAGAGTGCGGAGAAGCATGCATATAAGCATAATACCCCAAGGATGTGACATAACACCTACCACAAGTCTCATCTGTACAACATACATTCCATATATATACAGTAACTGAGTTCTTGGCCCATTATAGCCTAAGAATAGCAGCAAAAGAGCTATATGTACAATGGCGTGTCAGCCTATCACAAAAAGACATCAAAAAGGGCAGAACATCTATACTCGAACCTTCTATTGTCTGTCTTCTTGTTCTTCCAAGCCTGGCATGTTGCATAGCAACGTTCGTTAGCTAAAAGCTAGTATGAGAACAAATATGTCAAGTTTACAGCTTTGCCAGGTATAAATTACATAAATAATGATTAAGTCATTTAAAAAGACCACGTGAATTCATCTTCTGTCATGCTAAAATGTTCCATATTCTTTTATCATTCATCATCGTTCATCTATTAATTTATTCCATTCTATTATGTTCTACTCTATTCTATTTTGTGGCACTCTTAAACACGCTTGATCGTTCATTCAATGATTATGCCAATGTATTCTGGGTGGGAGCAACCCACCTATTCTAGAAAGGAGCTTCTAAGCTATTACTTTCAGCTTGTCCTGAATGATGTCACCCATTACCGCATTGGACCACGGTATTTTGTTGTCTCACCATATTCTAAACTCTTAGCAACAAAAGCTTATCATTCTATTTATAGTATCGACAATATTCTATTCTTCCTTGTGCTCTAGAATTCATAGCATGTCCATATCTTACTAGCGAGGAAATTCCTTAATCAGGGTATGAAATTTTAGCATACAAACACAATATAATACAAGGGTGGTTGGTCAGGGGTCAAGGGTGACAAGTCAGGGTTATCATCTTCCCTTAAAAAAATTGAGTTTTCTACCATTAAACTTTGTGAAGCTTATGGCTATTAGAAATCGCACATCGGGAAAAAAATTTTAGAACACAAACAAAAACAAAAATTCTATTTGAGAAAAATAGAAATCTACAGGACCAAATTCAGGATTTTGAAGTATGAAAATCGAGGCTAGTATTTAATACTATGTTCTTAAAGCAAAATGCCCCCCCCGGTGCCAATGGATTTTGCGGACAAAAGATTTACAGGATACAGCGATTATCAAAGGGTAGAAGACGCACTTTAATTTACTTGACAAGCAAACCAAAATTGAGGAGAACTCTCGGAAAGAATGCAAAAAATAAATTATACAATTTGTGCCCTAAAATGCTATGATGTTTTCAACGAATAAATGAGAGGAGGACTATCCTTTACCCGACACAACACAACCTTTGAGATCAAGCCTCTTTTCCTTTCTTCTTTGGGCCCAAGACCAATATGGATTAAATAAACCTAGAAAGGAAAAGTTCATCTCGGCCCAACCTAAATTGAAGTTGTTTTTGCTCTAAATCTCAAAGGTTTTTTTGTCATTCTTTGGTCAATTTCTTATTCACCTTTAGATGTTTGTGAATATTTTTTTCCCTGGTCCCTTACATGAATGAAATTGTCATGATGTTTCATGCTATGCAAATAATCCAAGAGTTCAATAGGAATTATCTCATATAAGGTAAGGTAGTTTTTGACTTTGAACCTTCCTTTGTGAATGACTATCGAATTTACTAGATAATTAGTGAACGCGATGTTTTGAACTATTCAGCCATTAATGTAAACTAAGTCAACAATTGTCACATGGGATCTTAATTTCCAGACACAATTTGATTCTTACAATTATGCCCATTATGACCTTAGGACACTCCTGGTATTCATGAATGTTTGTAGAGAATTCAGCCCTCGAAATTCTCAGAGAAGCGATCCCTTCACATTCATATAGGTAATTCTCATTAAGAGTATCCTGGTATACTATTGGATGGTTTCTCATCAGGAGGATGAGGAACGTCATCGAACCTTAAGGCCTCGTTTAATTTGGATATTAAAACAGAAAGGATCACTACAAGAGAAAATAGTTTTTGTGTCGGATTATTTGCGACGGTATGCATACCGTCGCAAAAGTTGTTATTTGCAACGTTACGTATCCCGTCGCACAGGGTTCGTCGCAAATGGTTAGTTGTTGCGACAGAAAACGGCCGTCGCCAATAAAACCGTTGCAAGGAATAAAGAGAAATTAATAAAACATAAAATGATTGGAAAAAATGAACTTTACAAAACACAAAACTAAACCCCAGCCCACCCCAGCCCACCCTAGCCCACCCAAGCCCAACCCAGCCCAGCCCACCTCACATATGTACAAACCTCACAAATGCCCTAACCAAACCTCAATCAGATAATACACGATCCTACCCCATGAACCCTCACAAATAACTTGCCATCGTTGTCGCCACACCTTTGCCGGCGCCGGCGCCGTAGCTGCACCTTCGCCTTCGCCTTCGCCATAGCTGCGCCGTCACCCTCGCTTTCGCCATATTTGAGTTTGCTCTCCCATACTCCAGTGTACTCTCTTACTTTCTGAAGTTTAACATATTTGATTTCAGACTGCTACAAAAATGTTAGGAGGATTGTCTATGCACAGAATGTTTTTTCCCCCCTTTTTCTTGTGTATTTTCGGCAGTTGTCTTCTGCCAGTCATTGTGTTATTTGGGTGTGGATGCAGCATATTGATTCTGATTTTCGAGTATTTAATACCATGGTTATAGCGAAACTACATTGCAATGGTCATCAAATGATGTGGCATTTCACACTTTGCACGTTCTCCTTTTTGATGCTATTGAATATGGCTTTGACTTATTTCACCCTAAATTGGCTAATTGGTACAAGAAAATTTGATCACCAAGCAACTAAGAGGTTTGATTCCTCTTCTTTTTCCGCTTATTGTATTTGAGATAAAGGTAAGAAAAAGTTGTCATATACTTGTAAACCAACTACTTTCTACTATGTGAGTTGTTTGAGTTTAGGAATTCTTTTTCCTTTTTCGGAAAAACACACACAAAATCAATACTTAATTATGTATAATGTTTAAATACTCATCTCTGTTACTTAAATTTCTAATGATAAAAATTTTCACAGAGAGAGCTGAGGAAAATACTTCAAAAGATGGACAAGAATTGGATTGATTTGCCAAATAGGATGTCAGTGGAATATGTGGCTGGAATTGATCATTTTCTTGCATTTGTGTCTGACACAATGGTTGGAAGTTCAGTCATTTGTTGTCCGTGCAGAACCTGTGGCAACCGGTACAATCACCGAGTAGTGGTTCTAAAAGAGCATCTTATTTCTCATGGCTTTTCTAAAAATTACAAACAATGGGTTTACCATGGTGAACACTATATTCCTTTGCATCGTAATATGGGTAGCAACGTTGTAGTAGACTCAGACATGCAGGATGATATGGTCGGAATGGTAAATGAGGCGATTAGGATGCCACATGCGGACAATAATACAGCCATTAATGAACAAGATAGGGTTGATTCCAATGGAGGGCCAAATAAAGAAAACTGCAAAGTATCTCAAACTTTTAGAAAACGCACAGAGTGAATTGTATCCAGGGTGCAAAAAGTTCACGGCATTGTCATTCATTGTCAGGTTATTGCATATAAAGGTGTCGAATCATGGTACGGACAAGTTAATTGATATGCTTCTTGAATTGTTGAATGAGTCTTTCCCTGAAGGTGTCAAGCTTCTAAATTCATACTATGAGGCTCAAAAGATAACTGAAGATTTAGGCTTCACGTACGAGACTCTAGATGTGTGCCCCAATGACTACGTGTTGTTTAGGAATGAGGATGTCAAGCTTAATGCATGTGTTATATGTGGAAGTTCTCGGTGGAATGAGGATGTCAAGCTTAATGCATGTATTTGTCTTGGGAGAATCTCCACATGCATGTTTTTATTATACAAACAATAGTAGATTAGACACATTGATGTATACTTGTAGTATAATTATTATGATTAGCGATATTCTAATGTAATTGAAAATTTAATTTCAATCTGTAGTATAATTATTACTCCATATGAGTTGTCTATTAATAAAATTTAATTCGTTGTTTCAGGTGATTGAGAAAGAGATCATAAATTCATGAGTGCAGTCTATCAAGATAAAAGCTCATTTTGAAGGGAATTTTTTTTACTCTTAGATTTAATCAAATCTTTTGTAGTATTGTAATGAAGAGTTGTTAGATATTTCAACAATGATAGATGCTATTCATTAGGGTACTTTAGTTCTACTAGTATTTGATTTTTTAATGTTCAGCACGAATAGTAGAATATATAGTTCGTTTATTGCTACTTGAATTTTAATTGTGAATGAAAGTTTTTTTTCAAAAATATTAGCGGGAACTTTTAGAAATTCTTTATTATAATGATAAAATAGTTATTCATGATGAAAAATTAGCAATATAAATATTCACAATCGTACGACGACAGTAAAAAACGCTATAATTTTTAATTTTTTTTCTTCTTTAACAATATAAAAATTTGAATTCTTTTGCATCCGTAGGGTACCGTCTCTAATAGTGAACCATTGAGTCGCATATATAACTAATATTTGTGACGGTAATTATCCGTCGCAAAACAAG
Organism: Arctostaphylos glauca; assembly: GCA_019985065.2. NCBI lineage: Eukaryota > Viridiplantae > Streptophyta > Magnoliopsida > Ericales > Ericaceae > Arctostaphylos > Arctostaphylos glauca. The sequence goes on along the minus strand of JAHSPW020000002.1, from coordinate 23,475,744 downwards.
TGTCTTTTTTTATTTGTTTGCATCGGTTTTTCAAACCGTCGCTAATAGTTTCTTAACGGTTGCAAATGTACTTGCGACGGTGCATTACTGACGCAAACGGCTTTTGCCACCTTGCTTGCTGCAACGCCTCCAAAACCGTCGCAGAACCGTCGCAAGTATTTACGACGGTTTAATGGCTTTTTGCAACGGTTTGTTACCGTCGCAAACGCTATTTCCTCTTATAGTGGATTAAGAGTCTTGTGATTAGTAATACTAGATTATTTGTTCTAGTACTAATTTAATCTTGAATTCTACAAAATTTTCTATTTGATTCACGCTAGATCATATCTTATGCCTAGGGCAATCCCATGTTTGATTCTTTCAATAAGTTTTGGGTTAATTTACGTCTCTCTCTCAACCATTTTATATCATTGCTTGATTGTAAGGCCACATACAATTTAAAATCAAATTATTTTCTAAATCTGCAAGGCTGACATACAACTTAACTTACAATTAAATAATTTTCTAAATCTACCGTCTAATTTTTAGTAGAAACTTGTAGGGCAAAAAAAAATTTCTAGAGACAAAAAAATAAATAAAAAGTATAATAAAGTGAATAAAAAACTATTGTTGACATTCTGGCGTGAAAGTCCATGGCAGCATATACTAAATTGGTCCAAAAAAATAGTAGAATTTAGAATTGTGGGTTATGACTGCATTCATGAACCATGTTTGAATAGGGTCAAGTTCATTTTGATTGTCTCATGAAAACATAATATCAATGTTAAAGATTGATTATAAGTAATCGGGAGTTTGGTCCAATTTTTTAATTAAATCAGTTCGGTTTGATGTATTGAAAAAAATCTATTCAATTTTATTTTATTAACCCTACAAACCAGACTGCACCGAATTGAACCAGAATAAATAAATCAAATTTTCTTTTGTAATAGGTATATTTTTGTAATATGCATTTTTTTATAATCTTTATTTTTTTAATTTCAATAATATGAGTTATTTTATATTGGGCTTGGCCTGTTGGTATTCAAATATCTATTTGTGAATCAAAAAATTAAATTTTGTTTTTTTTCACATTTGGCTTGATTTTACCATATCGAAAACCAGATTGAACTGAACCAAAAGTGAAGAAACCAAACCAAATCAAACCAAAATAGTTCGATTGGTGCGGTTTTGATCTAAAAAATTATAAATCAAAATTTCGGTTCATTTTGAGTTTTTTGGGACTAAACTAGATCGGTTACACCCCTAAGACAGAGAGAGGGAGCGGCAAATAATGAAGAATTAAGGAGAATAAATAGGTATTCTATAGTATTTTTATTTTGGTGGTAATTTTACAATTAACAATCTGTATTTTTTTTTATCTTGGATTAACAGTCCCACTCCCTATGGGATAATACAATACCCCTCCAATATATGAATTATAATAATCCTGGATTATTAATTCCTAACCACAAATCGGGAACCAAACGAAGAAAAATACTAGATTAGGCGTCCTTATTCCAATCCCAGGCGCCTAATCCCTTAATCAAACGAGGCCTAAGTTTACCTAGAGTAGATGCTCTGTATCTCCACTTTTAAACAGAAATTGGAATATATTCCACGTTTTGTCTAGTTTAATTTCATGTTCCAGTTGTTGTACAAATCAAACTTGTACTCTTCATTTATTTATGAAATGAGAAATGTTTTAAATTTTTAAATTTTTTTTATTAACGTGTCCAAAATTCGAGGTGGTACGCTCCATTTTATACTTAGTTATCCATTGGATCTCTAGACATATAGATTCAAACACTAAATAGTCAAAATGCCAAAAAAAAAAAGATTATTTTTTAAATTATATTCTCAAAAACTAATCTTTTATAAAATATATTTTGAACAATAATTTTATGATGAACTTAATATTTAAAATATAAATTTGGAGTCTAATAAATAATTTACTACCAAAAACCCCTGAATGAATCATTAGTTTTGATGATAAAAAGTGGGAATAAGAAGAAAGATTTAACAATTGATTCTAGGTAGGAATTACGTGATAATAGGATGTTATTCAGAATAAATAATCGTAAAGATGGCAAGGGACGTGTTGTCCTAATCTTTTATAGCAGTAGTGGACATGACTAGCTAGCACATGGTTTATTTTATGTGTGGTGGGTAACGATTGCATTGATCTACCTATTGCTTTCAACATGCAACTTCCCTTAAACTCACGTAAGAAACTTCCTCTCCTTTTCACAAAATAAAAATTAAAAAAAAATAGGTGTAAAGGGACCGAATTGACTATTAATTTTAATTAATTACAAACAAGATACCTTCATATATATGATACACAATAGAAATGGACCCTTCTCAAGTTATAAAACTAATATTAGAGTGTGTTTGGGAGTTTTTTTTTTTTGTATTTTTCCATTTTCGTTTTTAGATTTTGGTTGTTTAAAAACTACACTTTTAGAATAACTTCTGCAGAACTCATTCTCTATTTTGGATTTTAGGAGTAAAAACTCAAAAGGAAGTCTAGAGCTTCTTTTTGCATTTTCATTTTCATTTTCAATTCTACTACTTTTGTAAAATGCATTCTGCATATTTTTTTTAAACACTCTTTCCACATTCAAAACTCATTCTGGGCATAATCCAAATAGTCAAAAATAAAAAGCTGAAAAATAGGCTCTCAAACACACCTGGCATGAGTCTAGTTAAAAGCAGGACGGAGAAAGAAATTTTAATATGTGGGGTCAAAATCTGAAAACGTGAATGAGTTTTTAAATGTCTAGCTAGTTTGGGGTAATTTTAGGGTATAATTGTTCGGTCAGAATATATAGTAATAATAGCAACAAAAGACGAGATCTATTGATCCATCCACAGTACGTAAGATTCGAAGGCTGCCGGCGGCCATCTAGTAACGGGGGAGAACTCAAGATCTAACACAAACGTTAGCATTAATGTTTCTTCTTTTTTTCGAGTAGACGTGGCACAATTTATTTATTCAAAATAAAAAAGATTATATAGGAGTATGTCTGGAACATGTGAAACGATATATTCAAAACAATTAATAAAAATTCTCAGAAAAAAAAAAAGGTTAGTTATTTTTGTTAGCTTTGCAAATAAAGTGGAAAGGAAACAATATTTTCTTCAGAGAAAAAGTAACACAAGTTAAATTTTAGCTAAAAAAAAGTGAAAAAAGAGGACGGCAGAAAATAAGCGGTAAAGAAAATTCTTTGATCTTTTATCTGTACTTCTTCAACCTCCAAACGCTCCCTAAATAACTACCGCTCCAAGTTACAACTTATCAATGAGATTTTTTCCCGGTGACATTAGAAGATCAATGGTATCCATTAAGGTCATAACATGTTGAAGGAGCACAATGACAGAGATCAAATGAAATATGAGACAAGAATAATAAGTGGTGTGACACGTGACATTGAAACTTCCAGAAGGACTTGGTTCATAGGTTGGAGGCAATCTTGGAATGCTTGGCACCGCTCGCGAAGAATGTGGAGACATTGGGAGTAGGCACTTATCAAGAAACACGACTGAAAGGTGGTAACGTCAATTTTTTGTGAGAAGTTGGACGATAATGATAGCCACAAGCCTTGAATAGGGGGTGTATTACGTACGTGGGAGCCATATACAAACTTCAGAGAAAGTGGTTCCAGAACCGAACAATCATTTTTAATTATGTTTAATTATATATTTAGTATTTATTATCCAGTATTTTTCTTATCTTTTGCTTTTCACACTCACAGTTTTTTGTGAGATTAGTAATTAATGTAGATAGGAGTAGAAGTTTTTCAAATCAGCTCAACAGTTACTTTCTTACTATTTTCAGTTGTAATTGTGATTAAAAATCCTTAATTTTAGCTTTTATCTATTTGAGTTGATCCTTTGTATTCATAGTTATTGGTAATTATCGAATAAGTCCCCTCTTGATTGAGGCAAAGAACCAATAAATATAATTATCAGAAGTACATATTTAGCTCAATAATTCTTATAAGAACAAGTTAATCTTTAGTGATATGCTCACATTTAGTATTTTACTAATTATTATCAAAATGAATGATTTCAGTTACCAAGATAAGACCGAAAATAACCAACAAAAGTGCCATAAATTTGATTCGCTTGTGATTGGGGCATGATTTTCGTGGACTACACTTCCGTTGTGCTCTTTGTGTTGATGCATAACAAATTTCATAGTGCTCTTTATATGAATTCTCAATTTGAATTCAAAAAAGTAATCCGAGCCATGCATTTCACTGGTGTTATAGAATTTGTTGTACATGCAAAGATCCACAATAATCGAATATTAACAACTACATAATTGAAGCACAAATTCTCATACAAACACAGCTAGTATTTTTTTTTTCTTAAAGACAAACTTGCTTCCTTTGTTAAAGCCCTACCAGTATACCTTCTTTTATATAGTACAGCTGGCTCGCAAGATACAAAATTTCCTCAGACTTGCCAAATCCAAAACCAAAACCAAAACCAACTCTTTCTTCCTCATATTTCTTCTCTTTTCTTGTTATTTTCCCTTCTTTTTTTTTTTTAAAAAGGTTTTCTCCTCCATATTAGGTATTTCAAGCGTGTAAACTACGCACTTCGTAGTCTCCAAAAGACTAGTGTCAAAACATGCAAAATCCAACTCTGTCCACCTCACCCCCACCTAGAACCCGTCGCTGTCTCGGCTGTACTACCGGAGCCCCCCACCCCTCCCAATCTTTAAAAAAATGAAAAAGAAAAAGGAAGGGGAAAACTTCTCCGAAGCCTCCGCTATAGTCAAAACTACCCTCCTAGAAACCACTTCATCCGACTTGTATTAGGTCTTTTCTGTCTTTTCAATGTGCAGGTGCAAATGTTATAATCCAATCCAATCCATAATTTAACGAAACCCATAATTTGAAAGAAACTTCTGTTGTCACCTTCCTCTACCCTGGCAATATAGACGTACAGTTTCTCTCTCTCTCTTTCTCTCTCCGGAAGTAATGCAGAAAGGCAGGGACAGGGGCCTAAATCTTTACCTCTCACATCTATTATAGTAATCGTCGCTATAATATTTACACATACGTAGGCACAGACATACATATACACACACATACATAGAGGGAGAGTGGGTGTAAAATTAGGTGGGGGCGGGAGGCTGAGCCGGGATGCCGGCGATGCCCCGGGCGGAATTTCTGATCTCCGCGTTAATTGCCGTCGCGGCGGCGTTAGTGGTGCAGGTGTCGGTGGTGTATGGCGGTGGGCCAAGTCTTCTGACTCTGGAGAGGGCTTTTCCGGTGAACCAGATTGTGGAGCTCGAGACGCTCAGGGCTCGAGACCGTGCAAGGCACGAGCGAATCTTGCAAAGGTGTTGCGGCGGCGTCGTCGATTTCTCAGTCGTCGGTACTTCCGATCCCTACAATTTCGGGTAGAGTTACCTATAATTTTTTAAGCGTCTCCTTCTCTCCCTCTCCATCTCGGACGACTTCTTTATTTAGCTCTGGTTATTGTGTTGTAATCTAGGGGTATTTGTTTATTTCTACTCTTCTCCTTTTGTATATTCTGCATTGTTTGTTTAGCACCTACTTACTGTATATGGCTTTGCTGTTATAAATATGTATTCGTGTACAATGAGAGCTGCTATATATTCAGAATTTTATCACCATTTTTGTCCAAGATATGATTTACTTCGATTCTGTATTCACGTAATCTCTTCCATTCAATGAACCAATTATGGGCATAATTCGTTGTGATAAAAACCTGGAATTGTACATCCTGCTCATTTAGTTTGGCCTTTAAAGATGTTATGTAATTGATTGTAGAAGGGGTAAAATTTTGGTTTTCCCCCTATTCTTTGAGTTCGATTATCATTTGTGGTCTTGGGCTCAACAATTTGATGGAATTTTGGTAGTTTAGTACTTGTTGCAATTATACTTTCAATAGTTTTTATTGTTTTTGATAGTCATATATACCATAGGAACTGGGTAAACCCTGATGGTATCATTTTCAAACGACACCTGCATTTAGTAAGTGACTAATTTTACTATATTCTTCAATTGTGGTATCTTTGTTTATTTATCTTGTTTGGCTTTTTCCTGTATTTAGTCCACTGTAATTGATTTTCTACTATTAACTGTATTGGTTGATCCATGCTTGTCTTGTATTTAATACTTTACCAATAATGAGAGTGATTGACTCTATTCTTCACTCTTTGGGGTGTTCTACTACAGGCTGTATTTCACAAAAGTTAAATTGGGCTCTCCACCGAAGGAATTCAATGTGCAGATTGATACTGGAAGTGACGTCTTGTGGGTTACTTGCAATTCATGCAGCGATTGTCCCCAATCAAGTGAACTTGGTGTGAGTATTTTCTATTCCACCTACTTAATTGTTTCTTCAATTCATTGAGTTGTTAGATTGAAGGTAATTTGGATATATGTCCAGTTAGTTCTACTGTTTCGTGTTTGCAGATAGAGCTCAATTTCTTTGATGCTGCCAGCTCATCAACTGCTTCTCTGGTATCTTGTTCAGACCCACTATGTGCCTCTGTAATTCAAACTGCAGCTGCTCAATGCTCCGCCCAGAATAATGAGTGTAGTTATTCATTTCAGTATGGAGATGGAAGTGGGACGACTGGTTATTACGTTACTGATTTGCTGTCTTTTGACACAGTTATGGGGGCTTCTTTAGTTGCTAACTCTTCTGCTCCTGTTGTGTTTGGGTATGCTGATATGACTTCTAATGATGGTTTTTGTCAATTTGCTGTTTGAGTAAAAAATTTCAGGAGAGTCAAAGACTCAAAGGAGAAGCCTTTCTTCAAACAACAAGAATACATGATTGTTGTAGTTAGCATAAGTATGGAATCCATACAATCTTCATAGTTTTCAGTGGCTAACCCAACTTATCTTGGCCAACCCTCAATTTGAATGGCATCTAGTAGATTCAATTTTGTGCACAAATTGGTGGTGTTCGTTCTCTTATGTTATCCTACATGTTATGTTTACTGGGGGAAGAAAGATCGGGTTATAGAATTGAAAGATAATTAAGAAGATATGAAGTGATAATGGCGGTTATTAAAGAAGTGGTGTTGGCGTAAGGGATTATTGTAGATTGTTTCTTCTGTCTGTAATACCTCTGGCGTGTGTCACTTGAAACTTTTAGCCTTCAATTTGTTCCGTTGTGCTTGCTTTAGTCCCATGTCAATGTTCAATTTTCAGTGATGTGACCTGGAACTTAAAAGTTTCTGGACGGATGTTGTGCAATTTGATAACAGGTGTAGCACCTATCAATCAGGGGACTTAACTAAGATAGATAAAGCAATTGATGGGATTTTCGGGTTTGGTCAACAGGATCTGTCTGTCATATCCCAACTGTCATCACGAGGGGTCACTCCTAAGGTGTTCTCACATTGCTTAAAGGGAGACGGCAATGGTGGTGGTATACTAGTTCTTGGTGAGATTCTGGATCCAAGCATCGTCTACAGTCCCCTTGTCCCATCACAGTACGTATGCAATTTGTCAACATTGAAAACTTCTGTACTCCTATTATGGAATCATGGATATTGTGTTTATATATAGCAGTGGAAATTCAAGTATACTATGCAGTAGGACTTCAGTATTTTCATATCTTGTTAGTTAACTAATCTATTACATTTTCAAATAGCCATTCCATGCATTTTGACTCCACTAATGCAATTTGCTCATGTTAATTGTCAAATTGGACAACCTCATGTATCTAATTTTAAGAATGTTTAGCTTGTAAAAATATGAATGCGTGGATATTTAGCTTGTCATTGCTAAGGGCCAGGATCTTACTGGGTCCAACCGTAGACACAGAGAGGTATTGTGTTCAACGCCTGCTAGCAACATTGTGACTTACCCAGTATCCAAAGTTTTGCAATGCATGTGTGGGTCTAACACGGCCCTGCCTCGGTGTGTTTCCATCTCTGGAAAAAAATAATTGTTAGGTTGGTAGATATTGGAGCTTCTGTCCAGAATTGCTGGACTTGATTTGGTTCTTAGATTCATGTTCAACATAATGCTTTTGTATGGTTTCTCTTTCTGCAACAATAGCCATTCTCATCTATATTTCGTTTTTATACTTCCAATATCTGTGGAATTTCCCGACTAACAAAGATATGGAAATTTGGAGGATGGAAATGTTTCTTTAGTTATGTATTTTGATTATTTTATATCTCCAATTTTTCAGGCCTCATTATAATTTGTACCTGCAGAGCATTGCTGTCAATGGGCAATTGTTGCCTATTGATCCAGCAGTGTTTGCAACATCTAGCGACCGAGGAACCATTGTTGATTCTGGAACAACTTTGACATACCTGGTGGAAGAAGCTTATGATCCTTTTGTCAGTGCTGTAAGTTTGTTGTATTGTTTCTTTCCTACAAAATTTTTGGATTACGGGAGAGACCAAGGGGCAATGGGGGCATATTGGGTGCATCAATAATGAAGATGCCCCTTTAGTTATATTCATGTCTGATGGACATGCAAAAATGAAAGAAGAAAAATCAGCACTTATGCATAAAGGTATGGTGAACTAATACATGAAGACCTGAGATCATATACTTATCAAGGGAAAAAGAGCAGGGGCTTTCATATTCGGCTTAGTCAAAGTAGAGTCCTTGAGAAACATGGGTTCCAGTTTGTCTCCTTCCCGAGGACATAAACAGTTCAGATGTTTGACTGTTTGTTCCTTCTCTAAATATTGACGGATAAGACTTGTCTAAGTCCAAGTCTGAGCATCATCCCTTCCTTGTTAATGGAATCCATTTGATCCACTGCATGCTGCTGTTTAAATATCATCAAATGAAAGTCTTTTCTGACTACTTAAACTGTTTTCCCAATTTAAAGGATTGAAAATTTACCTGTGTTTTGGTTTGGAAACACTAAGGCAAGCTATGTTAGGGAATTTCTAAGAACTACACTGCCCAAATAGAGTGATGCTTATTTGCTTGTATTGAATGTACAGGTAACTGCTGTTGTTTCACAATCTGCAACGCCCTTTGTTTCAAAAGGAAACCAGTGTTATCGAGTACCGACCAGGTTCATACAGTAGAAGTTTCAGCTATAATTACTTTGAACATTTCTGTGGGAAAAAAGGGATGAACTTTCGATACCTGAATTGGATCCACATTTGTTTTGTGTACAGTATAAGTGAGATATTTCCTCCAGTTGCCTTAAACTTTGCTGGTGGTGCATCCATGGTCTTAAGACCAATAGACTACCTTATACCTAATGGTTTTGTTGTGAGTTTTCTAACTTGCCTCTTTACTTTAATTTTTTCATTTTCCTGAGTATTTTGCAATAGGCATACTCACTTTGTTTCGAATAGATCATTCTACACATGTTACATTATCTTTAATTGAAAAATTTATAATAACAGGATGGTGCTGCTATGTGGTGCATTGGCTTTCAGAAAGTTCAGGATCCAGGAGTTACTATTTTAGGAGGTTGGTTCGAAGACTGATTATTTATCTAGATGGGACAATATGACGGGAAAGTCGTTTAATCATGACGCAACTTCTCCAACCCTCTTTATGTTTGTTGTGAGCACCGAGCAGGTTTACTCATTCCAATAGTCACTGAAAAATGTGTATATAGTAGGTGGAATGACATAACCTGTTGTAAATGAGACTTCAAATAAGGTCAAAGTTTATTGGGGGGTGCATCTAGTTTTGCTTCTCTCCAAGTTCTATTTTTTTAGTGCCATGGGATTCTCCATCTACTAATCCTCTTTTTTGTGCAGTGCACTAAATTTTTGCATGGTTAGTGAACACATCTATGACACCATATACACACTTATATGGATGGCAGCGTAAATTTACAAGCATATCTTTAACTTGGTAGTAGTATGCACGGGAGTTTATTAAAGTTCATGTCCAGGGAGTTTATTAAAGTTCTTCATAGTGAGTTTAGGTTCCACTGTGCCAAGACAAGAAAAGTTACAAATATAAAAATACTCATGCACACATACACATACATGTCAGCAATATATCCCTTGATAGTCCATCAACGCACATTGTGATCTTAATTTCACTGATTTCTTGTTCCATTAAGCATTGAAGCTCGCATATTGTCAAGCATTCAGCAGTTTCATTGCTTTGCCCCGTGTTAACAAAAGCAGAGGGTTCTTTGTGCAGATCTTGTTCTGAAGGATAGAATTGTTGTATATGACATAGCTCGTCAACGGCTAGGATGGGCTGATTATGATTGTAAGTCCGTCACAACTCCCATCTTTTTCTCCTAGCTCTTTTCTGCACATATGGTCATTGATTTCTTTCTTGTTCAGGTTCAATGTCTGTAAATGTCTCAATAACGTTTGGCAAAGACGAATTTGTCAATGCCGGGCAGTTGAGTGTGGGCAGCTCATCAAAAGCCACCATCTTCAGCTTGATACCTCTTAGCATTACCCTCCTCGTACACCTATCACTCTTCATTCGGTTATTCTAACTTTAACTTCAATCCTCGGGTTTAGAAGCCCAATTCTTTGCCTCGCATCTTCCGGCTTTGCTGCTTTTATTGTGACAATCAGCATTGCAATGTGGTAATTTTCTAACACCCGTGTAGCTATTGTTCATCTCATTGTCGGTACTCTAGATTGGGACCCCTTCACTTACCCTGACTACAACTCAACTTCTCTCTCATAAGGATCAATCCTGATTCTTCAGCACTCCCTCCATACTCAATGGTAGCGGAGGGTTGTCGAACGCAGTTTGCACTTTGCAGTGATTGCATCCCATTTAGCAAGAAGGGTTTTGTAAAGCTGGTGGGTTTTCGTGTCGTCTATGAATTCTATTTTTTTCTTTTTTTATTTATGCTTTTCAGTTTCCCTTCCTTCTTTTGGGGCCAATATGTAATGTTTAGTTTATCCCTTTTGTTTGGAATCTTAAGATGTAGTTTGTTTCTAAAAATTAGATAGTGAATGAATGATGTGTATACTTCTATGAAGTCTGTTTATGAGATATTTTCCATGGGAACACAATGTAGCTTGAGTTCCTCTGGTTCAAACGTGTTAACATGCTGGGAGTCATTTGGCATAGCTTCTTTTTCTCCATTAGGAGAATTCAAGCTGTAACGCTTTTACTTAAAGCTGTGTTTATATAGGAAAGGGACTCAAGGGTTGTTCCAAGGAAAAGGATAAGGTCTTATAACTTGAAATGTGTTTCACAGTCCAGTTTGAATGTTTCCACTCACTATTTTTTTATTTTGCCTCCATTACATGGCTGCGAAAAGGAAAGTGAAGTGCCGATACAAGTAACTGTAAGATAACATATTATCCTATATTCCAATGAGTTGCGATTCGGTATTTTTTGGGGTATTATCACGTGTTGTCTCAACTTGCCTGAAAACGTATATGTGCAGATAAATGGTTTGTGTGGAGCATTGTTTCAAGAGCGCATCTCTTTTTTGAGGAAAACGAGAATATTAAAATAAGTTTGATTCTTTGTTGGATTATAATAACTCAAACTTTGAAAAGCTCTCCCTCTCTTCAAATGTCAATTGCAACGATTTGATACAGCTCATGTAATTCAGACAAAATGACCATGAAATTATACAACCAAAATGACTATGAAATTGCGTTGGTACTTTCATATCATTGACAACGTGGAAGATACTTTTATTTTTCTCAGGAGCATCTTTAGAATTACATGAGAAAATGAGTTTAAAAAATAGAACGCGTTCAATTTAAAATAAAATTGTGATTAGAGACACTCATATTTTGATTAATCGTATTTTTCAGGTTAGTTCAGATACATTTTCAATGATAATAACAATGTGTAAACAAGTACTTTAATTGATTATAGCTTGGAGGATATAGATTATTCAGTCCTAAAGTCAACTTTAAGCTTCTATCATAAACTTTTTTATTTTTATTACTTAAAAATTTACAAAAAAAAATTTGGGCGTATAAAATAATTTGCAATTGTTATGTTTTTAAAGTAAGTCCAAATGAAGCCTAAAAATGTATTTTATTGTTTATGAGATATTTTCCATTACGTAGTTTCACAGAAGGAATAACATTGAAAAATAACTAATTAATATAAGAGCTTGCGATTCCATTGAAATTACATGACGGTATTCTCCATCGTTGTTACTTAATTGATGAATTAGCTTACCTTGTACTATTTTTCCTTTTCCATCTTCGGTTGTGTAATACACAATTCATGTACTGTTTACAATACCTCCTATTGCGAATCAAGTGATATACGACATAACAAATTAGTGAATCGCAGTCAATTGCCGTTTTCTATTTCACGTACGATGTTCATCTACATCTATCATCTAACTATTAAAGCAGAAGAGAGATATGTTAAAACTCATAAATTAAAAATAATGTGGAAACAAAAAATCAAGTTTTAATTTTATTCATATTTTTTTTTTGGTTGTGACTATAACATCTTCTGATAGTGTCGAACTATCAAAAATACAATTATATTCAATAGTTTATAAAAAAAACACTTGTTTGAGATATGAACTTTTGTTTATTTTTTGAATTTCTGTTGAAGTTAATTTTCAAAATCTGATGTTAAAGCGTTTGATTTTATGTTGTAATGCTATATAATGATATAGATTTCGAAATAGTATATGTTATATTTTTGGGGCGTTAGAGTTTGTGTATACAACAAGTAATTTATAATATCTATCTTATTAGTTTTTATTTTTCAAAGGGTATAATTGAGTTTATAAATAAGATTTACAACCTCACCTCACTTTCCTTCCATTTCCTCCTATTTTTGGAGGTGAAGTGATATGCATAAAATAGTTGTACTCTTCACCTTTCATTTACCTCCCTATCCCTCACTTTTTTTTCAAAAAAAAAAAAAAAAAACCAAACACAAAATTTACCTTCAAATCCCTCACCTCCCTCCAAATCCCTCAATCCAAACAAAGGCTAAGGGTTGGAGAAGGACAATCACTCATTCTTAAAATCAATGTTTTTAAGATCAAAGAGCAGGCTGAAAAAGGGGGGAAAACTCTCTGTCCTCCCGTTGTGGAGGCTTTTGCTTCTGTTCGAGGTAGTATCGAAAGCTTGCCAAGACTCATTTTTTGGGGAGATAATCCGAGTATTGGTGAAGAAACCTTGTCTTTAATATTCTCGTAATTCAAATAATTCTACAAATCTCACAGTCTTGACTGATGACTTGTTTGGGCCCGTATAGGGCTTATGGTGCCAATACCAAGACTATTTTCTCTTTTTTTTAATGTAGCCTTATGCATTTTTGAATAACAATCCTTATTTGACCAAAAATCATCTTGAAATTTCGTGAATGATTAGTAGAGATTGACCATCTAGGTTAGCGGGATGTGGTGCGAAACACTTTTATACAGCGTAACTTAGTTTCTGAGTCAAGAAATCTCTGATAAATGACTAATAATTTCAAAAGATGTACGTTGAATTGGTTAGTTGGTTAACCGTTAACCTTAAAACCAAGTGGTGACTCCAACAAACTCGCCGTTCTAGTCCGAAAGTTTCTCGTGGGGATACCTCGTCCATTATGGCAACTGCACTTGAGAGAATGCGAGCTAAACTCAAAAACATTGATAAGATTTTGACTTAATTTTTAAATGTGATTTTTTTCGCATTGCACTTGTATCGATGGATGGATTAATCATGTTCGGCATTATTCGATGTATCGGGCGGTTTATCATACTTGAACTATGTCAAAGAGGCTAACAAGTCTTCGACCATGATAAGTCATAAGTATCGCTTGATCGTCAGCCTTATGTATGCAAAAATACTTTTTGAAACTTTAAAAAGTTGGTACATTGAAGATGGAAAGGAGCCAAGGAGGACACCATTTTTGAAGGAGGAGAAGTTCCAAATAAAAAAGTGACATTTTCTCGTTTCTATTTTTTTAAACTTCTTGATTTTTCAATTTATAAAACAAAATTTTAGAAATATTTAAAGAACTTTGATTTGTAAAACCCCTCCCCCATAAAATAACCTTTTATCAGGTTATCTTCTTTTTCTTTTTTTTCTTTTTTATATGGGGGGTGCAAGATTTTATAAATAAGTATTTTTATGATAATCTTGGTTAACTAATATAAAATTAATGAAGGCATATTACCCTTTGTTTTGGGCACGTGCAAAATTCTATGATCCTACTTTTTTCTAGTAGATACACTACATAAACTTTGGTTTAGAGATCAAAAGTTCTCTAAAATTTCTAAAATATTTTGTAATAAATTGTACCAATCATAGAGGCTTAAAATTAAAATTTGTTCCTCACTGATGGCCTTATTCAAAAGAAGATACTATTTTAGGCCTGGGTTCCACTTTTAAAGGATGTTTTGGTCATTTGTCAATTTGATGACTATATATGGTTTCATTGTTCAAATTTCGCAATTTTCTTTTGTCAATTTTTCCTTCATTGATCTATGAGAGAAAGATCTACTTGTTTGGGGTTGAATTTGGGGACATCAAATAAATTGGGTTACGCAACTTGCACTACCAGCAAATAGGAGACCGAATTGAGCCATCCATTACGAGACATTACCAAGTAGACCCTTAGTTTTAAAAATTATGAAATATGTACAAACTTGGGCTAAGTTTAGACTAAATCTACTATCGTATTCTTTTTTACTTATATTGAACTTTTGTTAATCTTATGTTAATATTTTGTAGATTATCTTTTTTGTTTCGATGAGAAAAATAAAAAAATATATGAATTAAATTTGTAAAATATTCGGTAATATATAGATAATGTACGTAAAAAAAAATTGTTTGTTTTAATTGATTATTCTTAGTGGGTTTTCTTAGATTTCTCATCATAATTTTTAACTTCCCACTTTTCTGTCTTTGAGACAAGTAAATAATCTAAAAAGTTCAACGCAAAATTAACAAAAGAAAATCATAAAAAACAAAAAATTAAAATTAATTAGGGGCAAATGAGCCTTGTTGAACGAAGAAGTAGGGTGCACAAAAAGGTGGTGGTGGAGTAGAGTTGGGGTGCCCGTAGATCAAGGCAACCCTCGCGGTTAAATTCTGGCTGTGAAAAAAGGCTGATCCTTAAGTTTAGTGTCACGATAAAACCCCTCTTCGACTTTGAACTAGTCATATGACATCCCCCCTTCTTTGCATAATCCTCTCTCTCTCTCTCTCTCTCTCTCCACCCTGTCCTCTTGTTAACACACACAAATCATGTTTGCTAACAAAGCCACCTGGAAATGTGATTTTCATCAACAGCCAACATCCAACCCAAACCTTTCTTTTTTTTTTAATTCTAAATTGCCACCTCATTTCATGCAAAATTAATTTATTGGCTGCCCCGAAAACCCTTCGAAGCAAACCCAAATCATTCCTCTTACGGTAACTAGATCGGAGTTTAAAAAATCGATCATGAATAATATAACGCTTTGTGTTTATTTTTTGATAAAATATTTTCGCATTATGCTGCTTATTTTGAAATGCGTCACTAGTCATATTATTACAGATTTGTTATTGAAAATAGTATCTCCAAAAATGTTAATTGATTAATTTATAAATTTCTTTCCTGTACAAATGTATTCTATTTTCATTTGTATTTATGGAAACCTGTAAAAATTGCCAATGGTTTCTGAATTTTCACAGAGATGGAAAGTGAAAATGAATCTAAAATAATCTATTCATTTTCTCCAAAATTAGCAATGTTTTTATTTTCCTTCTCTCTCCTCCATTTAAAACGCTTCTCTTTCATAGGAAAATCTCAACCAGCAAAGCAAAATAGTAATAACCTTCCCGTCCTCTCTCTCTCTGTATTTACTACCAGAATCAACAACAAAACGAAACGTCACTCTGCTTCTTCATTCTCTCTCTCTCTCTCTCTCTCTCTGTAATTAGAGCCTGCCTCTGTGTTTGGCATTGGCCATTGGTGGTGGTGGTGGTTGTGAGATATCATTATCACCGTAGTGCTTAGCGGTCGGCAATGGCGGTTCCTCCGATGGTCGCCGCCGCTCCGGCGTCTCTTTATATCGGTGACCTGCACCACGACGTGACCGACGGCCAGGTCTTCGACCATTTCTCCGAGTTCAAGAGCCTCGCCTCAGTCCGCGTCTGCCGCGACTCCTCCTCTGGCCGCTCCCTCTGTTACGGTTACGTCAACTATATTTCCCCACAAGACGGTAACCGTTTTACTGCTCACTCGGATTGCAATTTTCGATCGTTTCTTCTGTTTAAATCACAATTGACGATCGGATTGTCCTAGTTTATCTATAGCTAACAGATATGCTTCATGTGATTGTGTACACATTTATCCCACTTACGCTTCTGATCATAATTGAAGACAAAATGGTTGAATATTCTTATATTTTGTAACTTGTTTGGTTTGTTTAGACCATCGAATTGGATTAGAAATCCGAGGAACCATATTTTCAGCTTTTGTTTCGTATTTATTAATTGAACACATTCAAGTTTGAAATCCCGCAAAATGCGTGATATAACATACCTATACCTGCCACATTTAGGTAGTAATATCCCCGTCACTGTTAGTCCAATGACAGTAGTCATCAAATGAGATTATACATCTCTTTACTAGTAGTCCAGCCGAACAAGCGGTGGGTTTCGCGAGGAAAAGGATTTTTGGATTCTGTTGATGCAACTGTTTCTTCTGTTGAATGGGAATTTGTTTTTTTTTTTTTTTTTTACTTTTCATAATTGTTTTTCCTTATATTTTGGTTGAATAGCAATACGTGCTATTGAGGTGAAGAATCACTCTGTGTTGAATGGAAAAGCGATAAGGGTTATGTGGTCGCATCGTGATCCTGATGCAAGGAAGAGTGGAATTGGGAATCTGTTCGTCAAGGTATATGATTTTGATAGAATAAGTGATCGTTAAAGTTTCGAACTTTGGTTCTTCAGTTTGAAGCCGTTTATGTTTTTCCAGATAATTTTTGGTTCTGGGTTATGAATGAAGTCAAATGGGTTTTGTTCTGTTTTGCAGAATTTGGGTGAGTCTATTGACAACGCAAAGCTCCAAGAAATGTTCCGAAAATTTGGGAATATTTTGTCTTCCAAAGTGGTCTTGTCTGATGATGGAAAGAGCAAAGGATATGGCTTCGTCCAGTTTGATTCTGAGGAATCTGCAAATGCTGCCATCGAAGAACTTCATGGATCCACTGTTGGAGGCAAGCAGATGTATGAAACTCCTTTTCTCTGTTACACTCTCATTTTAATGTACTTATTTGATAGTCATACCTTCTGTATGAATAGATATTTATGCAAAGAGTTATGTCAAGTCATGACTCATTAATGCCTAACTAGTTGGTCGATCACTATTTTCCCATTTTACAATACTGTATCTCACAGGTTTGTTGGTAAGTTTGTAAAAAAGAGTGAAAGGGTTTTACCAAGTCCCGATCCCAAGTATACAAATCTCTACGTGAAGAATTTGGATCTAGACGTCACAGAAGAAGTCCTTAAGGACAAGTTCTCCGAGTTTGGGAAAGTTCTTAGCTTGGTTATCTCAAAGGATGACAACGGGGACTCAAGAGGTTTTGGGTTTGTGAATTTTGAGAGCACGGATGATGCCAGGCAAGCAGTGGAAGCTATGAATGGGTCACAACTTGGTAAATGTTGTGGTTTCTCCTTATAATCAATTTGCTTCAGAGTTTGCAATTGCTTAGGTTTCCTTGGCATGTTTTGAGTAGGCTCCAAGGTTCTGTATGTAGCTAGAGCTCAGAAGAAAGCAGAACGGGAGCAGATTTTGCGTCGTCTGTTTGAGGAGAAACGGAAGGAGCAAATATTGAAATACCAAGTACCCTTGATGACCCTTTCTCTCCTTGGGTGACATTTAGTTAATTGATATTTCTTGGTTATTCTTTCATCAAATTTCTTTTTTACTCTACAACTGTAGGGTTCAAATGTATACGTCAAGAATATTGAGGATGATGTGACTGATGATGAGTTGCGAGAACACTTCAGTCAATGTGGCACAATCACTTCTGCAAAACTTATGCGAGATGAAAAAGGAATCAGTAGGGGTTTTGGGTTTGTCTGCTTCTCCACGCCTGAGGAGGCCAATAAAGCTGTGTCCAATTTTCATGGTGAGATTGTAAGCTTATGTTTGCCATCATATTTAAGATTGGTACGCAAAATTTCCCCACTCGGTCATGCAAATGGCTTAATATGTTTGGATCTGAAGATGCCAGTATGCTAATATTTTCTTGTCCATTTTCACGATCATGGTTATAAGTGTCACAGCAAGTCGTAGTACGAAATTAGACTTGTAGCTTTTAGTACATATATCGCTAAGGGGATTGTTCCAAGGATTTTGCATATCTATCGTCGTATACAGGTTTTCACCTGGGAGACTTGTTGCTTGTTCCTATGTGGTTTTCATATGCCCACATGTTATTATTTACTTTGTTACTGCTTTATTCAATAATTTATGAGCCTACCTCTACCTTGTCACTTATCAAACAGGAGATATAATGAGTTGGAACAAAACAAATTGGAGCAAGAAGTCCACAACACATATAGAACACTAATGGTACTTAGAGATGAGAAACAATTAATAAGCCTTTTCACAGAACCTTTTGGAAAACTCGATTATCGTCCCCTTCGCACTTGCATACCTCTGGTGCATTAAAGGTTGTTAGCAAACAATGTGATGTCATATGATTAATGCTTAAGATTAGGTTGGGAATACATGTTATGTAGGATCTACTTTTAAATATCTCATCCTTGGTACCTTACAGGATACATGTTTCGTAAAAAGCCACTATATGTGGCTATTGCTCAAACAAAGGACGAGAGACAAGCCCAGTTACAATTTCAGTACGCGCAACATTTGGCAGGACTAGCTGGACCTTCAACTTTTATCCATGGAGGGTATCCCTCTGTTTATTACACAGCTCCTCCTGCTGTTGTTTCACATGTATCTCCACGAACTGGGCTGATGTATCAGCCTATGGGTTTGAGGCCGGGATGGAGGGCTAACGGTTTTGCACCTCCTCCCAGACCGAGTTTTCAAGAGTCACCACTTCAGGCGGTGAGTACATTACTACTTCTTATAATACACTGTTTGGTTGTCGTTTTTTTAGAATCAATTTTGCACAACACTTTTCAAAAATTAAAACGTCTGGAAACGAAAAACTATGTTTCACATCTTATACATCCTTGGGAAGATGTAGTTTTGGAGAACTGGAGAACATATTTTTCATCTTTATTGAAAAGCCAGTTCTTTTTGAAAAACAATCAAGAAAACAAGTTTCAGCTACTGTCAATCAACACGTAGTTGAGAAGTGTTCTACACGATTATCCTGAAATATATAATGAAAGGGAGTCTTAAACACCGCAGAGCTCCCTTTCATTGCCGTGGGTTCTGCTTCATTGATCAACATTCTGCTCTATTTGGGTCTATTCTTCAGTCAATATAACTAGTCGATTAGGAAGAGAAGGAAGTGATGGAAATGTAAAATTGTTAGTTACCCTCTTGAATTCTCCTTTTCAGACTACCAGAAGACAACCTAGGCAAACTAGGGGAAGGATGAACGGACATATGCTTCCACTGGGTGGTGGGCATACTGCTTCCTACGTTCCGCACATGCAACAGCCTTCTCAGTCAGTAACCTCATCGAAAGACTCAAGCAATCAACAGGTCTGCTTTTTGTTCTCCGATGACATGGTTCTTTGCAATTCCTGTCTTGCAGATTCATTTCCTGGTCTTCATCTCTTGCTAAATTTGGATAAAATACATAGTTAGTGTAATACATGGAACAGACCACTTGTGGCCCGATGGTAGCTCAAGACACGCTTATTGATAAGATGCACTATTTGTATGTGAATTGTGAAGTCTCTTAGGACACATGCTATCATAAGGAGAAAGTGAGGGAATTGGGAAAGTACTGAACACCTAAAATAGACGGTTCCACAAGGCAATTCTATTTTGTATTGAAGAAATTCACCCTTCGTACCCATGTGGAAATCTTAAATTTAGTGTACAAATTTCTTTATCTTCTCGAAGAGTAACAAGCAAAACCCTGAATGACCATACGATTGAATGCCAACCAGGTAAAATACACTACAAGGGGCAGATGATATGTTCTTTTTTCCTGGTTATATGCCCACGTAGGTTGGCATAGACAACACCATCACTGCACCACAATACCCTTTGAGCTTCAAATTCTAACAAGTGTAAGAAACTGTTTGCAGCGGAGTGGGCAAGTAAGATATGTGCCAAATGGGCGTGTGCGCGAAATGAACAAAGGGTCTGAAATATCATCTGCCGTTCCCAATTATGTTGGAACTGGGTCTGAGGGGTCA
The DNA here is from genome assembly GCA_019985065.2 of Arctostaphylos glauca. Lineage (NCBI taxonomy): Eukaryota > Viridiplantae > Streptophyta > Magnoliopsida > Ericales > Ericaceae > Arctostaphylos > Arctostaphylos glauca. The sequence goes on along the minus strand of JAHSPW020000002.1, from coordinate 23,455,520 downwards.
GAGATGTTGAGTAGCAAGCTTGCTGCCGCACCCCCTGAGCAGCAGAAACAGATACTCGGGGAACGGCTCTACCCTCTCGTCCACAAACACCAGGTAATATCGGCCTACCTACTTACACTCTGGGGGCTTTTAATGCATTACATGAAAAATTCTTCTTACGACAACTTGCGAACAAATTTTTTAGAAGTTATAATCTGTGGTTGCATCATTATCTTTCACTAATTCGTGAAAGTTGCATGTAAAAGCATAAAGTACTGTAGCATTATCCCAAGCAATTAAGAGATCCTATTTCGGACAACCGAGAAACAAACTTTCCGATGAACTTGCCTCATGTATTGAATTCTTTCTTTCTTTTCCATGAAAATAAGTGGCTCCTGGAATTTGCTCCATGCTTATCAATCAAACACTACTTGAAAATGACTCTTCTGCTTGGAAACGAAAATTTCTTGAAAATTCTTATTCTCATTGGACCATTTGTATCGATATGCATTAGAATCACGATTCACAGATCTCTCGGTTGGAAAAACAAAAATAAGAGGATCGAACCATTTTTTCGACAAATGTTAGTTCATAGGTGATTAATTGTTTGTTGTACAGCCTGATCTCGCTGCAAAGATAACGGGGATGATTTTGGAGATGGACAACTCAGAGCTTCTTCTGTTATTGGAGTCGCCAGGGTCATTGGGTACCAAGGTGGAGGAAGCTGTGAAGGTGCTTCAGCTCTCAAAGACTAAAGTATCCGGCCAAGACTCCCTTCATTCCAGCTACCTGGTATCTGCTGAGGTGACAGTTAATTAAAAAAACAATTTTGAATAGTTTTTTCACAATTCGATGGCGAGATTATGCTGCCCGGAGAGGCTTCATTGAGCAAGATTTTTGATAGTCCCTGGCCAGAAGATACTTTTCCTTTTTATTAGTCTAAATCAAAGCATAGTGTTTTCCTATGTTGAACACTTGATATTAAGGAGGACTTGGTATTTAGGGGTAGTTTTAGCTGCACCTTTGATAAAATATCCTTTGGAAAGGAAATAATGGTATTTGTTTCTGCTTAATTTAATTCTATCATTACATTGAGTAACAACTTTCCTGTTGCAAGTTTATTCAGAGGTTAAATTGCTTCCAATTAAGTTCTGACAAATGGATTTCATTTGTTCTTTAGTTGGTCTTTTTGAGTTAACATGGTTTGAATTTTGTGTTGAATAATTACTTTTGATCTCTCTTCGAACTAAAGGGCTAGAACTATATTGGCTAACCGAAATTATGCTAATTTGCAAATTATTTGACTTGAGAGGGCTGGATTTCAATGGAATTAGAATTTTCTAAATTTGAGTTGAAGTATTTTATTCTCTAAAAGAGTTGGCTTAGTGGAGATGAGACCTGATCCCATAGGTATGATCTAGCATCCTTTTTGTGTTGGAACTAAATTTTAACGCTAGAGAAAATATATTTTAATTTAGTTCGGACATTTAAAATTATAAAAAAATCATCAAACCCAAATAATGAATGGGTTGCTCTATTTGGTTTGAATTATTCATTTCTCCCACTTAGTTTACAGATTAAGTGAGAAATGAAAAAAAAAATTAAATTAAGTTACATTTGCATTTTCATTTTCCACAAAAGTTATATATATATATATATATATATATATATATATATATGTGTGTGTGTGTGTGTGTGTGTGGGTGTGGGTGTGTGTGTGTGTTGTGGAGAATGAAAATTTTATGCAGAAATTTTCCCATTACATGCAACCAATAAAATAAATTGTAGCAAAAATATTTTTAAAAAAAACACCTAGGATTCATCCCTATGTTGGTTGCCTGAAATTAAATCGTGGAGCACAGTCACCCACCATTTTACACGGATCTTTTATTTGGTGTAACTTATGTAAATTAATTATTTTTTATTCTAATTAATAAATTTTATTTTATTTTTTTATGATTTATTGATTTGTTTCTAACTTATAGTTCATCCCTTTAAATCCTCTCGCGATGATAAATTCACATTCTTAATGAACATACAAATAAATCGATGAATTATTTTGTCAGAAGATGAGAGATTACTATTGAGTTTCGAATAGACAGACAAACTATGATCAAGCTATTTAGTTCCTTGAAGACGAGTAGTCTTTGCTATTAGAATTCAATAGAAAGAGAATTGAGTGACCTTTTTAAAGCAAAATACATGGAGAAATAAAATTTACTTAAGCCAGCGTAATCAGTACTTCACAAGTTAACTAAATTTTACTAAAGATGAAAATAAGCCAAAAAATACATTGTTTTTGGCTTTTTTTTTTTTGTCTTTTTTGATTATTATATTTTAGTTTTTGAACGTAATTTTATATTTTTATAAAATCTTTTGTCGAAACGAATCAATAATTATAAAAAAAAGATACAAAATAAAAAATTGTAAGACAATTTTAAATAAAGATAAAAAATAATTAGATAATAATTCAATAATTACTACCGTTCAAATAGAAAAAATTTTAAATGATTATGAAATTAGGAGTTCTGATTTGAAGAAATTAAAAAGTTCAGGGGCTGATTTGTGTTTAGGGCATACATTTTTTTCCCAATTATCCGTTTACTCTACTCAGTTTGTTACTATATGGATGACATTCATGAGTTCGGATTCTCGTCATACCAGTTTATTTGGCCAAAATTTTTTTGGGCTTATTTTTTGTCTTTATTCAAATTTTTTTTGTATTTATTATTTTTATGTCATTTTTTCGTGGATTATTGGTTCGTATCGACGAAAGGAATCTAAAAAGTATAAAATTATATCCAAAAGTTAAAAAAAAGTCACTAAAGACGAAAATAAGCCAACACGAACGCTGTTTTTGACTTATTTTTTGTCTTTTCTGAACTTTTTTCAAATTTAGCCGATGGTTGATAACTTTTCTAAAAACTCTTGTCGAGACGAACCAACAATCATAAAAAAATTGATGAAAAACAAAAAATTAAAAAAAATTCAAATAAGGATAAAAAACTAAACAGTGAATAATCCAATAATAACCGTATGCCAAATGGATGTATTATTTATTTTTCTTTACAAAGATAAATATTATCTTTATTTTTATTAATTAAAAGATTGTAGATTTTACTTGTGTAATATAATTTTTAGTAAGAATAAAATTAATTAAATCATTCTCAACTAATAAAAAAAAAGTAATGTTCATACGAAATTGAATAAAATCAAATTGCTTATTTTTTGTCTCATCGCTTTGCACTCGCCACAAAATATAATTCTAAAACCCATAATAACTCTGTTCTTAGATGGATTTGGTTGTTGAATAGGCAGATCTTTTTACCGCCATCCCCGCTCTCTCCCCCTCCACCAAATCGCCGCCGCCACCACCGCGACGACCAAACCGCGACCACCCGAACAGTTTAGTCTCTCGGCTTACTCATCGGCCATCACAAACCCTAGTATCGGGTTTTCCCAAAGGTACGCGCGCGCTCTCTCTCTATCTAAACCTCGTAATACCTTACATTCGGATCTGTATATTATGCTTGGAAATGTTAGTTTTTGCAACACCAGAATCATTTTCCTTTTCATCTTAAATTTCGTTCGAGTGTTTTGTTTGGAAATCTTTGGAAAACTAGCACCAAATCGAGTGTGTTTTTTTTTTTTTGGGTTTGAGTTTTAGTTTTCTAATCATCTAAAAGGGTCTTCTTGATGAAAAATGAACATCTTGGCTTAATGGTTAGTTTCGGAATGAACATTTTGGAGTATTAGAATTCTTATGAATGATTGATGATGAATTCCTCATTTTTTCTGTTTTGGAAGCAGTGCAGGAGTCTGAATTAAGGAAACTATTCAGCTATGAGGTATGTGGAATTCTGATTTATCGATTGTCTCCCCTAGTGATGTTGTTTTTGTTGGTTGATTGCAATTCAACACCTGCTGTTGTTTCTGTGGGTTATAAGTACTCGTGAAGTTTACTGATGGTCCAACAGGAACAGAAGTGTGTTTTGATTGCAATTCCCCTATTGATCTTGTTTTTGTTGGTTGATTGCAATTTATTGATGGTCCAATAGGAACAGAAGCAAGCCTTTGTACACAATTCACTCATGCCTTATTCCTTTTGTCCTGACCGCACTCATGAAGTTTTTAGTGATTTTGTTCCATTTAAACATATAATGGATCTTCATGCTAGTCCTTCTTGGTTTTTAAGCTGTTTTGCAACATATAATGGTCAAGTGTCTTTATTGGTGGAAGAGGGAGAAGGGGGGGTTGGAGGAAGAAGAATACGCTGTTTTGGGTTTTATTTTTATTTTTTTACAAAACGACGTTGTTTTGGACTGTGTTGTGCAATGTGTTGTGCTTGGTGTTGCAAAATTGAAGATCTAACCCCTACTCTTGCATTCGCTGCAAATATGTGGAGCTACAGAAGCAGCAAACGCAAGAGAGAAACATCGTTGCCACGCAAAAGTAGAAGTAGAAGAAGAAGATCGGATGATGACTCAGCGTCCGCATTCGAGTCTGACACCGACAGCCAGGAGTCGCCTCGGCAACAGAGCCGTAGCCGGAGCAGCCACCGCAGCCCACGGCGCCAGGATTTAGAGGATTCCGAAGATAGTGATGATGACAGGAGGAGGAAGAGATCGTCTTCGAAGAAGATTACGGATGAGGAAGTTGCTGAGTACTTGGCGAAGAAAGCTCAGAAAAAGGTACTGCTTGTAGGATTGAATTAATGTTCTGTCCTTTCTCGAGTTTTTGTTTTCTAAGGTATCTTTTCATCTTTTTTTAATGGTTGTGGAAGTGGGATTTATGTTTGGTGCTTTTTTAGGCACTTAAAGTCGCGAAGAAATTGAAGCCGGTGTCTGGTTATTCTAATGATTCCAACCCCTTTGGTGATTCAAATCTCAATGAAAAGTAAGTCCATTTACTTTGGTTTATTTGTCTAAGTATAGATAAACCTATAGCTCTATGTATGGACGCATGTACGTAGTCCATGTATGACAAGGAAGTGCATAATCCCTATTAATGTTGATAATTGAAGGGTGGGGATCTTAACTTGGAGGAAAAAAATATCTACTTTATAGAGTCAAATGTAGTATTCTTTTCTTTTGCTTTGCTGTAGGTACTCATTGTATCGTAGTTTTTAGTTTTTAGGCTGTTGATACATCCTGAAAAATGTGTAATAACTAATAACACAAACCCAAACATTAAATTGTGCACCGGAGTTCCTCTATTGTGGTTTGTATTTCAATTCTTATTTGGGCTTTCTGGTTATCAAACTATTACCAATGGTTATGTGAATCTTTCTTTCTTATTTTTGGTTAGGAAACAGATTGATGTTTCAGGGGGTGATTTTATTGTGTGTTGTGCGCAAGTGTGTTTTGGTATCACTGAGTAGAGGTGAGACAACACGAGTCTGTAAAGTACCAAGGAGTGAGAATGCTTAAGTTTTTCTTTATAAGTAGCATTAGAAAAATGGAAAAGAACAAAGAAACATAGTTTTAGTTATGTGAGTGCCTTTACCCTTGAGCCACATAACAGGATCACCTTGGTTGATTTAGATACTATTTTCAGTTATAGATGACAGTAATAAATGTCACAAGCCACAAGATGAATCCATAATGTATGACAGTGAACAGACTCTAAAAGCTGACATTTGTTTCGTTGTTGCGTTCTAAGGTCATTTGAGGTAACATTTTAGGGTTTGTAATGTTGACTCGAAGGAGTAAGGCTAGTAGACAAAGATTGAATGTTTAAAAATAGTGGCAAAATATATTTTGTTCCGTACTTTAATGGCTTAGAGCTTTTCCAATGAGCTGCTATTTGGATTCTCATTGCTGTGTCTAGCATGAAGTTTCAAAATGTAGTGGTCCACTTTTATGAAGTAAAGGAGTAAGGCTAGTCTTCAAAGGTTGAATGTTTAGAAACAGTGGCAAAATATATTTGGTTCTGCACTTTAATGGCTTAGAGCTTCTGCAATGGGCTTCTATTTGGCTTGCCATTGCTATATGCCTATATCTAGCATGAAGTTTCAAAATTTAGTGATCCAATGTTATGAAGTGAAGTAGTAGGGCTAGCCTTCAAATGTTGAATGTTTAGAAACAGTGCCAAGATATATTAGCTTTCGTTCTTTAATGGCATAGAGCTTCTCCAATGGGCTTCTATTTGGCTTGTTTGCTATATCTAGCATGAAGTTTTAAAATTTACTAATTTAGTACTTCAATTTTATGCTACTTCGGGTGCCATTTTTACCCATAGCTAAACTTAGTGCCAAGTATACCACAAGGTTTATTATAGGTAAAAGTTAGCAAGACTATTGAGAAAATGATAGACTAAACAGCATCACACCATTTGAATGACACCAGTATGACATACCAATTGGAGACGATTCACTTCTATGTTGTAGCAATAGCTAGCCAAATAGCATGTCAACCATTGGAGATGTTCGGAAATGTTTATATTTTGTAATATTACGATAAGAAAGGAGGAGAAGCAAGTGCAAGTGATAGAAGCCGCTCCTAGAAGCCTTAGGTTTCACCCCACCCGTTTCATTGCATCATCCAAACAAAGTCACAACTTGCTAGAAAAGTTATGTCAAAGTTGTGACTGTTGAGTTTTATGTCCATTTATCACAAATAGCAATCCTAACCTATTAGGACTGAGTTTTTTTTCGGACTTTTTGATATTACTTGCTATTTGCTAAATTTGTAAATAATATAGGGCCATAGGCTATGGAAAAACTCAATGATACAACTAAAGATTCATGGATGATTACAGACAACCCCCCCATGTACAAGTATTAGTGAAATATTCTTCACTATAGTTCAATGGATGGTTAACCCATGAACAAGGTTATAAGCTATTTTTTGTATTTTTATCTGTGAATAGATGGAATAAGTTCTTTTATATTTCTTTTAGTGTACGCATAACTTTTGATATATAGAGTCCAAATGAGGGGTATTTTTCTGTTTAATTTCCTGAAAAAAAAAAGAAAACAAGAGAAGGAAGTCTCAAGTAAAATTTCCTTCCACCTAAACTTTGTCTCTGGTGATTGGATAAACAAGAGATAAAGATGAAGTATTGCTAAGATGTGTTGTTCTTTTTGGATGAAATGATTGTTGATAATATTTTTTTTTTGGTAGTTTTGTATGGAGAAAGAAGATTGAGCGTGATATTTCTCAAGGTGTGCCACTTGACACGTATTCCGTAAAATCTGAGAAGAAGAAGCAAAGAGAAAGGATGGTATGTAGTCTCAGAGCAATATGGTCTCGTTTATTCTTTGTATGTGTTGTCAACTTTTTCTTGTTTTACACTTCGGCTATACATGAGGATGGCTGTACAAAACTGAGAACTGACAAAAGGGTCTGAGTTGTCCCAAAAAAAAAAAAAAAGTGATGTCAAAGTGTTGGGATAGAAAACAGATGGTCCCATCATGGGGTTTTAAAAGGCATCTTCTTGGCTCACCTCAAAGGATGTGGTTAAGCATGTGGGAGGTCTGCTCAAGTTGAGCAACCACTATTGGCTTCATTAGTAAGCTTTGGCTTTGTTTTGTTGCGCTGCTATCTTAAAGTCTAAAGTTGAGGCAGTGATGCTTTTCATGCCTTTTTAATTTCCACTGTAACTTCCAAACATCTGGCCATGTGTAGATATGTATTTTTCATTCATTTTATAGGCGAGGTTAATCTTGGCAAGGGTCTTTAAAGTAGCTTTCGTATAATGCCTTTTAGTGTTTTACGTGGGCCTTGGTGTCTCTTCTAATAGTGCTTAGCTTTGAGAAAGAACAAATACATGTTTGTATGTGTTTCTCATTTTTACAGTGTACTGTTGTTTTCTTTGGATTTTAGTTTCGAAAAGATCATTTCCTTAGTCAATTATACTCAACATTTGTCTAAGCATGTTTTACAAGTCAAATTCGGTGGTGGTATGGTATTGGTAAAGTGCAGTATTCAAGGAAGAAGGCTTGTCGGGCAGGACTCTTGTGTCTCTGTTTATCTATTTCTTGCTTCTTTCCTTAGTTCTGAAGTTCGATTTCTAGAGAACTTTCATTTGGAGGCCATAAGTTTGAACAACCGGCAATAGTCTAATGCTTTGTTTATGTAACGAAAGTTGCATGTGGACCAACTTACTGTGGGAGAACTAGGTATTGGGTCATCTGGACTTGGTTTGTTGAGCCAATGAACTGAGCTTGAGCCTTAATTCGAGTGTGTTCAATATACTAGTTGGGCACGAATTGATCCATTTTTGGCTTGTTTGGAGTTCTTAAGTTGGAAATTATAGGTGAAATTCTTCCAAATTTCATGACATTTTTGTTAATTTGTTAATCAAATGTATATGGCATCCATATTTACTGCAAAGATATAGAAGGAAAAAAAAAGGGAAAAGGGCTATGGCGTACAATAAATTAGTGGTTGATGTAGCTTTAACTTGGTCATTTTCTACTGTTATTGGTGTTCATTTTTAATATAATATTGCAGGCAGAGATTGAAAAAGTCAAAAAGAGAAGGGAGGAGAGGGCTATTGAGAAAGCGCAACATGAGGAGGAAATGGTATGCCTGGATTCATTTTTATGTACAAGTTTTTATTTTGATTCCTTTTGTGGGAGGAATTGTTGTCACTTTCTGAGCACAAAGTTGAAGTTGAAGTTTATCCTTTATTATGTTCTTTGGAATTGAGTTCAAGCATACTTTGACAATAACTCTCTTTCTTTTTAGGCATTATTAGCGAGAGAACGTGCTCGGGCAGAGTTCCAAGACTGGGAAAAAAAAGAAGAGGAGGTACGACAGTCTAATGATTTTAACGTTTTAATCCTTTGCCATTTTTTTTGCATTTCATGGTTTAAAATATGATAGTTTTGTTATTTTCCCTTTTTCTGTTTGTATGTCTGTCCTTTCGCTTATGTTCCCTATATGCTGAGTTCCTAACTTCTTTCGTATGCAGTTTCATTTTGATCAAAGCAAATTTAGGTCAGAGATTCGTTTGAGAGAAGGGCGTACAAAGCCGATTGATGTTCTCTCCAAGCAGCTCAATTCTTCCGATGATTTTGATATAGAAATTAATGAACCTTACATGGTTTTCAAGGTAAATCTGTTGCATATTGTAAAACAAAGTTTCTATATTGACTTGTGAAATAAGATTTCCACCTTTCTTTGCTTTCCTTTTCCTTTCTATAGTTGTTTATTTACTTAAAAGGCCTCATCAAGGAGCGCTAGATGTGAGAAAGGGTTCATACTTGCACCTATTTTAGGAGTAAGAAATGTAAAAGTTAGTTCTCAATTTGAATGACTTTTGTCATTATACAAACATTATATATTTTATTTGAGTATAGGGATATATATAAATAGTATATACACTCTTTTTTATTACTTGATATATAATCAGTGTATTTTTGTTTTTTGCTAGATATACTGTGTTTTTTTTTGCTATATATATGTGTGCATATATATAATGTACAGTGAATATACATTATTTACGGAATATATACATTATATATACACTTTTTTTGCTAGATAGTAGATATATATAATCAGTGTATGTATGGTAGATATATTCACTGTTTTTCTTTGCTAGATATATTGTCATATGTGTATATATTCACAATAGATAAGTAGATATGTGTCATATGAATGATATATATGTTTGGGTGTTTACCATTTGATGTATTGGTCCGTGCTATATTTGTTTTTTTTCCTTGTCTAGGTGCACCTCGCTTCAATAAAGCCCGCACCTCGCCTTCCGCCTCACGGCTAGGCTCCAAGAGACCTTTGCGCTTCGGTGCGCCTCACACCTTAAATAACTATGAGTATGGCACCTGTTGGGCTACAAGAGAGGAGGGAATAAAGAAAATTAACCAATTTAAGGAAGAACTCAAGGAATGGGATTCTGATACTATTCTTTATGAAAAACATATGTTGCATTCATTGGTCCTTTGTTTCAGTAGAATGAAATCAGTGGAAGCTTTTTATTTGTGAGTTGATTCATTATCTACGTAATGAAACTTGGATGTTTTGGGCAATGTGTTATTTGAATAACCCGAGTTTGATCACGAGTTTGAACGTTTGTTCCAAATCATAGACTCGGAAAGGAAATGTTGTCTTCTGAATTTTGACAAGGTTTCTTCCTGTGGGGGAAAATTATGTCTTCACCACATGCTTCAGGTTTAGGTCTTCTCTTTGGTGCTTTTGCTTTGCATTCTTCTTTTTGAATTTTGTTCTTACCTAGGAAGGGGGTTTGTGCAACTTACACTTTGCTGCATAGTTCATGTACTTTATTGCAGCTGTTTTTATTGGCTCGAAAGTTGTCATGTGATTACATGGATTACCCTTTCTTAGTAATGAATTGCATTTGCTTTCTTCAGTTCCCTTTCTATGAAAAATTTGCTTTTGCCATCTCAATAAAATAATATGATGCAAGTATGAAGAACTTGTTGAGTATGTCAGCTATGCATATAGTATATTGGTAGGATTATGCATTTGTTGGTGCATTTTTGTTCTTAATTTACTATTGTCAACTTTTGCTTTTCTTTCATTGTTTTTGTTGTCTGCAATGCAGGGTTTGACAGTAAGAGAAATGGAAGAACTTCGCGAGGACATTAAAATGCATCTGGATTTAGATAGGGCTACTCCCACGCATATAGAGTATTGGGAGGTATTCTGTCAATTTCTCCTCATTTTCATGTTAAACTATCCATAGTTTGTCGTCTGTATGCAATACTTCTGCTGCTCTTCATGTGTACTTTAGCTACTATTCTAGATGTTCCGTAACTTGGTTGAAAGGTGTCGATTTAGAATATTCTAAAATGTATGTTTATTACAAAGACTAAAGAGTGGGACTTCTTTAGCTATTGCAAAAATCTGTAGTTTCTGAAAGGTTTCAGTTAGGTTTTACGAGGCTCAGATATTGTGTGTTTTTGTACGGGTTTATGTGTTGAGTGAGAGAGAGTTATGGCATTTCCCGTTGAATTTCTAATTGTCTCAAAAGCTTAAGTTGATAGGAATGAGCCCAACAATGTACATCAAAGCTAGTCAGCACCATCCCTCGTGTGCCCTATCTTGCATGTAGAGATGCAAATATTCATAGATAGGCCAAAACAGAATATAAAGGGGAGAAAGAGAATGCAAACAAGAAGCAAATGCAAACTGAGAGACTTGAACCCAAGACGTCTCCTAACTTGAGCTCTGATACCATGATACACGGTCTTGAGTAGAACTGAACCCCAAATACTAGTTGCTAAAGATAGGGTGCCCTCATTCTTATGCACTTTCCATTACTTTGGTACCCAGGCTAAGTGGGACTTTGCTTCCCACCTTCCCTCACGTGCAGTATGGTTGGCATACCTGCCGGATGCAGGCCAGAGACACATATCCAACACAATGCCAACCTGAAAACTGTTGGAAATTCATCAGTGGAAGATCTTGAATTGAGGATCTCAAAGTTTCTCTGACCATTTAAGAGTTTTTCTCTATTGGATGTCTTACTCAAAACACTTTCACCATAAGAATCAGCCTCTTTAGTTTAGAAGAGTTTATCTTTCAGGCTTAAAGAGAGCATAGATAGTGTTTGTCTTAATGCTCGGAGTTTATCCTATTGAGTGGGTGATCTAAGGCAGGACACTCATAGTCACCTTATTGTGTTGGTTTTCTTTCTTGCATTGGTGGAGCTGATGCCCTCATTTATGCAGTTCCTTTGTTTTCTTTGTTAATTTCCAATCTGATTAATTCATTACTGGGCGTGGCTGCAACCATAGTGCTGGAATACGTGGTTTGTGCCTATCATATCTGAGCTCAATGTTTTTCCAAACAACTTCTAAAAAAAGTCATGCTTATGAAATTGAACAGGCTCTATTGATGGTTTGTGATTGGGAACTAGCTGAAGCTCGAAAAAAGGATGCAATAGATCGAGCTAGAGTGCGTGGAGAACAACCACCTCCTGAGTTGCTTGCTGAAGAAAGGGGGTTACATTCAAGTATTGAGGCCGATGTCAAGACTTTATTGCAAGGAAAAACTTATGCTGAGTTAGAAGTGCTACAGTTAGAGATTGAGTCGCGGATGCGTTCTGGGACGGCCAAAGTGGTCGAGTACTGGGAAGCCCTTCTTAAACGGCTTCAGATCTACAAGGCAAAGGTACATTTAAGCGTTTGGCATGGATTATAGATTTTCCAAAATGCATTGTGGACTGTTTAGCAAGAATTAACTGAAGAGACTATCAAGAATTAATTGTCCAATTCTTTTCTATAAGCAAGAATCCAAAAACACCTCCGGATGAATTTTCGGATTATGGAGTAAAAGACCGATTTGTATTTTTCTCAAATTCACATCCCAAATCTATTTCCAAGATATTCCTCCCAAACACAACTCTTTTGCATTTTCTATTTATTATATCTTTCTGAAGATTAAAATCTAAAATCTATAATGTGTAATTGAGAACTAAAATCGCATCAAGGAATCTCTCACAAGAAAGTTATAGTTAACAAAGTGTAATTGCTGCAATAACAGGCTTGTTTGAGGGAGATACATACTAAAATGTTGCGGAAGCATTTAGAACGTCTTGAGCGGCCATTGGTTGGTGAAGATAACTCGGAACCAGAGCAGACTTTGATTCCTGAAGAAGATGAAGAAAAGGAAGAAGAAGAAGAAGACGAAGAGACTAAACCCAACGACAAGGGTAGAGACCGCTGTCATTTTCTAATACGTTTGTTTTTGAGATAGTTGGATCTAGGAATAGTTCGCTAATAGTCCCCTTACATTTTTAGATGCTCAAGCTTTCTCTCCCGAACCCATGCTGGAAGAAGAGATACATGAGACTGCAGAAGAGGCTGGATCCTATTCACCGCAGCTGTTGCATGGTGATGAACATGAAGAAGCGATTGATCCCGAAGAGGACAAGGCTATATTGGTAACTTGTCTTTGTTGCTTTCAATTATTTATTTTCCTTTTATGTACTTGTAAACAGAATTTGAACAATTTGTATTGCTATGGTACATTAACAGGAACTGAAACGTAAAGTTGTGTTGGAAGAACAACAAAGACGGATTCAAGAAGCAATGGCTACTAGGCCTACTCCACAAGATAACTTGGAGATAAAGGCCATGAAAGCAATGGGAGCCATGGAGGAAGGTGATGCTGTTTTTGGCACGAGTGATGAAGTGAACCTCGATTCACAGGTATCTCTGCATTTGAATATAGTGTATGTGGATGTATATATGTATTTATGCGGAGGCGGAGGCAGAATGGGGGCATGACCTCCCTGGTCGTCAAAAGCCCCTAGTGTACAGTATAAAATCCGAGCAGGAAAGGATTTTTATAAAACAATGGCCCTTGCCTGTTATAGGAAGAAAAATAACAACCATTGGGTGCTGCTAAATAAAGTAATAAACCCCTGAACATCGCCCACCACACCTCACTTTATGAAGCACATTTGCCATTGTATTAAGAGAGCGGAGTGGTTTGATGAATGTATTTAGTACCACCCTAGCTGGACTGACTAGCTGACTAATTTATCTTTCTCCTGTGTGTAACTAAGTAGCTTTCCAAATTTGATTTCTTTGGGTAGTAATTAGCTGCCATCTTTCATAAAACTGAACTTATGTTTTTTTCTTTCTGTAGTATTTAGGTGCCATCTTTCGTAAAATTGAAATTGTTTATTTTCTTTTTCCACTATTGTGCGCTATACATGTTCTATAAGCTATACTATTTTCTCTAGACATGTTCTTGGCTGCACCCCTCTAGAGGAAATCGATTCTTTGTCCCTGTACTTGTGTGAATATATTTTTTTGTTTGTCTTTCAATTTATAATGTCGGTCATGTCTTACACACAATATTGACGGGTATACACTGATATAGGTGTACTGGTGGCATGACAAGTACCGACCAAGGAAGCCAAAGTACTTCAACCGTGTTCATACTGGATATGAGTGGAACAAATACAACCAAACTCACTACGATCACGACAATCCACCGCCAAAGATTGTTCAAGGGTACAAATTCAACATATTCTACCCTGATCTAGTTGACAAAATAAAAGCTCCTACTTATACCATAGACAAGGATGGAGACAGTGCTGAAACTTGCATCATAAGGTTTCATGCTGGGCCACCGTACGAGGATATTGTAAGTTTCCCTAGTCTAGCATTTAGATCTCTCTTCTTTCTATCACCGTGACACTAGTTGACCTAATTTTGTGTTGTTATGTTGTAGGCATTCCGGATTGTTAACAAAGAATGGGAGTACTCCCACAAGAAGGGATTCAAGTGCACATTCGAAAGAGGAATCTTGCATGTGTATTTTAACTTCAAACGATACCGGTATCGTCGGTGAGATCTCATGGGGTGCAAGGTTCTTTCTCAACAATTTGAAGAGCAAGTATAATCCATGTTTTCAGTCACAAAGGCAGAACGCACGAGGTAGATGGTCATTGAGGATCCAATGTAGATCATCACATGCCAGCACAGGAAACAGTCTATTTGTGAATGAACAGTTATGAAAAAGAAAATACAAAGAGATGTAGCCAGTTTCAGTGGAAACAGATGTACCATTATGAACCATGAGAATTTCTGTGCACGACTTGGTGCTTCTTTTGTTTATATATTTTGTAACTTATGTCTAAATAGAATCAATTGACTTCTAATGACATGCTTTAAGTCTCCAGACTGTAGAGTTGGACATAGTTCATTTCAAATTTTGCACAATATTGCACAATCTTCCTCTCCAGAACCAGATGAAAAAAAGAAAGAAGCCCGTGGTATTTAAGTTATAACAGTTTGAAGGAAGTAATTGATTTCTGCTGTCGGTGCATCAAATGACAAGTTGTAGGTGAACATGATAGAGTTATCCTTCTACAATTTTGACAGGAGACCTGGACAACACCACAAGAAGTGAGTTTTGAGTTCCAAATAGGAGACATAAAAGCATATCGGAATCTATTAAATATGATTCTCAGCACCCAGCATACGCACCCGAACGGGCTTTGTTTGATAGCCAGTAGTTCAACATCCAACTGCAAGGGGAAAAAGGAAAAAGAGAATAAAGATATAATTGTACATGGAAAGAGTAACGAAAAGAAAAGCCCAAGAAAAAGGGGAAAGGAACACATTAAATTGATGAAAAGACCTATGACAGAGATATCTACTGTGCAGGAATTCACCTTAATGTGAATAAGAGAAGTTGATGGATTTATTCGACAAATGGAAAGTGAAGCAACACTAATCATATTGTACAAATTACCTCAATTGTAGCGTTTGGAGGGATTTCCTGTACCCCTTTGCTTCCATATGCTAGCTCAGGAGGAACTACCAACAACCGCTGCAGGAAATAAATGATGTGAACTCATCATGAAGTATATAGAAGAAAATAACTTAGTTCCGAACACGGTATACAGAACTCGTGCTAGATGTCTCATCTGTGTATTGTCTGAGACTGAAATCAATGTCATGAGATCTCTGTTACGGTTATAGAATAAGGAATGATGTTCCGCATCATCAATATAGCTGCGTTTCCAACATGTAACAAGGACATTGTGTGGCTGGTCTCACCTGGCCTCCAACCCGCATGCCTTCAACGCCTAGATCCAATCCCTTGAGGACATTCCCCCTCTCTGATTGGCCGACATCAAATCCGTAAGGCTGCAGCAATTGGAGCAGATGGACATGACTACTAAACAAGCAATAGAGGTCTTCAAAGGAAACATTAAGGCTACAAGTCAAATCAAGATCAGGAAAAATTACACAACATTCTTGTGAAAACATTGACCACCATTTTTGTTTACAGTAACAAATGAGGAAACTGCATGGCTTGTTAAGAATCATCAAAACACAGATTGTGCAATAAAAATGGTTGCAGAATGACAGATCCCCAGATTAGTTTTCTCCACACTGTAATTGGAGCAAAGCTCAAAAGCAAAGGGAATTTCTTAACTTCAGAACATCTACCATAAGTACAGATGGTAAAATTACATTTGAAGCCATGTATGAAAAATAGCGAGGTGAAATTTATCAGTTGGGTCTGGGCAGAAACAATTGTTTGGCTGCTTTCAAGCAAAACATAGACTGGGGAAGGAAGTCTTTGCTCATTTTTTTTCCTCCCTCCCCGTGGAGAAATTACCAGTTGGGAGGAGTAGATAATGAGGTCTAGTCAATGCCAAGTGAACGAACGCGTTTAAGTTTCAAAGTGAAAACACAGTACCCAATGATGGATCTAGGATGGTGGAATGGCTACAGCACCCCCAAAACTGTCAAAAAATTTCATATTCTGCCGAGTAATTTCAAAGATAACAATGAAATTATAAAGGTTTGAACTACCAAAAACAGAACATAATAGGAGCTCGCACCCCCATGGTCAGAATCCAGGATCCACCTCTGGTACTACTATTTTGTACTGATAAAACAGGAACAAGATACATGAAGTAGAGAAGTAACCAACTGTTGCAGTCGCAATAAAATACGAGGGAACGCATAAAATGGCCACAGCTACACGTGGAAGACAAGTTAGACTGTTTATAAATTTTTTTCTTTCCGGTCCGGAGTCTAAGATGTAGATAGGAATCTGTCTAGCAGTGGGAAGAATGAAAACGAATATTGTCTCAAGAAAGAAGATGGTGACCAATAATTCCGCCAAAAACACAGCCCTAGTTTCAGTTATATGGCAAGAAGCATCATACAACAGAACCTGTAGCAATAGGAAGCGTCGCTGAGTTGACTATCCATGAAAAAACAACGGACTATGCAAGTTCTTTTTATATGTTGACCTTGTCTCTTTAGATACTCTGACCATAGAGGAAGAAAACAAAATAACTAATGGTTCTAGATATATGTATGGTACCTCTGTTTTGAGGCCAGGTAAAAGGTATTAAGGTAGGAAACTGATGGAAGAGGGATGTTTTCTGTTTATTTTCTATCGTGATGTGCTGTCCATGAGCGAGGGATAGACTTCACTTACATGCATATATGGCATAGAAAAAGTATATTTTTCTGTCTGATGTGCTGATCTGAATTTGGAGGGAAGAAAGAGGCCAACTTTTGAGATTTAAAGAATTTGGTACATAGGTCGAAAAAATCTTAGAAATATAGGAATTCCCAAGTCTTTAGTTTCTTTCTAGGTTTTATATGAACAGCAAGTACATGATTGGCGTCCATTTTGGCATGCATATACCATGTTCTAACATCTGTGTACCCAACAATGGATGGTAGGATTTGGACATCGCGTGACATAATTCCTGTAGGCGTAGCCTGGTAAAAAGGATTTGCATAATAGTGGAGAGAATTTGGGTTTTTAGTCTTTCCTCCCAATAGTTCGAAGCTAAAGCAGAGTGTCTGTGGAACGGTGAACTAATTTCTGGTGGTATAAAAGATGCGGGACTCCTGAAACTCTTGCAGGAAGAACCAACTTACTGATGCAAATAAGCAGGAGGATGGAATTGTTATGCTTCAATCTTCGTCTCCTGGTTTCAAAGACGGATAAACTGGAGTTTCACCTAATGACTGGAAAGGTATTCTAGATGAATCTTGTTATATGTCTTCTCACAGTGCTATTTGAGCATGATTTAGATCAGTTCTTGTTGCTATGTATGGCGTCATTTTCCCTACGATATTTTTTAGACCAAAATACGAATTACTGAAGTGAGTGTTGAAAATGTGCAGGAAAAAATCTTACCGTTCCACCGCCAACACCCATTCCCTGTCTACTTGTCATAAAAGTGATGCCCTTCCATTTAGCAACATAATGGACCTACAGATTGCATTGAACATCTTTTAGGGCAGTTTTCTTGGTAAAATTAATCACAGGAAACCAATATAACTGGAAAGGATAATAATTGAACTGTTATGCAAATTTGTACAGCAATAAATATGCGGATTACTTTGAGCACTAACATAACGGTTTGAGCTATTAATGACAGCATGATGTATGCTATTCCAAGAAAGTATACGTTGGACCAAGTGGATGCATGAGAATAAGATCACACTGAGAGCATTTTAGCAAAATATTATTGGTAGCAAATCTCCTACATTTTTTTGGAATGTCTGCAAATGCACTATATAGCACAAGGTATTTCATTAAGATAGTTCAAAGCATGAAGTTGAAAATCAAAACTTAAGTAGGCCACAAACGTACTGCAACTCGAGATCCCTTTACAGCTTCAGCTCCAGCCCCAAACTTCAAATCATAATACCTGAATGATGTACCATTAGAAATTTTCTTCTTGGTAAACAGTGGAAATCTCTAAATAACCAAATCATTTTAGATCAAATATATAAGATAGATAAACATATAGATAATCTTAGTTTATCTTTACGTACTTCATTCTACAGAATGTTACATACCCTGCTTATGTAGTGCATAAGTTTCAAGTAACAACTACAGAATTGCAACTCAATAGACGAATTAGCATATAAAATGTGATGGAAATGACTTGAAATTGCAAACTAGTATTGACTTGTACCGAAACACCTTGCGTTTTCTGATTGTGAGAATCTCATGTTGGGAATAACAATGCAAAGATGCAAGGTGAATGGATCCCATTCGTTAGAAATATGAAGGCGAATTGAAATCACATTTACAAGAAATATGGTCTCCTCAGGGCACCATCAGAATGGACTTGAGAAGACAAGGAGACAAATAAATACGGGACAGGGTATGAAAATCATTATAATTTACTAACTTTAAGCCATTAGGAAGGGTTACAAAGTCTTCCTCAGGTATCTTGGCTCCTTTAAGCTGCAGCAAACAAAAGAAGTCACTGTTTCACCAATATCATTTTGAACTTTTAGGTGATCAAATTTAAGTAACAAATACTAGGTGAATACGTTAGAAGAATCTTACAGCTCTTCTGCTGGTGCTCACTGCACCAGCCGCATCACAGACACAAATGCCAACAGCTGAATTGTAAGAATAGTTGATTAGAGAGTGAACTACACAATGTGAAATTACAAATCCACAGAAGTAAAAGACTAAGTGATCAGTTGTCAGAAAACTAACAAAGCTTCTATATATCACATAGAACAAAATTTAAAGTGTCCCCCGTATGATAAGGTTGGATTGCTGATAGTAGGCTTGAAATCTCAGAACGAACGGAGAAATAACATCCATACAAAAGCAGGTAAGAGACTGATATTGGAACTATTCAATTGGCAATTGACTTTGTGCCCAGGAATTCACCATTGTCTTTTGAGTCTTCTTTCAAGACTTACAGGTTTCCAGTATCACTCTCACTCTCCTCTTTTTCATTCATATGAGAGAAATTGAGCCCAAACAGGACCCAAAGGGATATCCATCAACAATGTTAGGTTTGTGGAACTTGATTCGGCTTTGGTTTGTCACCTCACGTAGTATCTACCCAATTATCCAATTGGAGAATCATGTAAAATCTCTGTATCGTGCTTTTCGATTTGTCTTCTTTGTTTGATTAGTGGTCGTGTGATTATGTGTTGCCTTAGGTCAAATCCTCAACAAACATTTGCATTCAAATGTCAGATATCCCACAGGATTCGTAATCCAATTCCATGTCTAAGCCTGACTAATCAAATGGCCCATCAATTCCAACAAATTAGAATAGTTTCCACAGAGACCTCTAAATAAGGCCATAAGCACCCCACCATTAACTGAAATTAACCCACCTAGGCTCACACATGGAAATGGAATTCAGGGCTCTTGGATGCTGAATTGGTAGATCATCGTACAGTGAGAATAGCACCAATTGTAAAGATGATAGCCCTAAATCTCTCACTCAGCATGGAGAAATACCCAGAAACCCATGAGAGTAGTGGAGTCGTGGACAAACCTGCTGCCATAAAAGAACGCACCAATGCCCTCCTTCCCTCATATTGCAAAGGTAGTGTGGGTCCTTTTGTTGTAGACTCTGAGGAAGATGACGAGCAACGACATGACAATAAAGTTGCATTCTTGCTGAAGGGTCTCCTTCCTGTGGATCAAACACTCCTTTAATTATTTTTAGAGAGTTTATTGGATTCTTGCTCTCGTACCTGTGGATCAAACACTCCTTTTAATTTATTTAGAGATAGAGAGAGAAAGAGAGATTACTTGAGAAGGAGAAAGAGGTGAGCGAGTTGTGTATGAGGGTGGGTTTATGATGGTGGAAAGGTTGGAGGGAGAGTTCCATGGAAGTTGGAGAGACGGTTATGAAATGAAGGATACGAGTGTGTTAAAGCTGTTGGAGGATAACATCCGCATTTGCATCCACATTTGGAATCAAATCAAAAGGCAAATGATGATCCAATAGGATGTAATGTATCAATCATCTAATATTCACAGGTTTAGACCCATGGATCCACACATGGGCATTTCCTGAGGCCATGTTAGCTAAGCTCTTTCTCCATAGTAGGTGTTTGTTTGCATTTTGTGTGGGTGGGATTAACAATTCCTTTGGACTATGAACGGCCCAAATAGAGGGAATTATGAAACCCAAGGGGGCTGGGTTATGTAAGCTAGTCCGGACTCCGGAGGGCTAAGAGGAAAATGACTGACTTGCCCATGTTTTCACCATTCAAGGGCAATAATGCCCTTTTCTTGGTCGCGGAAAATTTTAACAAAAAGTCTAAGAACATATTCGGATACAAAGAAGGAAAGTAATGCCAATACTCGAAAAAATGCCTAAAAAAATAATTGGTAGATGCAACCCCAAATAATTGGTAGAAGCAATTTTACCCTTGTTTGATCGATAAAGGCATTGAATAACCAAAAAATACCAAGGTTGTAATGGTATACTATTGTATTAATCCTCTCACTACTTAAAATCAAAACTGTAGTAGGCCGAAATAATCATTAATGGGCCCCCGGCCCATGATCAGCTGTACCATACTCTGGGAGCTCCACGAAGCCCAATTTCGCCTGGGTTGGGCCGAACTCTCTACCGGCCGGAGCCTGGCTCGGCCGTTCTGAACAGGTTTGGACCTCGGCCCTGACGAACAGTGGGATCGCTATCCGCACCGATCTTCGGCCAGAATCCCCTTTAGCGGCTTCTTGGCCAGGTCATCTCAAAGACATCCGGTAATTCGGTTTCCATAGCACGAACACACGTTCCCCGCTTTCTAAGGGACGTGCGGGCACGCCGTTCCAACCCCCTCGGGCGTGGGACGCGTGGCAGATCGCATCCTTCCGATCCGCATGGGAGTGGGACACGTGCCAACGTTCCCACACTCTTCGGACCACGTCCTACATGGTGGGCCGGACGTTCCGGAGACAGTTGGACTCCTACTCTATAAATACCCCGGCGGCACTCCAATCCAAGGTACATGCATACTCGCGCTTAGAACTTACTTTCAAGTTACTTTCGTTCTCTCTAGAAGGCTAACTTGATCGTCGGAGTGCCCACCGGAGATCCAACCCCCCGGTGTGCACTAATTTAGTGTTGAGTATTTTGCAGATTGTTCAAGAAGATCCGATTCATCAACCCGAGAAGTCTAGAGTGGATTCCAGACTCCACAATTTGGCGACCACAGTGGGAGGTCCTTCTGACTTCTCATCCTCAAATCCTCACCTTAAAGCTTTACCTAAATCAACAATGGTGGTCACCGGAACTGAGCCTTCAGTCCTACCAGCCATTCCACCCCCTCCTCCTGCTGATCTGAGGGACAGGGCATATGTCGAGCGCTTGGAGGCTCGACTGGCAGAACGTGATCAGCTACTTCAAGTGGTCAGGGAGGAGATTGCGCAACTCAAAGTTGCCATCAAACCTGACCAGAATGGCGAGACGTCGCAGGCTCGGCGACGAAGGCGCCGCAGGACACGCTCTCCGGAGCAAAGAGAAAGGAACAAGCGTCCGGCCCTCGAACGACTGGGAGTCGAAACCGAGGTTGACGCGATCAATGAGGCGCGGGGCCGGGGACGAACCAGGACCGCACCTTCTGGAAGCCGTTCGGACGCCGAACGGGGAACGCGGAGGGTCTCGGTTCACCAAAGGCTGGGAGCTCAACCAGTGAGCAGCACTCAGTCGCACTCTCCGCCGACAACACCTTCGGACGTCACCCCCGACCCATGAGACTCAAATGGATCGAAGGTATGGCGGTCGAAGGGATCAATCCCCATCAAGACGTCAAAACCGCCGAGGACGTTCTCCTCGGTATCACGGTGGACGTGACCTGAGACCACAACTCGCGGCTAGAAGGGGGGGGAGAGCCGAACAGGAGGTTCGGCCAGCACGTTCACAGTGCGACATCATCCACGACCAGCTCATCTCTTCTCCCTTCACCAGGGAGATAGAGGGGGTGCGTCCACCACGTGGCTTCAACCCCCCGAAGTTCAGTAAGTATGACCCCAAGACGGATGCCTACCTGCACCTGGTGCACTTTCGGCAGATGATGTCTCTCTACAGCACCGACGACGCCTTGATGTGCAAGCTGTTCCCTTCCAGCTTGGGGGAACTGGGGCTCCTCTGGTTCGACAAATTGCCGAAGGGTTCCATCCCTTCTTTCAAGGACCTATCCCTCGCCTTCCTGGCTCGGTTCGTCACCAGCAGCAGGCAGAAGAAAGGAGTCGACTCCCTCCTTGCACTTCGGAAGTCGGCAAATGAGTCTCTCAGGCAGTACGCTGCTAGGTACTGGGAACTCTTCAATGAGATTCAAGGCTGCGACCCTGCTATTGCTGTGACTTCATTCAAGCTCGGGTTGGATCACCGAAGCAGGTTGTTCGAGGACCTCATGTTATCCAATCCTACCGACATGGATGACCTCATGGCCCGGATCGACAACCACTGCCGGTTGGAGGAGGCACGCAGCGAGCGGCGTCAGGCCGAACAAAACCATCCCCGCCAGGGGGAAGGGAACAAACATACACCACACGGCTCGCGCCGGAGTGTGAACGTGGTGTCCTCTGGGAAGAATAAGGGACCTCGGGCGTTCGAGTTTGCTGCGGTGAAGACGGTCTTCAAGATCCCGACGTACGAGATCCTCAAGAAGATACAGAATGAGCCGTACTTTGAGTGGCCGAGGCGGCCACTGGGAGAGCAGCGA
This sequence comes from Arctostaphylos glauca, assembly GCA_019985065.2. Classification (NCBI taxonomy): domain Eukaryota; kingdom Viridiplantae; phylum Streptophyta; class Magnoliopsida; order Ericales; family Ericaceae; genus Arctostaphylos; species Arctostaphylos glauca. Next base: position 23,432,605 of record JAHSPW020000002.1, on the reverse strand, counting down.
AAGACGCCAGACTCTCCGTACCGTTGTTCTTACCACAGGGAGAAGGGTCACTTGACCACACGCTGCCGAGCCTGGAAGGATTTCCTGGAACGGTTGGTATCGCAGGGACTCCTCAAAGAGTTCATCAACGAGGAGAAAACACAAGCCGGGCCACAGACAGAACCAGGGAAAGAGAACAGTGGGGAAGTCCGGGTGATCGATGTCATCCACGGAATGGTGGATGCAGCGGCCGAGGAAACTCTTCGGGCCGAGATCAGGCGTGCGGCAAGCAGGTCATGTCCGTAAGTGCGGGAAGCAAGCGTCCGCATCTCGACAGTCATTCTGGGGGGAACCTGTCGTTTTCTGATCAAGACCTTCAACGACTCCAGATGCCGCATAATGACGCGTTGGTCGTCTCTCTCACCCTCGGCAACTCGCTGGTCCGCCGAATACTGGTCGACCAGGGGAGTTCGGCCGAGGTCATGTATTACCCCCTGTTCAAGGCATTGCACTTACAGGAGGCCGACCTCACACCTACCGAGGTGCCGCTGGTAGGGTTCAACTCGGCTCCTGTCTGGCCCCTTGGTAAGATCACGCTCCCTATCCGCACGGGCACAAGGACCGTGGAGGTCGAGTTCGTGGTCGTCGATGTGCCGAGCCCATACAACGCCATCGTCGGCCGCGTCTGGCTACACAAGCTTGGGGCCGTAGCCTCAACTTATCATCAAGTACTTCGCTTCAATGGGATGTGGGGACCCGAAGAGGTGCTAGGTGATCAATTAGCCGCCAAAAAATGCTATGTGGCGGCGATCAAGAGCAAGGTCTGCCCTGAGCAGGTCCAATGGGTGGAAGCGCCGGACGCTCCCCTCCTGGACGACGTCGGCACACCAGCTGCCGAAAAAGCAGTTGAGGATTTGATCACAGTACCGGCCGACGACATCAATACCGACAGGACTTTTCTGTTGGGATCAACCCTATCACCAGTCGAGCGGGAATCCATGACCTCCTTCCTCAAGAAAAACATTGAGGTGTTCGCATGGACACCATATGAGATGCCGGGCATCGATCCAAACTTCATCTGTCACCACCTCAACGTGGACAGATCTCGCCGACCCGTCATTCAAAAACCGCGACGTTCGGCCACAATCCATACCGACGCGGTCATCGAGGAGGTCGACCGACTCCTGGAAGCTGGGGCAATCAAGGAAGTACAGTACCCCACCTGGTTGGCCAATACCGTCGTTGTGAAAAAGAAAAATGGTAAGTGGCGCGTCTGCGTCGACTATACAAATTTGAACGATGCCTGCCCCAAGGATTGCTTCCCTGTACCGAGGATCGACCGCCTCGTCGACGCTACATCTGGGCACGCTCGGTTTAGTTTCATGGACGCCTACCGGGGGTACCATCAGATTGCCATGCACGGTCCGGATATGGAGAAGACTGCCTTCATCAGTCCCCGTGGTTTGTACTGTTATCGGGTCATGCCCTTCGGTCTCAAGAACGCGGGGGCCACGTACCAACGGATGGTCACAAAGATGTTTGCCAAACAGATCGGAGATACGATGGAGGCATACATTGACGATATGGTGGTAAAGAGCAAATTTGAGGCTGAGCACCTCAAGCACCTGCAGGAGGTATTCGACATTCTGAAAGCGCACAAGCTCCGTCTCAACGCCGACAAATGTGCCTTCGGGGTCGGCTCTGGGAAATTTCTTGGGTACCTTGTCACCAGAAGGGGCATCGAGGCCGATCCGAACCAAATCGCTGCCGTCAACAACTTAGCAGCGCCGTACAGTATCAAGGGGGTTCAGAAGTTAACAGGTATGGCGGCCGCTTTGAACAGGTTCATCAGCCGATCTTCGGACAAGTGTCGTCCATTTTTCGCACTCCTGAAAAAGTGCAGCCGAAGGAGCTTTGAATGGACTCCAGAATGTGATCAGGCGCTTCTGGATCTGAAGGCCTACTTGTCTTCGGCGCCACTACTCTCAACGCCGAAGGACAAGGAACCTCTGTTCATCTATCTGGCCGTGTCTCCACACGCGGTCAGTTCTGTTCTTGTTCGGCAGGATGACCGAGCTCATCTGCCCATCTACTACACCAGCAAAACACTGGTCAGTGCCGAGACCAGATATCTGCCTTTGGAGAAACTAGCACTAGCACTAGTCTCCGCTTCTAGGAAGCTTGCGCCGTATTTCCAAGCGCACCCCATCACGGTTTTGACATCACAACCTCTAAAAAGCCTGTTCCGTAAGGCTGATCTGTCTAACCGGATCTCAAAGTGGGCCGTGGAGTTGGCCAACTTTGACATACAATACCAGCCGAGGACGGCGATTAAGGGGCAGGTTCTGGCGGATTTCATCGCCGAGTTCACGCCGGATTCAGGAACAACACTGCCGAACGAAGAGTCGGCAGGATCAGTTCAATGGCAACTATTCCATGGCAATTCTTGGAGGATGTTTGTGGATGGCGCATCCAATAATCATGGTTCCGGAGCCGGGGTCGTTCTGATTTCACCGGAGGGGGTTGTCCATGAATTGGCAATCCGGCTTGACTTCCTCGCCTCAAACAATGAGGCCGAATACGAGGCCGTACTTGCCGGTCTTCGTTTCGCAGCAGACCTCGGTTCGGAGAACATTAAAGCTTACAGCGACTCTCAGTTGGTGGTTCACCAACTTTCCGGCGAGTATGAAGCTCGCGACGACAGAATGTCCCGCTACCTTACCACTTTACAACACGCCAGCAAACAGTTCCGCACTTTTTCATTGGAGCAGATTTCTAGAGAACACAACGCCCATGCCACGCTTTAGCCGGTCTCGCGTCGGCCACGGACGCTGGGGGGCAGAGGACCGTATCTGTCGATATCCTCCCACAGCCGAGCATCGAAAAATCTGCGACCGAGCCAGTGTATTGCATCTCACAGGAACCCAGTTGGATGGACCCCATTGTAACGTACCTTCAAGACGAGGCGTTACCCGAAGACCGAAGGGAAGCACACAAGATCACTCACAAAGCTGCCCAGTTCTGGCTAGGACCAGGTAACAAACTCTACCGGAGAGCCTTCTCGGCACCTTATCTGCTTTGTGTGCACCCCAAACAGACTGGGGCTATTCTTCAGGAATTACATTCGGGCAGCTGCGGATATCACTCGGGAGGACGATCGCTCGTGCATCGTGCCCTGACTCAAGGCTATTGGTGGCCTAACATGAAAAAAGAGGCCGACGAGATGGTAAAAAGTTGTGACCAATGTCAGAGGTTCTCTACGCTCATACATCAGCCGGCCGAAGAACTCAATCCGCTATCCAGTCCATGGCCGTTCGCACAATGGGGGCTGGATATAGTCGGAAAATTCCCTGTGGCCCCAGGAGGCTTTAAATTCTTGATCACCGCTACGGACTACTTCACCAAATGGATCGAGGCCGAACCATTGGTCAAAATTGAAGACAGAGATGTGAAGAGGTTCGTATGGCGGAATATCATATCAAGGTTTGGTATCCCATATGCTTTCATATCAGACAACGGCACGCAGTTCGTTGGGGACCTGTTTACCAACTTCTGCGCCGAGCACAGGATCCGCTTCTTCAATTCCACACCGTCATACCCACAGTGTAACGGACAGGCCGAAGCTTCTAACAAAATCCTCTTGAACGGAATCAAAAAACAACTAATGGCAGCAAAGGGTAAGTGGGCCGAAGAGCTTTATAGCGTTCTATGGGCATACCGGACCACACCTCGCCGCTCTACTGGCCGAACACCGTTCTCCTTGGCCTTTGGCACAGAAGCTGTTATACCTTTGGAAGCCGGCCTCCCGACGATGCGGACAGAAGAATTCCATCCGGACACCAATGACAAGGCTTTGTCAACAGCCTTAGATCTGGCTGAAGAACAGAGGGAAGCTGCTCGGATCCGAATTGCCGCTTATCAGCAAACGATATCTCAGGGCTATAACGCCAGAGTTCGGCCTAGATCTTTCAAGCCAGATGATCTTGTTCTTAGAAAGGTCGTCGGCGCGAAACGTACAAATAAGCTCGGTCCTAATTGGGAAGGTCCCTACCGAGTGACCAAGATCGTTGGGGTCGGCTCCTACAAACTGGAAGACATGGATGGGATACCTATTCCCCGACCTTGGAATGCTCACAACTTAAGGAAGTACTTCCATTAAGTTCTCTCTCTGTTCGTTTTATTACGAGGAGTGCGGCCTCGCTCTCTTCAATTTATTCATTTTTTGTTTGTTTTTGTAATCATGATTTGGTAGCAGTCTATGACACTCCTCATGTTCGGTTCAATATTTACTTAGTGAAATTTTGGAAATTTCTCCGAATGTTCGGCAAAGTGCCTCTATGTTATCCGTTTCAGAACGGTTCGGTTCAATATTTACTTAGTGAAATTTTTGAAATTTCTCCGAATGTTCGGCAAAGTGCCTCTATGTTATCCGTTTCAGAACGGTTCGGTTCAATATTTACTTAGTGAAATTTTTGAAATTTCTCCAAATGTTCGGGGACGTGCCTCTATGTTATCCGTCACTAGACGGTTCGGCTTGTTGTTTACTTGTGAAAATTTTTGAAATTTCTCCAAATGTTCGGCGACGTGCCTCTATGTTATCCGTCACGGCACGGTTCGATTTATTCTATACTTGTGAAATTTTTGAAATTTCTCCAACTGTCCAACACTGTGACACTCTGTTATCCGTTACATAATGGTTCGGTATTAACCGTGCAGTCGCATAAAAGGAAATAAACCGAGGTGCTTCAGTGATCATTATAATGAAGAGACAAAAGGCACGGTTCGGCAAATAACAGCTGCTCGTATTCAAATTTGGAGTTCAGTACATGAAAAGCTATTAAAGCAAAATGAAGATAGAATTGGCGCGCAGGCCCTACTCTAATTTCCTACTTAAACGGCCGGGCCACCATCTTCGGCGACGGAGGAGTCAGGTACTCGTTCCGTGTCCGGGGGGCCAGTCTCTTGGGCCGGGGATTGCGCGACGGCAGCACCATCACTGGCCGGCTCAGCAGCAGTAGAAGGTTCTCCGTACGGCGGGATGTCCTCGTACAGAGCTGACCCTTCCGGCACTCCAGCAGCCTTCAGTGCCCGGCAGTAGCCGCTACGGAAAGCTCCTTCCAGCAGCTCGGCCAATTGGGCATTGATGCCCTCCATTTGCTTCAGGAATTTCTCCTGAGCTTCGGCGTAGCCATCGTTGTAGCCTCTGGAATCGGCCTCGTCGACCTTCTTGGCCGTGTCTGCCTTTGAGGCCTCCAGCTCTGCGGCAAGAGCCTTCCCATTTTCCTCGGCAATGGACAGGACCGTGCGGATGGCATTCCGCTCTTCTCGAATTGTGTTCTTTGACGCACTCTCCTGCTCGAGTGCGGTCTTCAGAGCACGGATTTGATGGGCCTTCCGCATCAGCCCGTCGGATACGGGAGCCAGGTGTTGGGTCGCCTGCATTACGAGACCGAAGAAAACAATCAGTACGGCGCATAAAAAAGAACTTGGCGAAAGTAAGAAAAAGAAAGGGTAAAGTACCTTGACCATAAGCCGAGCCATCTCGAGGAAAGACTGGTCCAGCGGCGTCGGCAGCGCCTCGGCATCCTTAGGGAGTGTCATCCCTTCAGCCAAGGTCAACGCCATGAGCGGGTCGGCGCTGATGGTGTCATCAACGGTCAACGGCCGGCCGAGGAAAGTGAGTTTCGGCTTGAAGATTTGGGGCGTTGACGTGCCCGTTGCTTCGGTTGAAACCGGGGGCTGGCTCGCCTTCGGCGGAGCCATAGCACCCCCCTTCGAATGCCCGGCCACAAAGGCCTTCCGTCGGGAATCCTCCTCGGACTCCCTCGTCTTTTTGGAGGCAGCAGTGCTCTCCTCCGCCCCTTTCCTCTTCTTCTGAGGATCGGCAGTACGGGGTGGCTGCTGGGTGGATCCGCCGATGGCAAGCTTCAGGGTGACCTCTTCGGGGGCCTTCCTCGGCATATTGGCAGCCTCTGCGATAAATGTCCTCAGTCCTTGTTCACTGAAGTCAAATGACGAGCAATGACTATAACTTGACGGGGTTGATGGAGAGCAGGTACCTGAGGAAATTTGAATGACCTCGGTGTCGGCTCGGTTCTCTTCTAGAGCTTCGGAGCTCTCGCTGCTGCTGGAATCTCCTCGGCACTTGAGCTTCGACCGGTAAACCTCGACGTAGCCGAGCAGAGCGGAGCAGTGTCTGTGCCTCCTCCGAACAGTGAATGCTCGGCTGATTCTATCCCAGTCGACCTTGCTCCGTAGGCGGTCGACAACTCCTTTTCCTGCAAAAAGATAAAAGAATCAGAAGCGAGCTAAAAGGCAGAGACGAACAGGTCAACAGACCGTACATAGACTCACCGGCAAACCCAGGAACGCGCGGAATGGAGTATTGACGAAATTCGCCGGACGCGAATTCGAACTCTCCTCGGACTACGACGAAGTCATTGGCATACTTGTCGGAGTCCGGGAGGCCTCTGATTAGCCTCCTTTGTCCGGTTCGGCAGCTCAGGTATTTCCTCCTGGCCACCTTGTTCTGGCTTACTAGGTAGAGGCCGAACAAGTCTTCAACCTCGAATTCGAGGTGGTACCTCTCCTTGAGCTCTATGACCCCTACCACTATTCGGTAGAAGTTGATGGTCACCTGGGAAGGGGTCAACTGGAGCACGCTCAGCACTTGCCGAAGGAAAGGATGGAACGGGAAGCGCACGCCACCCTCGATGATAGCCATCAAGGGCAGAACGATTTGGAAGTCGTCTGTCGTGACGCTCTCCTCCGGCCGAACGAGGTCTACGAAGACACTGTCCGGAATGCCGTAGGTTGCGCGGAAGTCTGCGAGACTCTCCGGATCCTCGAAGAAGCGGGAGTAACGGTTCTTCATCGGGTGAGTGGCCGAAGTCTTCGGCATCACTTCTGGGGTCCCTGCCGAGCCGCTGGTCCCGGCTTGTTCGGCGCTATTGGATGACATCCCCGCTGAGTCTACTTCTGGTCTGGACATCCTATAAAGAGTGCACGGGTGTTAAAAATAAAAGGTGACTCAGCTGGGGCCTAAACTAATGGGGCCGGGGCTTCGTAGCCCCTCAGGATATCCTCGGCAAAAACACCGTCGCTCGGCCAGAACGCTTGTCGCTCGGCCAAGTTCTGGATTTTTGCCCAGGCGACACGATTCCTAAAGTTCGCCCTAAACCTATCAGAAAAGGGAAATTATTGCAGAAAAAAGAGATCAGTGGAAACTTACCCAAGCGAACGCGGTGATTTGTTGATGGAGTTTGGAACTCTTCGAACTCTGGATGATTGCGCAAGAACTGGAAGAAAATTCTAGAGAGAGAGGGGCTGGCGAGAATGACTAGGAGAAAAAACTCTAAATTCTCCCAGGGCCTCTATTTATAAGGAGGTACCAAGGCGGGAAAACGGCCGGCGTGAGTAACGAGGCGCCCCTGCACGAGGATCTGAAGCGATTCGCCTTCAGCCGTCGGAGGATGCCACGTGTCGCCATCTCGTCGATTGACGCTTCGCGTCCGCCGTTCTGCAGTGTCCTTTCGACTTTGTCATTAAAGGAAGCCACATGTCACCATCTCATCGCTTGACGCTTCGCATGCGCCGTTCTGCGGTATCGATTCGGCTCTGCCGTTGGATCGAATGCCACGTGTCGCAATCTCAGCTCCTGACGACTCACGTGCGGCTCAGACCTTCTTACCAAGCACCATGCAGCGTTCTTTCAAGGTCCGATGATTCCCCACAGAGCCAACCGTGCAGGTCTGTTCGGTTCCAAACAGAATGCCCCAGGGCATCAATAACTAACACAAGTTCTTCACGGCCTTCAAGAAAAATCTGCCTTCATGCCGGGGCTCGGCCACATGGTCAATTCCCCCGTACCAAGCTGTGTACGACCGAATTGAGGGGCTATTGTAGTAGGCCGAAATAATCATTAATGGGCCCCCGGCCCATGATCAGCTGTACCATACTCTGGGAGCTCCACGAAGCCCAATCTCGCCTGGGTTGGGCCGAACTCTCTACCGGCCGGAGCCTGGCTCGGTCGTTCTGAACAGGTTTGGACCTCGGCCCTGCCGAACAGTGGGATCGCTATCCGCACCGATCTTCGGCCAGAATCCCCTTTAGCGACTTCTTGGCCAGGTCATCTCAAAGACATCCGGTAATTCGATTTCCATAGCACGAACACACGTTCCCCGCTTTCTAAGGGACGTGCGGGCACGCCGTTCCAACCCCCTCGGGCGTGGGACGCGTGGCAGATCGCATCCTTCCGATCCGCATGGGAGTGGGACACGTGCCAACGTTCCCACACTCTTCGGACCACGTCCTACATGGTGGGCCGGACGTTCTGGAGACAGTTGGACTCCTACTCTATAAATACCCCGGCGGCACTCCAATCCAAGGTACATGCATACTCGCGCTTAGAACTTACTTTCAAGTTACTTTCGTTCTCTCTAGAAGGCTAACTTGATCGTCGGAGTGCCCACCGGAGATCCAACCCCCCGGTGTGCACTAATTTAGTGTTGAGTATTTTGCAGATTGTTCAAGAAGATCCGATTCATCAACCCGAGAAGTCTAGAGTGGATTCCAGACTCCACAAAAACAAACATAGTTATAACAATCTTTACTTTTAATCTTAGGTAAAAACAAATAAGGGATTGGACTACCAACTTTCCTATTAATCATTTGTTAATACCAATCTCAATTTTAATTCCTTGTCACTAACAATCCCCTTCAATAATATAACACTGTTAGATTGACTTACTTCTTAGGATTTGCAATTGAGTACGGGCGTGCAAAAAAAAAAAAACTTATAATTATAATTATTATTTAAAAATAATAATTTAATAATCAACAACTATCAGACGTTTGTATTATTTGTTTTTTTACCTCAATGAAAATATTTTTCTCAAGTATTGACATATGGGTTAATCAAACACTGTTGACTCTAATATATTTTCAAGGCAATTTGTGCGCGAGTGTTCCGGAAAAAATTTGTAACTCTCATTTTCAAAAAGTTTTAATGTGACAGCTAAAAACTAATAACTACTAGGCATTTGTGTTATCCATTCTCTTAATTATAAAGATTTTCCTTACGTGTTGACACGTGAAACTTGAAACTAGCAGAAACTTAAAATGAATAGTCACAAGAAGGGTGAAATGAAATGTATTTTGAATAGTATATATGGAATCAAACTTACATTTAAGAGTCACAAAGGAGATCCAATTGCTTTGCCCTAACTCTAACCTGCTACTCCTACGAACTACAAATAAATCTAAGTACAATTGGGTTACAACTATGCCTACGCTAAGTACTTGAAGAAATGATACGTGCAAAAATAAATAAGTTTTATGGAGGTGTTCAGATAATTTTCTCTTTGACTGTTGCTTATGTTTATAGGCAATCTCAAACACTCGGTGACTTTTTTCACTTTTGAATTTTGCGCATGAACTTGAAGGCTTTCACTCTCCTTCGATATATGGTTAGATCATGGCTGTTGTGTCTTGCCCATTTTGTCCATGTTTTTGTCATTTTCATGCATCAACTAGCCACCTCTCTTCGTGTTCCAGTCCTCCATACATGGGAATACATGACAATTGCATAACTGCCCATGCACACGAAACGTCGCTGATTTGGATTTTACACATATGAGATCCTCTAGCAGTTAATTAACTATCCTGGAAGTCCAAACGACACCGCGTGGTTCTCCCTTACACTTAAATCGTATGTTCGCACATCTACCAAGTACTGCAACATGTCCTCCTCTTACTGGGGGACAAATTAGGGTGCAAACATACCCCCCACACTTGTCGTGCTCGAAAATTTTCCAGCCCCCGCTACAAATAACGTGAGCGGGGAGGAACAAGATCTTGACTTAAAATGTGACAGAGTTTAAAAATAATTTTACAGTAGGACTTGCTTTTTACAAAACATATGAAAGATCAAATTTCGTGCATGTGGAATTTCATGGATATATAGATGATGTAAGTGTGTATATGGTGGTGCTATGACGAAAAATAGCGAGGTTAAGTGTTAATTTGATTAGGGATGATGATTTATGGTTTTAGAGGATTAAGTGGGGTTCAAATATCATCATTCAAGAACTATAGGACTGAATTGGATGAGATGGGGTGTTGATTAGAATATTGAGGTTAAGTGTGTTAGTTTGATTAAGAGATGATCATTTATGGTTTTAGAGAATTAAGTAGGGTTCAAATATAATCATTTAAGAGCTATATATAGGACTGAATTGGATGAGATGATGTGTTGATTAGAATTTTAGTCGGGTTCGGTTCTGGTCGCAGAGCTAGTTTAGATATTTATAACAAAAATTGAATTGCTAGGGTACCTAAATTTAGATATTTATAAAAAAAATTGAATTGCTAGGGTGCTTTTAAGTAATTAATAAAATGTTGTGGTAATTGAAATCATTTTGAATACTTATTGATTCATAAAATAAAATTTTCACATGTGTAAATTGAATTATGCGATTCATGCAAAAAAATACGGGTCCTTACATCCACTCATCCGAAAGACTACCATCATTCTCGTTTGACGGTGATGAGTCGCTATGATCACCCCTCATTCTCTAACACTAATATGCATTAATTTTATACTAATGGATGCATTACACTCTTTCCCAACATGCCCAATTTTCTATGTGTCGTGGAAACATAGGAGACCTCAGACCTTGCTGTGTATGAAGAACTTAAGCATAAGCCCAGTCTCAAAAAGTTGATTGGTTACACCAAGTTCGCAAGGTTCATTACGCTATGGGTTTTATGGAATTCTTCCAATTAGCTCTTATCAATGACGAAGGAAACTGGTTTAAGAAATTAACCAACCTCTATTATGGCTGTTCAAAATTCAAATATTGTTTGATTTACCCTTTTGACTGTGATGGACAAGTAAAGCAAGCTAAAGAACTTCTGGTTGCTTTTGCTTTTCCTCCCTTTGATATTATGTCGGAAGAAATTCAATCGAATTTCATTCAATGAACTTCTTGAGGCTTATCAAGTTATATATTGCTCTTATATCGAGCGTACAACATCCTATGAACTCTAAACCTTCACCACCCATTTGCCTAATCTCTTGAACTAGTTTAACTTACACCAACAAGATGATCCTTCCGACCATGTGTGAGAGGACTACCACAACATGCTCAAGGACAAGTTGGTGCATCTTCACTTTAAATTCACAAGGCTCGAAAATATGTCCTGTGAATGCTTTGGAGGCTCTTCGAATAAAACACAAATGCTATTGAAGAAGTTCTCATTAGTTTCATTGTTTTTTTTTGTTTACTCGATATGTTTAGGTTTTAGTACTTGAATATGAAGATTACGAAGGCTTTTTTTTTAATTTTTAATTTTTATTAGTTGGAATGTTTTCCTTGCACTATAGTTTCATTCTTAGTCTGTTTGTCCTTCGGGTATGAATATATTCGGGAAAAACACAATCTCCATCGAAAGTCGGCTTTGTAGTTTGTCCAACACCCCATTGAGCATTGTGGTGTGGACAATTAAAGCTTATTCAATCGGGAATTAGGAGAAGAATGATCCCCTATTCATATCTTACCCGCTGCCATCCGTAACACTCATAATTATTTAGGTGAAGATGCTTTTGGGCAAGTTGAATTGTGGTGCGGCAGTAGTAAATTAATATGTAGATAAATATAGCGTTACATGCACTAATAATTTTTGATATTAGTGAATATCTTTTATAATAATATAGAAAAACTCATTTTACCTGGGCATTTAGGACAAGTGATTTGGGTTAAGACCTATTATGATTCAAGTTCGAATAAATTTAAAATTTGGATGGAATTATGAGTTTTTGTCAAAATTGGCAGTCCTGCCATGGGGCAACTAACAAAGCGGTAGAATTAAAGAAAAAGCTGGCCTTTTGCCACCGAATGACTGAGGTGAGGAGAAAAACAAGAAGCAACTACCACTTGCCTGGAGCTCTGTAGGGTAAATGGTAGCAATAAATAGAGGTTTGAGTTGTATTGCCACTTGTGTGTTAACTTTGGAAGGAGAGGAGAAGAGGGGATGGGTGCACTAAACAACACATGATATACTGACGAGCTGCATTTAACTCCACTCTCTGAGCTGCATCAAACAGATCAGCCTGAATCTTTTGCAGCACTTAAAACAGAGAAAACATAAATGCACTATACTGGACAAATATCTACATTGAATCGATGCACTAAACTTTTCATTAATATCTACATGCACATCGAACGATTCCCAACATATTTGTGTTTAAATCAATATTCACTCGTTAGTGCATAGAGATTGTCTTTAAAACAAACCCATGCTGTCTCATTTCGCGTGTAGTAGTAGTATCACATCTGCAAACAAAATATGGTAGCTTCTTGAAAAATCACTACATTCAATGAATCAATGGCATCGTGCCGATTTTGGGTTTACCATCGTCATAAACACCTATATTTCTTGTCAAATAATTCTTCACTTCAATTAGTTTCAGTATTTTCTTGTGCTAATAAGTCTTCTAAAAACTTCCAAAAGGAAAACAAATCTTACTCTTCTTTTGGGCGAGTTAAATTTTACAGGCTTATTTAACCCAATCTTTTAGAGACCTCTTTTCAAAAATTTGTTTGGGATCCAATATAAAAGGGTTATTACTTGGGGGTATAGATTGAGGGATGGAGCAATTTGCATCATTTTTCTGCCTCTAAAAGTACTACCCATTGCCACCCCTAACCTATGTCCCTTTGTCACCTTCCTCAAACAAACTCCCAAGTGTGACATAATTCAGAAGCACTTTACAAAGTCCTAACTTAAAAACAGATATATGCTATAACACGTCTTCTCTTTTCTGGAGTAACAAACCACTGAATTACTGATCAACACGCCTCTTCACCCTATATCGGAAGCACCACTGACAAATTTGGAAAGCACTTTATTTTGGCCTAACAGCAATAGTGACTCATATCATCACCTTTAAGGGGTGCTAAACATGCCGCCTCCCCCCAAAATGGGCAGCTTTAACGGAACCTACCCTCACCACCGGTGTTTCTTCAAGCTTATAAATAGTTTTTATAATTACTTTGTGGAGCCACCCTAATCCAGAATCAAGACTACGTAAGGTATCGCAAATGCAGTACTATCTCCATTCTATCTCAATGCATTTTAGCTATATGAAACTGTGCTAAAGTACATTTGTATAACTTAATGAGTCGCATAATCAAGAATCTTTTTCTTTTTCCCTTTAGGAAACACAAACTTCATATAATCAAGAACCAAGGTTGCATAAGATATCGCAAACAGTATCTCCTAATATCTTTATTCTATTTCAATTCATTTTTACCACTCTATCGTGTCTGAAAATCTATATATTTTAAAATTAGAAAGTCTATTACATAGATTTTGTGTGCAAATTTGGACAAATATAATCGGAACTATATGAAGCACATAAAACTCTTATTAATTTATAAATCCTACTTATAATAGACGATTCCAAATATATTTGTGCGTAAAAGTTTGTCTGCATATGTTTTATCCTTAAAAATTCTAACTACAACGTAGGACGCATCATTGCCTAGGAAAGAACTATATTAACACAATGGGGAGTGAGAATTCTTGGACCTTCCTAGTTAAGTTCTCCAGCCCACCTGCCCCTCTCTGCAATCCATTTCACTCCCCCTCCCTAACCCTGTAATAATTCTTCTGTCTCTTTACGAGGTTTCAGTGTTGGAGCAAAGGCGAAAAGAAGTATGGAGTTTCTCCTGAGTATCTATGTTGGTGTTGCTATTATGGTGGCCTCAGTGGCTCGTGGGGACCCACTGGTTCCCATGTTGTGTGTGTTTGGGGATTCTGTGGTGGATGTGGGAAACAACAACAACCTCAACACGCTGATCAAATCAAACTTCCCTCCTTATGGTAGGGACTTCGTTACCCACACTCCTACTGGGAGGTTCTGCAATGGAAAACTTGCCACAGACTTCACTGGTATTGATATACGTATATTAGTAATATATATGTAGTATTTCTCCACTAACCCAGCTCTTCTTTCTATCTCTGATCATGTGTTTATGGTGTTTGATGTCATTTGAACAGCTGAATACCTTGGGTTTGATTCATACCCTCCAGCTTACCTTAGCCAGGATGCTAAAGGAAAGACCCTATTGACTGGTGTTAACTTTGCCTCAGCTGGATCTGGTTTTTATGACAGGACAGCACAGTTCTATGTAAGATAATCACTCAAACTCAAACTCAAACTCAAACTCAACTCTCTCTCTCTCAAAATCTCACATGTTTATGTGGGTATCTCAAAATGTTTATGTCCAAATGCATTGGTAGTTGCACTATCATATCTCGATACCAAAGCTTTGGAACAGACATGTATGAAAAACATGTTTCGGATCTCTAACCGTGGGTTATCAGACATGAGATCCAATGCATCAACTGTTGTATGATTATGTCTCAAGATTCATGTGTTTCGAGCACTAACTGCTCAAGGTCATTTTGAGTGCCCGAGCGGCCTAAGGGTCACATAGATTTGTTAATTTCAGTCTCAGAATTAATTGAGATATAGGTAAATTTAAAGGACCATTAGATATTCTTGCAAGAGTAATATGTGTGGGTGGGTATTGGGATTTTGTAGAGAGCAATTTCATTGACCCAGCAGCTAGCATACTACAAGGAATACCAAGACAAGGTAGTGAGGATGGTGGGCAAAGACTCAGCAAACACCTTGTTCTCAGGTGGGATCCACCTCTTAAGTGCAGGAAGCAGTGATTTCATTCAGAATTATTACATCAACCCCATGATCCGAAGAACCTACACTCCTGACCAGTTCTCAGATGTGCTCATCAGATCTTTCTCTTCTTTTGTCCAGGTTTTATTTCATCTTCCATGTAAATATACAGATAGCCATGCTTGATGCTTCTGTCCATGTTCAGAAAGTAGGAAACATGAACAAAACTCTGCAACATAAATGGTAGTTCACGAGACTAGTTATGCATTTCTTTCTTCTTTTTCTTTTTTGATCAGCCATGTAAAATTTCATTTAATACAAACAAGTTATAATATGGTATAATAGTCATTACAAGATGGAAGGCCCATTAGCTAAAGAGGTTAGTGCCATATAAGATACGATATCAAATGACATCCAAATATGATACTCAAAATGTGATAATAGTCGTCATTTTTTATAGGGGTATAAAAATTATTCTCCGGACTCCTTAAGCCTAGGCTAGACAAATCAAGATGGCCTCAATTTGGGCTTGACTGGCCTGACTTATTCGACAAGTACTCAAGCCCAACTCAAGACCAATGGGTACTGGAGCTATGAGCTTGGGCTCAAGCCTGAGCCTGAGCCATACATGCTAAGATAAGTTAATTTTTTTTATAATTGGGTATCGAGCCCAATACCATCAACTCGGAAGACTAATTTCATCATTCACAAACATATAAACTCAATAAAAGTTGAGATTTTAGGGTTGTATGAGCATATCTCAAATAAAGGTTTACCTTTTTAACAGAGCTTGTATGGAGTGGGAGTAAGGAAGATTGGAGTGACAACCCTACCACCAACCGGATGTTTGCCAGCAGCCATCACGCTTTTTGGAGCAGGAAGTAACCAATGTGTTGGGAGACTGAACCAAGATGCTGTTTCCTTCAACAATAAGCTCAATGGCACATCCCAGTATCTCAAGAACAAGTTCCCTGGTCTCAAAATTGTGGTCTTTGATATCTACCACCCTCTCCTGGACTTAATCACAAAGCCCTCTGATCAAGGTTTGATCCTAGACTTAGATTTGTGTATTATATAGATATATACACACGCACATTAAATTATTATCTGCGCATATGCAGAACCTCTTTCTCTTAATTCTTAATTTAATATCCATGATGCAGGGTTCTTTGAATCGAGGAGGGCATGCTGTGGGACGGGGACGATTGAAACATCCCTGCTTTGCAATGACAGGTCTGTTGGGACATGCTCAAATGCAACACAGTATGTATTCTGGGATGGTTTCCATCCCTCTGAAGCTGCTAACCAAGTCATAGCTCAGTCTCTTCTTCAACAGGGTTTTGACCTTATCTCTTAGAATCCATATATCATCATACCTCCTTTCCTTATATGGTTAAAAGAATCTTCCAGTTTCCACTTCCTTCACTCATCTATTTAGACAGTTTTCCAGTGTGTGTGTTGTGTTTTCGTTGGTTTAAGCTGTTTTGGGAACTGGGTTGTCATGGATGATAAACTCAGGTATGAAGAATAGAGGGTAATTTGTTAATGTTGAATGCTCCTAATAATAAGAGATAATATATCAAAATATGCTTTGTTTGCCCTAAATATTTAGGTATTAATGTTACTGTCTTGTTTATCATTTCTTCTCATTTTTATTAAGTTCACACTTGATGAAAGGAATTTACAAAGTATAAAATCATAATCAACTGTTTAAAAAAGTTTCTCAAGGATGGAAAAAATCAAAAGAGATAATCTTTTTTACTATTTTTGATATCTTTAGTATCGTCGCATCCTAATATTTTGTTTCATTTCAGTGTGTACTTTGTGTTTTCTTGATCTATCTCGTTGAGACGAATTAAAGAACACAACAAATTCAATGACAAAAACAAAAAAAGAACACAACAAAGTAACGTTGACTTTAAAATATCGCCATTTGCATGGTGTAAACTTTTTAAGTACCCTTACACATGGTTAAAACATAACAAAACCCTGTCTTCATGGAATCTCAAGTTTGAAGAGAACCAGTAGACCATTTTAAATCTTTAGGCAATGGCCTTAACCATAAACACACAACACCCCCACCCCCACCCGCCCCTCCCGTGCGGGTCCCCACCAGGTGTTGGCCAGAAACCAACCAAGCCAAACGCACAACAGAAGAAGGCCATAGTGACGAAAAAACCTGCCTAACAATGCTCTCCAAGAGACAAAACCACTGCCAAAAAAAGCACACGCGCGGATCCCCTTAATGAAATCTGTCCTTATACCGTTATGATGCCATTGAGATTTTCCATAAATTGCTCCGCAGAATATTCCTTAATATGTAGCTTGTTTTTCACCCAGATTGCCATCCGAAAGTTAATGAGATCCACTAAATCATCCACAATTAAAGTTTTACTTTTGAAGATGACATCATTCCTAGCATTCCAGACGGTCCAAATAATGGAGTAAATTAAGCACTCCCAACAAGCTCCTTCCAAATGTCTGTATATGAAATAGCTCCACCAATCCACTAGGCAATTATGTTTTTGGAGGTACTCAAGTAATATTCCACCAATTCATAATTTTGGTCCAAATTAGCCAAACCATGCTGCAGTTCAAAAACAGGTGGTCAAGGATTTCTATCTGTGACTCACATACTGGACAAACTGCTTCCAAACTATCCCTTTCAACTATCATATTTCTCCTAGCCAAATTCTGTCTGGTAGCAACCCCATCTTGAATTGCTTTCCACAAAAATTTCAACCTTTGGTGGAGCACAGTGTTTCCACACTGACTTCCGTATGGAGTTTGGCTCAAAGGCTAAGAGTTCCCATTTATCATAGGCACTTTTGACTGTGAAACAGTGGTCCTCCTTCCATTCGCAAGTAATATTGTCTTGGCATGCCAAGTTGTGATGTGTCAACATTAGTTCCTCCTTTTAATAAATTACCTATTGGATTATTTTTTCAAAGAACTTTTTTATAATTGTCTCTATTAGTTTTTTTTTTTTTTGAATTATTTTTCTTCGTTTGGAAGTAAAAAGTATAAATTTTAACAGAAAACTTAAAAAATTATACTAAAGACAGAATTAACTCAAAAAATCTATCAGTTTTAAATATTAGTCTTTGATGAACTTTTTCAACTTTTTGTCTTAATTTAGTTTTTACTTTTTACTTTAGAATTGTCTAAAAACAATCAACAAGCTACAATAATTTACCTTAAAGTAATAAAAAATTTACGAAAGACAAAAAAAATATTAGCCAAAACAACTTGAGTTATGTTGTGAGTGCTAGCTAGTAGCTATGTTTCCGATGCAAGTTTTTTGTGTTGTGAGTGCAAGTCATTTATGAGTGATCTACAAAATGAGCAAACGTCAAATATTTTACTGAGTGTAAATCGGTTAGATTTCGAGTGCTAGTACTTGTATTTTTCGTGCAAATTATTTACATTAAAGTGCAAGTATATACGCTATGGGTGCCATTAATCCTGTGTAATTTGTTGCCTTTTGATTTTGGGTAATGTCGACTTCAACTAGATTAATTACGAAATGACAGTCCCAATCTTCCTTGCATAAATAGTTTCACTGAGTATAGTCATTCACATAAGCATACAAATTGACAAACATAATCGTCCAACGAAAATAATTGACTTGCTTCTTAGATATAATTGACTTGGTGTTATGATAAAATATTTGACTTGCTTCTCAAACACAATTATTTTTCCTATTAAAACAATTGACATGCTCTTTAGACATTACTGAATGGCTTCTTAATAATTGACTTGCGCCTCAGGATAATTAGCTTGCTCCTCATACATTACTAATTATTTTTTTTGCTCGACAAAGAATATATTGAGAAAGATGGAGAATGTACAATGCTCCAATGGTTAATTAGTAAGGAACGATAATAGGAAAGCTAACACAAAACCAAAAAGGAAGAACTTCGCCAAAAACAAGCAAAGCCAAACAGAAACCAAAGACTTAATTACAAAGAGAACACCTAAGCAAACATCAGTCCTTAGAAAAAACCAAGACCAAAGGGATTGGTCAGGTAGCCCTCAAGCCTCTGAAGCATGAAGACATAAACAACAACAAAACCTTCCTATAGGAACCGTTGTGACAGCAGAGTACTTGAAACCAAGCCAAAGAAACCAATCCAAAATCTGGCAAAGTCAAACCACCACATGACTAGCAACAAAAGAAAGAAACATCAGCAAAATAGCCCTCACCAGCAGTAGAAGAAAGACACAACAAAAAAGCTTGCACCTTATTACTACTATAGCAAATTAAGGCCCATCCCATCCTGATAAACCAACAGAACCTATGAGAAAAAAAGGCCACCCTTGGACTGATTGTAATTAATTCCTCGAATCAACCATTTGCTTGTGGACTTGGAGCAACAAAGCCTAACCAACAGCACACCCTCCTTGCAACTGAAACTTTGATGAATTGCACATATCCAAGACCTTCAAAAGTCAGCTGGCTATCGCTGACTGGCGTGCTTGATTTTTCCTGTTGCACGCGTGTGGTCATGTTGATCTTTGGTGTTTGACCGGTGATTCGTTTCTTAGAGTCGCCGCCCAAATTTTAGGCTTTCTTTGAAGAACCAAGGAAATATGAGCACATCGAGGCTACTGATTCTTCGTACGAGAGATTATATGGTCTGGGAGTAAGTTACAATATGGAAAGGTGTTAGGCATACACCTCGCCTGATCCAGAGATCAGTTTCTACACAACATTTATGGGATTTTGATTACATTTCATATTGAATAACTCACGTTGAGTGGGGGAGTAGTTAAAGAGAAATAAATATAGTAACATGTAAATATCGACTTATTTTTCCTTCACACAAAAAGCATCTTATAAAGATGTTTTAACAATATTATACTAACATGAAAATTACTGTTGATTGAGAGAAATAGCGGGCACTAGGGGTGACCGAAAAAACCGATAAAAATTGACCGGAATATTCGGTCCGAGATCGGTCCTTAAGCCCGTTCGGTCAGTTTTGATTTTTTTAGGGGAAAAAATTGATTTTCGGTTCGGTCTCGATTTTCACTAAATATCTTTGGATCGAACCGATTTAAAATATTGAGCTGATCTAAACCGAATTGAACCAGAATACGTAAAAAATAGAATCGAATTTGAAGTGATTCTGAAGTCCTAAACCAAAATTCCCCAAAAAATGCACCGGACGGAACTGAACCGAACTGAGCCGATTAGCCTAACCCGAAATTTCTGAAATCCCCGAAAAAACCAACCGGGTTGAGGCACCCCGAACCGATTTTGGTTTATCTACGATCGGGATCAGGCATCACTTTTTTCACCCCAAATCGATCGGTTCGGTTTGTCATGGCCGAAAAAATCGACCGAACCAAAACGAACCAATTTCACCCCTAGCAGACGCCATTAGATTGTTGTTGCTTTTATGTTTAGACAATATGAACTATTGAGTCGAGTAGTGCATGTCAACCCAGGATTAGAGTAATGCCTTTTTTACGACATCTATGTATTAAATGTGCACGTAATAAACAATAAAGATAAAGGGATCGATGTATTCTAACAAGGTACATGCATCAACCTTGGGAGTGGTGTGTGTCTACATTAGTACATGCACACTGCTCCGGCTCAGACCGGAGTATTGATTGCTATCGAAATTCAAGAATGGATGGCTAGAAACTCATGAATAGTACAAATTACTATACGTGTCTCTCATGTTCTCTCAAGAATGAGTGCAAGCTAGTACGAGATTGTGTACATTAACTGGAGTTTTGATTACGTTGACTTTGACAAAAGTATTAGGAAAAACAAGAGGTTGTGAATGAATAAGTAAATATCGGATTACTTATTTAGTGCCAATTCCTCTTTTCTTAATTTTTCTTGACTTGGACGCTCCTACTCAATTTTGAAGTATGTTCTCAAAAATAGTCTTTTTGCTCTAAAATACTTTATTGGGAGAGATTTTCCTAAAACGATTCTTCTAGATAGCTCTCAAGTTGAAGTAATGTTCTCCTCTAAGCCCTTTTTATAAGAGAAAAGTTGTTCTTTTCAAGAGAAAATTTGCTCTTTCCTTCACCCTATTTCAAGAGAAAAGTTTTTTTTTAGATGATGGATGGTGGTTGAGATCCTATTTTAACCCTTGAAGAGGTGTTAAATAACACCCCTCTTAGTTAACACCCTTCTAACACATCAACTAAACGGGCCATTAGGTGGCCTTGCTGGACTAGATCCTCCAAGTGGCATTCCAAGGAGTAACAAATCTTGACTAAGTGCATGGCCTCTTCCCTTGTGATAGACACATAGAAGTCTCTTTCTTATCGAGCATTTATTTCGACGAGCGGCAAGGGCCACTTGAAATAAGGTTCGTTGCAAATCAAGAAACTGTCATTTACAAGCAGGGGTTAAAACTATAATTTCTTAACATGGAGTCAATGTATGATAACAGAAATGTAGAAATAATAACCAGGGGTCAAACTATAATAAATGAAACATACAGAAAGTACATTGTTTGGATGTACGTAGATAGTATGATCATAGATATAGACTTGCTGACTGCAAGGTTTAAATTTATGATCGTGACATCAATGTCTTGACCGCATGGTCAGTTACGGGTCAAATGGTAAGGTCATGGCCACAAGGTAGGACATAGCGGCCGCAAGGTAGGGGGTGGCGGCCGCAAGCCGTTATTGGTTCATCTTCAACCTTTAGCTTTCATCATTAAAGCTTGGTATCTAAGGGTTAAGAACTTACCCTAGAAATGTTTGGATTTATTGGATTTGATGAATGTAGATTTGAAAATCCAATTTTTAAATAACTCAATCTCAGTGCTAAAATCACAATTTCAATGGAAACCCTAGATTTGAAAACCTTGAATCGCAGATCTGAAATCACACCAGAGATCAAGAGAGAAAGTACTTTATATCAATTTTGAATGGAGAGAGGTTGAGAGAACTCGAATTGCATGAGGAAGGACAAAGAGGATCGCGGAGGGACAAGGAGAGAATGTCCAAACATCTTTATATCTGGGTTTTTAACGCTCGCTCGAGCGAGGTAGGTCTGCTCGAGCGATCTCCTCAAACTTTGAGAAATCACACAATTTACCGCTGAGTTTTAAAAGAACCACAGGAAAGACCCTTCCAGCAGCAGAGTTTGCAAATTTTGACCCATTTTCAAACTTTTTAAATTTTTTTCCAATATTTTTTTTATTTCTATTTCTATTTTCATTTTTACTAACAACACGAAGAAATAAATGCCACTCATCATGACACTTTTGATTGAAATCAAAGTTCTGTCATGTACTGTCATAAAAATATCATCCCAATGCAATAAATATCTTATTCACAAATAACTTTCAAACTCATCAGGACTCTAGAGCACCGATTTATGAAATCAAGAAGAAATATCAAAGTGTGAGTGTGCATCACTTAACCAAGTGTCAAGAGTCAATTCCATCAAAAATCATTAAATCACATAAAACCTATGCCACTGAAGAAGTTTTTGCATATGATCAAGTCAAACCAACCAGGTCCGTCGTTTTGATGAACAATGAAACTCCCCCTCAATTGAAACCACCTTGTATCAATATATAGAATGCCACGGATTCGAATTTGAGTAATTTTTGATCGATTTTTCTGATTTATTTATTTTGCACTTTCATCGACAACTTTAACATAATTAAGAGCGGTAGCCATCTTCATAGTTAACATTATTAATGACTATTGCTGAGCATAATATGTTGGAAGCTTTAACGCACTTCTCAAATGTAGTCCTTTTCTCCACTCTATGTAAAAGTAACACGTGTGATAAGGGAGTTAAAGTTCAATCATTAATTGCACGAGGAATTCTGGTTATAGGTCAATCAATATGCAACTACCACCTGAGTAATACTAAATTTAATTCGATTCAAGACCTAAGTCAGAAGATTCGGTGGCAAGATATTCATGTTTGTGTAAAACACCCTTTGCTCAAAATACATGAAAAGTTGCTCTTAGCCCAAAAAGATTTGATAGACAATTCATGAATTAAATATGCTTATTATCAGTGATGAACATCTTATAAAAAGTCGTGAAAGAGCATTATGTCATCAAAAGCAACCTAATTGAAACAGTATCCAAGATGAACAAAAACAAGAAAAAGTTTGGCAAGCCAAAGGTAAAACTTGTTTTTGGATTTTAGTGCCTTTCTAATTTTTTGGGGGGTATTTTTATCATAGAAAAGACAACACCAAAAAAAAAAAAAAAAAAAAACTAAAACCTACGAAGACAAGAGAACAGAATCAGTCAATGGAAAAAATTCCTACAAAACTCCTAAGGTACTCAAACCAAAAAGGATCTAAGAATTTGTGAACAAATCAGTCTTCTGGTATTCTTTTTTGATGTTATTCCATAGCGATGGAACCATCCTCGACAAGCTCTTGAATAAAGTGACGATGAATGTCAATGTGTTTAGTTGGAGATATTATTTGCACTAGTCTTATCATAGAACACTGTAATATTACCCTGTGGAATCCCGTAATCTGCAAGCATTTGTTTCATTCATAACAATTAAGCGCAAGAACTTCCGACTGCAATGTACTCAGCCTCAGCAGTGGACAATGATTGAATTTTGTTTTTTTTAGTGAGCCAAGTTTATTATACTCAGCTCAGATAATGCTCTCGCGGCCAAACAAATTGAGATGGGAAATATTATATTGTATCACATTTCTGACTAGTCAAGTTTATTCTTATTGTTTATTAATTTGAGACAAATTAATTAAGGTTGTGGGTACCATTTCGTTTGACTATTCCACATAGCTAGTGGAAAGGAATTTCATTTATAATAGAAAGCATGAGTAATTACGTAAAGACCTGATTGAATTGCCGACTAAAAATCTATACTGTAAAAGAAGACCATGGAGTTAATTAAGCCCCACCACATATCTACCGGAGAGAAAGAATGACTGGGATTGTGAACATCCAAATCCCTTTTAAATAACGTCCAAAGAGACACTACAATCAATTCACTCCTCTAATTGAGTATAGAAGAAGATCACTAGCTAGCTACGAAGACAAAGAATTTTCGTCCATATATATATATATATACTGAGAGAGAGAGAGAGAGAGAGAGAGAGAGAGAGAGAGAGAGAGAAACATGGAGGTTGGTGCTAGTGTAGAAAATGGAAAGGTAAACGGCAGACATCATATGTCGATGGCCCTGGAACAAGCAACACCACAAACTGCGCCGTTGCGTAAGATAGTGGCTGTGGCATCAATAGGCGCTGGGGTCCAATTCGGATGGGCACTCCAGTTTTCACTACTAACACCTTACGTACAACTTCTAGGCATCCCACACAAGTGGGCATCATACATATGGCTATGTGGGCCTATCTCCGGCATGGTGGTACAACCTCTTGCCGGCTACTACAGCGACCAGTGCACCTCCAGATTTGGGCGACGGCGTCCCTTCATCGCGGCTGCGGCTGCCCTTGTCACCATCTCTGTCATCCTGATCGGCTTCGCAGCTGACATCGGCCGAATCTCCGGGGACTCGCTTGGTGACGGCGCCAAACCCCACGGTATCGTAATTTTCGTGGTGGGCTTCTGGATCCTGGACGTGGGAAACAACCTGCTAATATCACCGTGCCGTGCTTTCCTCGCCGACCTCTCTAGCGACAGCCAGCGGAAAACTCGCAACGCAAACGCCTTCTTCTCGTTCTTTACCGGCGTGGGAAGCATCCTCGGCTACGCCTCCGGCAGCTACTCCCGCCTCCACAACCTCTTCCCTTTCACGTCCACAAGCGCTTGTGACGTGTATTGCGCAAATCTCAAATCCTGCTTTTTAATTTCCATAACACTCTTACTGACTCTAACCATAATCGCTCTCCTCACCGTGCGCGAAAAGCCGTATTCTAAACCCAACCCAAGGGTCACCGGGAAAAAAATGGTACCCTTTTTCGGGGAATTATTCAGTGCGTTGAAGGACTTTCCAAAGGCCATGTGGATTCTACTGTTGGTCGCGGGTCTTGAATCGCTAGCTAGGTTTGCTTTCTCTTTGTACGGTACGGACTGGATGGGGTGGGAGGTGTACGGTGGGGCCGTCGGAGGAAAATTATATGTGGCCGGAGTGCATGCGGGGTCGTTAGGGCTGATGTTGACTTCTGTGGTGGTGGTAGTAACGTCATTGACGATGATGTTTTTGGCGCGTGACGTCAGAGGTGGGAATTGGATGTGGGGAGGTAGTAACATTTTCCTCGCGGGTTGCCTGGCGACGACGGTGTGGATCACTAAAGCAGCTGAGTCGATTCGGCGGCATGAGTTGGGGAGTGGTGGTGGGCCGAATGGAGGTATTAAGGCGGCGGCGCTCACTCTCTTCGCAATGTTGGGTATTCCGCACGCAGTAAGTATTTTTTTTTTTTATTACTCTCAATCGAAGTAAAAATGTATATGTATGTGTGTATATATAGGTCTTGCCTATTTGACAGTGAATAATATACATATAATTTCAAATAAAGATAAATATTAATATACATTTTATGGATGTCAACATATAGGATATCGATACACTTTTTATATATTAATCTCCGCTTAATGGATAGTAATTAACATTTTCATGTATATATATATGTGTGTGTGTGTATTTATGTATATATATTTCTCATGTTTAAAACAGTATTACCATTTTTAATACTTGTGCAGATAGCTTCAACCATACCCTTTGCTCTTGCTGCCACTTATTCTACAAGCGCTAATATGGGACAAGGTATTGTTTAATTATAAAATCGTCCTTAAAAATTTAGAGTTTTAATCTCTTTCTTTTTTTAAGATTTTATTCATTAATTATTATAAGAGCCTCGTTCTAAGTTTTGCTGTATTGTCTAATTATATAACAGGTCTATCAATGGGAGTTTTAAATCTTGCTGTAGTTATACCACAAGTAAGATCTCTTTATTATCATCGAATTACATTTGACATACTCAATGGTAGCTAGCTAGCGTTACTTAAGACTTCTCATCTTCTACCTCTTATATATTCAGACATTTAATCTGAAGTTTCACTGGAAATGCATATAGCTTAAATCAACTACTTTAACTTAATTCATCTAAATTTATATATATAATACAGTGATGAAGCTTAAAAGATGCTCTTTATTCAGTAGAAGGGTGCACACCCAATATCTCCATGCAAGTCAAATCTTACAAAATCATGAAGAGATGTGAAAGAGAGAACAATATATAAAGGAATATCGTTTCTTTTCTTTTTGAGTCTGTTCTATTTATGCATTTAAAAGGTAGTTTAGGTATTATAATGGTGTGAACCAAGCTAAAAAAAAATATTCACATTAATTTGGGTATTTTCTTTGTAATACTATATGTGTGTGTGTGTGTGTGTGAGATCTTTATGTCTTTATACTCTATAATTTTTTTTCACATTATATATTCATATATGTATACTTATTTACTTATTTAGATACATAGTTATTATGCTTTTTATATACATATTTTACTTATTTATATTATACATATCTAATTTTATATTATTTTATCGCTAGCTTTCATATCTAATTTCTTTGCATCTTTTTTCTTTTGTCCCTTTGAATTAAGGAAAAGTTTAGGAATACAGATGTTTTGTACACATACGAAGATAAATGCGTTAAAAAATCGTTTGATGCGCGTGAAACTCTCAATAATTTATGAATTCTACATGCATCTAATGGTTCGGACACATTTGTATTCCTAGCTAGTATTACTCTTGAATTGAATAGCAGGTGGCACTTCTTTTTGGCTGAATTCTCATTCAAACGTACGCTAAATGTTAACTACATTTTAAGTTACCAACTTGCCTAAGTTTTCAAAGTTTTGTATCACTAAGAATTGCATTTTACTTCAATGCTCACTAATGTAGCCTATGAACTTTTTTTTTTTTTTATATGGAACAGTTGCTAGTTTCTCTAACAAGTGGACATTGGGACCAAATCTTCGGAGGTGGAAACTTGCCATCATTTGTGGTAGGAGCTATTGCAGCTGCAGCTAGCGGGGTTTTTGCACTTACTTTGCTCTCATCACCTAATCCTGGTGATGCAACGGTTAAGATCGTTTCTGCGACTTCCCACTAAATGTTTTTAAATTTCGGAGTCTCTGTGTATCTTCATCTTTTTTATATTTGATTTTTTTAAGGGTTTTTTGTGAATCTTAAATTCATGGAAGGATTCGTGTGCAAATCTTTCGACAATCTCTAGTATAGGAGAGTAAGAATGTGTAATTAATTGAACAATGGCTAGAAAATATACCTTGGCCATGCTTCATCAATTTCTTTTATAGGGTGAATGGCAGAGGATATTCTGAGACCTGATGACCATCGATCCCGCTGATCATTCACTTTTGAGAGGAGCGGTACGTTTATTGGAGACTCCTTCTTTGGGATGCGGAGCGTCTTCAAATTTCATTTGCGAGATCTCGTCAAGCAGTTTTCTTGAATGGTTCCTCCTTGCTGAAAGACGTGGTCTGGTGACCGAGTGCTAGCTGGTGATTTTAGATCTATTACCAAGCGCCTAAATTTGCGTGTTCAAGTGCTGAAATAATCAAGGGTCATTAGTTATCCCCCATTTCCAATTCGAGCCTGAGCCTAGAAGCAAGGAATTCCTTTTCCAAGAAATGTGGGTTACTTTGTGTAGTTGGTCGAAATTAATGTTAGTTTGTATGCTACTCGATGACGCAAAGTAGGCACTGGCAAAGGGATTGGGTTAGACTAAGATATGAGCCGATAAGACGGTAGGGCAAAGGAACAACAGATCTTAGCCCAAGACTAAATATTGGGTCGAGTAGGCAGTATGGAAGAACGGATTAAAATGGTGGACCTAGCAACCTCATAATTCGAGACTCGGTTGGGGAATTCTTCATTTCATATTCTCATCATAATAGGCTCTTTCCTACTGGCAGAACTTGTTACATCCAAGGTTGGTGGAAAAATCCCCGTTGGGGATGAGGGTGCAGTCGAACCATTGGCACCCAAGAACAAGGGCCCTCTCATCTAGGATATTGAGGATGAAGGATCTCATTCTTCGCAGAGGGGCCCTCAAACTATCCATACGAGCCTACACCTAGTGTTTGGAGAAAATTTGGGACAAGAGGGACCAAGCCCTTGACACCTTGCGCTAGAAGGTTCTTTAACTTCGGGATGAGGTTCGAAGAAATAATGCTCTAGTTGCGAGCCATACTCAGGAGGGAGGCCGTACTGGACATCAAACGCCTTTCTGGTGAGGAACCATCACGAGCAAACTTAGTGTGTGCCAGTGCGCTGCATGCTGGGCAATTGAGTTAATGACAATAATACTCATAGGGTTGGAGATGAAATGTGACAGTGTATGCATACTACGATGCCAGATTGACAATTAGATTGTTTCGGGAGGAACGATGGACACATCCTTGCAATGACTCAGTGATCAGGAGGTGGACAGCAGCCCATTTAAGCGAGAATAGAGCTCACCTTGTCAAACCGCCAACTGCATAATTGAACGATCAGATCGCAATAAGGAGATGGCGTATAAGCATCCTAAAGAAGATCTCTGCAATAGGGTCAAATGGGCAAAGAAATTCAACAATCAAAGGCTGATCAGTGAGGCCAGATCAACTCACTCTAAATTGGTGATTGTGCATGATTGCTTGATCTCGTACCCATTCACTCACGAGATCAAATCTGTCAAACTACTTCCAAGTTTTACACATCCGAAGCTCAATAAGTACTAGCCAAAGATTGATTTCTACACCAGCTTGGTGCACTATCAATAAATGATGTCACTTTACAAATAATGATTTGATGTGCAAGCTCTTCCATTCCATACTTGGAGGGCTCAGCCTCCTCTTTTTTTATAAATTGTTGGAGGGGTCAATCTCATGTCTGAAGGACTTGTGCATGGCATTCTCGACTCGATTTATTACGAACACAAATATGAAAAAGAGGTAACCTTAATTAGCCTATGCAAAGCAAAGTCTGAATTACTCAGGCGGTACGCAACTTGATATCAGGAACTCTATAATGAGATAGAGTAATATGATTAAAGGATAACTATGTTGTCGTTCAAACTTAGTCTAACTTTGAAGAGCCAAAATTTCAAAGATTTTATGCCCATTCCCCCAATTGACATGAACGAGCCGAGGACACGAATCAACCTACATGCTTGGCTAGAGGAGGCCTTGAAAGACAAGAAGTAGATTGAACAATACACATCTAGAAAGACCGAGGGGACAACTGAATGCAAAAAGGAGACTAACATTGTTGGAACTAGGTGAAGGATGGGAACCTTGGTTAGTCCCACGAGTTTATTGCCCAAAACAACCGTGCTCTAAATCTCTTTATACTAGCTCATCTGAAAGATAGAAAATGAGCCATTTTGTAAGGGTATGAACGAGCAAACATTAAAGAATCAACGATTGTGATGCTCATATCACAATGATATGCAGAATTTACCCACCAATGCCAAACTGTTTAAATACCACCTTGATGACCTTGGCGCTGCTGGCAATTTGAAAGAATGCATAGAAGAGTCGAAGATGAAAACTAGGATACCAAAGTAAACTCCAACAAGGACCAAGAAGGTGGAGGAAATCAAAATGACCCAGGTGATCCATGGGATGGTGAATTAATGTGCCGAAAAAGTGATAAGAGTAGAATCAGCTCCAAAGACATGTCGAGGCGATCTAGACCAAACCATCTGCTTCACTAGTAAAGACCTCGAGAGGATTTGGTACCTATAGAGCGACGTACTATTTGTGACTGTAAGAATAGAAAATTACAACGTGAAAATGATACTTGTTGATCTCAGCAACTCGACCGAGGTAATGTACTATTAGCTATTTAAGAATATGGGGTATACCAAGGTAAACCTGCAACAAACCGAAGTCCCCCTCATTGGTCTCAATAGTACTCTAGTTTGGCTCATGGACAGATTTACTATCCCTGCCGTCATGGTTGCGGTAACCTTGTCGATGGAGTTTGTCGTTGTCCATGTCCCCTAAACCTACAACGTGATAGCCGATAGAGATCGACTAGTGGGAGTTGCTTTGACCTACTAGTAGGTTCTTCAATATGTTAGTGAGAACGAGATAAAAAGTCTATATGAAAACGAGGTCCATCAAGCAGTGTTACATTACTACTATAAAAAGCACGCTTACTATAGAGCAAGTTCATTGGGTCCAAGTTCCAGACACACAGTTGTAGAACAAGTCGATACTCTAATAGCCAACAAAGAAATTGAGGATTTAGTGATTGTACCATTGGCTAACGATGGTAAGGAATGGTTGTTCTGCATCGCCTAATCCTTGACAGAAGATGAAAGGGACGAGATGACAGTGTTTTTGAAGTCAAACATATAAGTGTTAAGGTAGAGATCATACGAAATGTCGAGCGTCATCCTTGAATTCATTTGTCACCATCTCAATCTCGACTCAACACGATAACCAATCATCTAGAAAGAGCGTCATTTGGCTCTCATGGATAAGGAGATAGTAGTCCGGTTGCTAGAGACCCAGTTAATTAGAGAGGCGTATTATTTGACCTGGCTTACCAACACTATAGTGGTGAAGAAGAAAAATGACAACGAAAAGTGGAGGGTGTGTATAGACTACACCAACTTCAACGGCGCTTGGCAAAACATAGTTTTTTTTCCCATGATTGACCAGCTAGTGAACATTACAGCCAGACACACATGAATGAGTTTCATGGATGTCTACCAAGGTAATCATCTGATTACCATGTTTGGCTCGGATCAAGACAAAACAACATTCATAACACCTAGGGGCCTTTACTATCCTCCAACTTCTGCTCTAGTTCTGCGATATTAGTCTAATTGGCATTGACCACTCTCTGCTTGGCCTCTATAGCCACCACAAGTGTTGTCGCTTTTGGTCGTTCTATGGTTAGCTTGTTAATAGAGCATTGGAAACCCGATAAGCCTTAATCACATGGTCATA